>JAGXOD010000009.1:1070000-1612500 GCA_020368025.1 Brachyhypopomus occidentalis | reverse complement strand
GCCCCCCCTACCCCCAACACCACCCACCCCCCTACCTGCACCACCTACCACCCTACCCGCCCCCTCATCCGCCCCCCCCCCCCCAACCGGCCCCAACAGGTAGCGGTGCATATCACAGACGAGAACGATTGCACTCCGGAGTTCATGCACTCAATCTACAGCAAGGACAACATCCCAGAGACGACTCCACCTGGAACCCCCCTTCTGCAGGGTGAGTGAGGAACACAGGCACAGTGTTCAAGAGCCTCGAAGGGTGATGTCATAGAGCATCCTCTTTTTTCTCTTCCTCTCTCTCTCTCTCTCTCTCTGGTATTCCTGGTATCGGAGGAGGGGTTGCTGCCCTGTTCTCTTAACTTTGTGAGCAACATCCAGCCTTACGCAGCCCCGTAATTAAGAAATCATTCATTGCAGCTCATGGCTGCAAGTTCTGGGTGGTAAATGGAAAGCAATCAAAGCCACCTGCAGCCCCTCAGGAGGGGGGCTCACCTCACACGCTCTGGCCCTCCTCCCCACCTCTCCTCGCCCTCTCCGATTGGCTCACTGGTGCGCTGCTGTGTGGGTTGCTGCGTTGCCACTTTTTCACTTAATTGGATAAAGTGAAAGTTCTAGAACTCTGTGACGTCCCCGAGCGCTTTGGCCGGGCGGGGCTCTGATTGGGCAGTGCGGCGGTGAGCCCAGCTGTGAGCTCCTCACCGTGGCACCCGGGCCGGAGGGTCCAGGCTGCCACTGCTTGGCAAATCCAGCTTGGCCCTGGTCACTGAAGCCACGTAGCAGCCAGCCAGGATCAGAACTTGTTTCACTTTTGCTGTAGTCATGAAGTTGACAACCATGCTTTCAGCAGTTCTGGATTATGTGTTGTGTGTGTGTGTGTGTGTGTGTGTGTAACCCAGCTTGGTTAGCGCATGGCTGGTGTCAGAGCTGCGTGGGGCTGTGGGCTCCAGCAGGGGGAGGGTGACCTCACTGTGTCCAGATTTAAGCCCCCCGTGTGCTGACTGTCCGCCCGGCAAGCTGAGCTGCTGTCCTACTGGTGCAGACGCATGTGCCTTTGAATTTCTTAAAAATGCAAAAAAATGTGGTTTGTTTGGGGAAGAGGGGGGGGCTGCGAGGCATCAGACATTAAAGACGTCTGTGTGTGTGTGGGTTTCCATTTCTGAGGATACGCAGACACACACAAATAGATGAATGCAGCTCATGCAACAGGGAGCAGATATGGGTGCATATACAAACCCATGGAAGACAACAGCAACATAAGCGGGGAATACGTACGCCTGCGTGTGTATGTTTGTGTGTGTATGTTTGTGTGTGTATGTTTGTGTGTGTATTTTTGCTTTTGTGTGTTATCTCCCATTTCTGCACGCACCAGTAGCGACTGTATTAACCTTCTCAGATGTTTATCTGAGTATTAAATAGTGGATAATGAGCTTTGAGGCGAGCTGAGAGAAAGCGAGACTGATCTGAGATCTGAGCCCTACTGTACGGTGTGCTGCCCACCGCTGATCACACACACCGCTGATCACACACACCGCTCCCAGTGATTCACAAGCTTTCATTTCGTTTGCCTTCTGCACCAACCTCTGCTTCAAAAACAAAGAAAGACAAGAAACACACAAACACACACAAAGAGCACTAGTGTGTTGACATGGCTTGTGTGTTGCTGATCTGGAAGTCAGCATGCATTCTGAAGCAGATGTGAACATTTTTAATGCCAGTTGCATTTATGAAATTCAATTATGTTTACGTGCCGAGCTGAAACGTGGCCTCATTGGGTTGGTACGGCCGTGCCTGCTTCCTTCATATGCCTCTGGATCCTGGTTCCTCTGTGTTCTTCTGGTTTTGTTGAGGTTTGGAAAACAACTTTATATTCTGGGGTCATTGTTTTTTTTAACTTTCTCTCTCACCATGGGGTAAAGCAGCAGGTTGGCACACACGGCAGATGGAGCAGCTATTTACTTATCGAGTGTGTTCTGTGGTGGAAAAAAAAAGCAGGGAGTAATCTTTGCGTGCTCGGAGGAGCTGAGCAGAAGGGAGAGAAGATTATTATTGTTGTTTACCTTAAGTTGGGATTAGGCTGTAAATTGGTTGCCGGCTTTTAATAGGAGCTTGGAGGAAGAGAAGCGGCAGACGTGCTCCAATTATCACGCGCAAACTTCCCCAGCAAGGATTTAGCAGCGTGGCAAAGTGACGCGCATGGAGGACTCGTCTGGTCTTCATCAGCCGCACCTACTGCCACCCGCACCCATTCCTCCACCACGCTGGGGGCTTGTGGGGGATGTTGGGGGGGCTACCTGCCATACTTAAATTACCTAGCAAAAATGCAGGTCTTCACACAGGCAAAAAAAGAATTGGCTCCTGTAAAATAGTTTGAATTAATATTGGCTGTTTTAACAGGGCATCCTAGTTATTTAAAAACCACTCACTGTACTGAATCCCCAGTACAGCCTTCAGCTCACAAGAGCGTGTCCATCCACGAGAAACACACATGCTCCCTCATGGTCATGGGCACTAGATATATAGTTCCTGTTTCTGTGAGACTTGGGGGTGAATTCTAATTTTCAGTGACCAGCTAAGAGGTAAGTCTTCACCAAGGTTACCAAATCAATTCCCCATCTAAAATCTGCAGTGGTACCTCTCTGCCAACATGACATGATATTTATAGCTCTCTTTTTCTGTTTCTGCACCCTCTCTCTCTCTCATACTGTTTCTCATTCTTTCCCTCTCTCTGTCTCTCTCCCTCTCTCCTCATTAGTGCTGGCCAGGGACTGTGACACCGGCCTGAATGCAGAGATATCCTACTTCATCCAGAGTCTGGAGTTTGCCGTCTCGTCTCAGGGGGTGGTGAGCCCCAGCAGGAAACTCAACTACGAGCGGCCCAACCACATGTACGAGTGCGTGGTGGTGGCCGTGGACAAGGGCACGCCCCCTCGCACCGGAACTGCCTCCATCCGCATCCGCATGGCCAACGTCAACGACGAGGCCCCCGTCTTCTCCCAGACCGTGTACGTGCTTTCTACTCCCTTTCCAGTTAGACACAGCATCCTTTTCTTTGTACTGTCTCTCTCTCTCTTCCATATTCGTTAGCTCTCCTTCTGGCCCCTCCCCTTTGCTCTGCCCCTCCCCTTTTCTGAGTGCCATTATTTGGAGAACCCCCCCCCCCCACTCATGGGGAAAGAGACTCCAGGACGGGTCCAGGGCAGCAGCAGCAGGCAGGCGTCAGGCTGGACAGGGATCTGGCACCTCTTCAGAGGGGGGCGAGGGGAGAGGCGGGCGTGGGGAGAGGGAGGCGTGGGGAGAGGCGGGCGTGGGGGACCGCGGGGGCGTGGGGAGAGGCTAAACCTTAATGCTGCTGGAGCACATGGAGATTTAGCATGTGCGCATGTGCGCATGTGTGTGTGTGTGTGTGTTTTTACATAAGCAGCTTTTATTTCAAAATCTAGATAGACAAGAATTATTTGTTACCAAGGTTGAGGTGGATTTACTTATTACATATTTCATGCCTCAATTCCCCTACATAAAGTGCATTACAGGTGTGTGTGTGTGTGTGTGTGTGTGTGTGTGTGGGCCTGGTCCTGAGAGCTGTTCTAGTGCAGAGTTGGTGTGGTCATTTGCGAGTGCTCTGGGATGAGCTTCAGAGGAAACAGATGGTGAGCGTCTGATGTTCAAGAACTGATCTCCCCCTCTCTCTCTCTCTCTCTCTCTCTGTCTCTCTCTCTCTCTCTCTCTTTCTGCAGCTATAAGACCTTCTTGTCAGAGGATGCTGGTCCTGAAACTCTTGTGGCCATTGTGCATGCTAAGGACCCAGATGGAGATGGAGTGACATATGCCATCACTGGGGGCAACGAAGACAGTAACTTTGAATTGGACAACCAGAAGGGTGAGTAGAGATAAGAACACAGACGAAGACAAACAGTCTTCTTGGAGTTTGAAGTGTAGTAACATGAGTGAGATATACACACTGAGACCTGGAAAACAAATCTTACAAAGATCTCCATGTGCTTCACAAAGAGTCTAAGAGTGTGTCCTCCTCTCTCCTGACTGGGCCTGTGTGTGCTGGTCATCTCCTGCTTACTGGAGTGTTGGGAATATTAGCTGCTTCAGGTCCTCATGCAGCTCTTATGCTGTCTGTAGCGTTGTGTGTGTGTCTATCTGTATAATGTGTGTAAATGAATCATGGTTGCATTCGGATGCAGTCATTTACTGGCAAGCACTTCTGTCCCGTTCACACACACAGACACAAACACGCACACACACACACACACACACACACACACACACACACACACACACACACACACACACACACACACACACACACACACACACACACACACACACACACACACACACACACACACACACACACACACACACACACACACACACACACACACACACACACACACACACACACACACACACACACACACACACACACACACACACACACACACACACACACACACACACACACACACACACACACACACACACACAACTGACCCGACTCCTCCTGTGTTTTGGACAGGCATCATCAAACTTCGCCGCAGTCCTCCACCCAAACTGCGCGGGCCCCAGTACGTCCTCAACGTCACGGCTACCGATGACAACGCCTCCGGTGGGCCCCTCCCCCTTAGCAGCTCCGCCCAGGTCATCGTGGGCATCAACGACATCAACAACAACAAGCCCGTGTTTGATGCGGTAAGAGGGAGTGGACCTTGGCTTATAACCCCCGAATGGAGACTCAGCCACATCGTTCGTGCGAACGCTTGTGTCCATGTCCTCTCAAGAAACGTTGCATGCCAAGTAGCTTGTTAACCTTCTTCCACATGTAGTTTTCTGCAGCTCCCTGGAGGATGTGAGGGCTAGAGGGACAGATGAGAAGGGGTGAATAAAAAAAAATGGAGGAAATGAAATGAAAAAGAGAGTGATTGAACAAGTTTGAACAATTTTGGGAGAACTTGAGAAAGATGAAAAGGAGGAGGAAGAGCAATGTAGAAGCTGAGAGAGGAAGATAGAGAGAGGGAGAGAGAGAGACAAGAAGGGAGAGGGAGAGAGAGAGGAAGAGAGAGGGAGCGAGAGAGCGAGCACTGTTGGATGAAAGGGACTTTTTCGGAATTTGGGGGCGGTGGGGAAGGGGAGCTGAAGGGAGACAGCTGCTAGCGGGAGATCTGAGGGCTTGGCTCTCTCCGGCGGCCAGGCGGTGTCTCTGGAGCGTGGGGAAGGAGAGCAGCAGGAGCGGAGGGGGCAGGCCAGCTTCCCGTCCCCGCTCGTCCCCGCTCGTCCCGGCCTGGCCAGGCCTGCCGCTTCACTTCTGCTGCCGATGCCCATGAATATTTCAGGGGGGAATTAGCCTCAGGCACTGTGGATGCATATGAAAGAGGAGCAGTAAATGCACCCAAGAGGCAACATGTGGCCCTCCTCCAGCTCCTCTGCCTGTGCCCGCCTGCCTGACCAGACCCCCCACACCACACCACCTCCTCCCCATGCGGGCGGTGCAAGTGGAGCGATGGCGGCGAAGGCCGCGGTGCAGGCTGCATGCCTCCCTCCGAATCACACGCTTCCTGACGCTTTGCATTCATTGGTCATCTCTGTTCGTAATTGCACGACAGATTATGGCAATAGACCAATAGACTATCTGTTAAAGTGTTTTCCCTTGCTAAACTGCCAAATCCTCCTTAAGCCCTTCTCCAAAGTGTGTGCATATGCGTGTGTTTATGGGTCTGTCTCTTTGTGTGTACACAAAGACAATAGGAAGTGCAAACTGTGGGCTGTTGTTTTTGTCCACTGAGGGCGGAGCGAGTAGAGCACTTTAGCCCTGCTATTGATGTACTCGCTGGATCAGGCGCCCCCATCTGCGTGTATGGCAGGCGGAACCCCATATGTAGGTGGGGGGGGCTGGGGGTGGAGAGGTAGAGATGAAGTGATGAGGAGAGAATAAGTGAAACGATGTCCTCATTAGCAAGCAGTTCAGCCTTGCTGTTGTGCTCATGTAAGGAGGCGCTCAGCTCAGCAGTAATGAAGTGTGTGTGGTGTGTGCTTGTGTGTGTGTGTATGTTTGCAGTGTCATAATTACAGCTCCAATGCTCTGGTCCTGGAGAACCAACCTCCAGGTACGTTTGTGCTGCGCGTGCAGGCGCGTGATGCCGACACTGGGGTCAACGGAGAGGTCAGGTATGGAATCATGCAGCGGGACGGAGCCTCACCTGGCTTCACCATCGACCCCCACACAGGTAAGCAGCCACACCTGGAGCACATCACAAACACCATCCAGAGGGAGCCACACTATAAAATCATTCAAATGTGTGTGTGTGTGTGTGTGTGTGTGTGCTGTTTGTCTTGTGCAGGGGTGATCAGCACAGCGGCGAGGTTCGATCGTGAGAGGCAGAGAGAGTACACGCTGTCAGTAACCGCCACTGATCAGGCGGAGGAGCCTCTCATTGGAATCTGTCAGATCACCGTCCTCATCGGTGACCAAAACGACAACGACCCCAAGTTTGAGAACAGTCGTTATCAGTGTAAGAGGCTCTGCTACACCACCACTTCCAAACACACACACACACACACACACACACACACACACACCGCTGCTTTCATTACTCTTTGCTCTTTGAGTAGAGTCCCTCCTCACTTTCCCCAGTTAATCAGAATATTTGAATATCAGTTAGTTTGAACATCTAAGAAGTCTATAATTTGCTTTCAACACGACTCCAGTCAGTGGATTTGCTCATGGAGCAGTGCCTCCTTGATGTGCCCGAGGACTGTTTCAGCTCGTTTTAGGAAGGCTGAGCTGTTGAGGACTAAAATCAATTTGTTGATATTTACATACAGACCTATTTATGTACAAGCAGAAGATTGAAGGTGTCGTTGCTAAGCCAGAGGTGATCTGACAGGCTTTTGCTCCATCCTACCGTACCTCTAATACACCTCCACGTCTCCACCACAGACAACCTGCTTTCCTCTCTGATGATGACCTCGGTTCATATCTCCACGTTCTCCTTCACATTACAGGGGCCCAATTTTTGCTGCCGTAACACCCTTTTAAACTGGAGGTTCCAGTTCTAGCCAGTGCACGTTTGTTTACCATGTGCGCAAATGTGTGTTTGATAAGTTTGATGTCAGACTTCCTTTTCATCATGTTAAAAGCAGCGGCAGAGTGAGTGGCTCATGAAGTATTTAATGCAGAGAGCGAGTGGTTTCTAGGGCAAGCGCTCGTTATCACCGTGGTGGGCCTGCCGTTAGGGGCGGGGCTTCGGGGGCCGTCTCCAGAGCTGCTGCTGTTTCTCTGACTCCTGCGCTGACGTTCCTGCACCAGACTTCCTGAGGGAGGACACGGCAGTGGGCACCAGCTTCCTGCGGGCGGCGGCCCACGACGACGACCAGGGCACCAACGCCGCCATCACGTACTCCTTATCCCACCAGGAACCGGCCTACTTCCGCATCAACCCCAGCACGGGATGGATCTACGTCAGCCACCCAATCTCACAGGTGCAAGACACACACACACAGACACCCACACACACACACACACACAAAGGCATTTATATGCATACTGTGTAAGATCCTGCAGGGCTTAAAATATCTATATTACTGCACTATTATGTCATCTGAAAGGCTCATTTCTGTACAGATTTATTGCCCCATTTTCCAAATAAAAGGGGCCAGTTATGGGGTCAGACATATGCAAACGCAGCAGGAAGCTCATCCTCCGTTTAGCACCGGCAGAGTCCGATCCTAGGCAGAGCACCTCGGCCCGAGTGGACAGTACCTGTCACTGTGGTGCTTTCTTTAATGCTGTAGCGCACAAGCTACCCCATACATTCCCATCAGGCCCTCTTCCTTTGGCTGACAGAGAAAATCTGTCTGAACATGCAGGTATATAAAACTATGTCAACATGCCCTCGAACTGGAATTTTTAATAAGAATATTATATTTGTAAGGTTACATCTGACAGACCCTTGTAGTAAGAATAGATCTGTGTTTCACTGACACCGTACAGCTGCTGTTATAAGTATGCTCAGGGTAAGCTGCCTCCCTGTTACCCAGGTGTGTGTGTGTGTGAGTGTGTGTATGTGTGAGAGAAAAATATCCTCCACGGAGACCAATGCTCATCTCGGTCTTTGTTGCCTCTCTCAGCATTTGCATATTAAACATGACACATTGCAGACGAACACTTCAGCCATGGCTGTATATATGCTGCTTATACATCTATACAAGCGGGGCGGCAGCAGAAAGCCTCTGCTGCTCCTCCATGCATGAATATATTCACGGCGAGCTGTTTCCGACACTTCCCTGTTATCCTCTAGGCACAGTGTGAGATGCTGTTTATTTATGGCAGACGCTTCCTTTCCTTCATTTGCTGTTGTTATTCCTGTTTTTTTTTCCTTCCTCTCCCTCTGTCTGTGTCTGTCCTGCACTGTTGCTCACATGCCCTGTCTGTGTTGTCTGTATTCCACCCCGTCTCTCTCTGTCTGTCTGCCTCTCTCTCCCTCTCTCTCTCTCCCTCTCTCTTCTTTCTTTTTGTTTGTCATTCTTTTTTTTCTTGTTTCTTTCCTTTCTTATTTCATTTTTTTCTTACTTATTTCCCTCCCTCCTTTTTACCGCGCATGTGTGTGTATGTGTGTGTGTGTGTGTGTGTGTGTGTGTGTGTGTGTGTGTTCGTGTGTTCGTGCTCTTGTTGTTTTGTCTGTGCAGAGATGTCATCTTCCCCTGCCTCTCAGCCCAGCAGTGGCGGGCCGTGTCATTTCTGCGCAGGTTATATAAAACCTGCAGGTTCACTGTCTGACATTAGGAAGGATCTGTGGACACACACAGGCCTGGACAGGGAGACAGGCTGCACTCAGATGATGGCGACAGCGCGATTTGGCCAGCAGAGCAGCAGCGGCAGCTGTGATGAATGAGCTGCATGGTGTGGTGTCATGGCTGGAGTGAGGAGCATAGATTTTCTCCCCATTTGACAGAGTCATTACAGATACCCCCCCCAGCCCCCTCCCCACCACACACACACACACACACACACACACACACGTTCACACCAGTCACTACGGGCTTGAGGGCTGGGTGAACGTAGGGAACCTCAGGTGAAAAGATAACATGTGGTGAATTATTAATGCAGAGTTCACCACCTTCTCGCCTGTACCCCATGCCCATCAAGCCTGACGCAGGCGGATGTGCCCTGAGCAGTGGCTGGAGGGCAGGCTGACGTTTGTGGGGATCCAGCGCCCTTCTCTCTCCTTCCCCCTGCTGACTCCGCCCCCTTCCTTAGGCCGTCCCCCTTCCCTGCAGTCGTGGTCTCAGTGTAGGTCATCGGGGGTCTGCGCTATGTTTGCCAATAGCTGAGCCCCTGCCTCGGTTTGTCCAAACTGATCGCTGCTTGAGAGTCCAGACATGGCCTACACTTAGCCTGCCTGTCTTCAAACAGAGAGAACTTCTGTTGCTCTCTTTTTGTCTCTTTCCCTCGTTTTATGCCTCTACATCTGTCTCTGTGTGTCTGTCTGTGTCTCCGTCTCTCTCTCTGTCGCCTTCTTCTATGATGCATGGCCTGAAAAGCAGACCTATTTTGGAGGTTGTTAAGCAAAGTTTTAATGCTGACTCAGAAGAACTCTTACATTTTTAATCGAACAGTGGTCATGAAGCACTGTGAAATATGTGGTTCAAACGTATTCCTCCTCCATTTGTCTGTGAGGCCTCAGCCTTGAAAGTCAAATTAAGAGCCAAAATAAGGAGAGAAGAGAACAGTGTGTCTGTGCCACCACACTGTGTACTTATGTAGTCTGCCTGCCATTTTCCAATGAATAATGCTGACTTTTCTTCACTTTTAAATGTCTGGGATTTCTCTCTCTGCCACTCTGGTGGTATCGGGGGCGTAGAGAGAGCTGTGTTTCCCTCATGTGTTGTGGCTGTCATTAAGGACGGGTTGCGTTCATGGCTAGAGAAGATGTGAAGGTGTGGCTAACAGCGCGGCTAACAACCCGGCTAACAACCCCTCCCCCCCCGGTGCTTTTCTTCTCTGCTCCCACCAGACGTCGAGGATCACGCAACAGATCGTGGCCACAGACGGCGGGAAGCGCAGTGCCTCCGTGGACCTCACCGTCACCATCACCAACGTGCACAACCAGCCCCCACAGTGGGAACAGGCGGAGTACTGGGTCACCATTCCTGAGAACACCGTCCGCGACACCAAGATCGTGGTGAGTGCCGCTGTGCGGACGCTCCGTACGCATGCCCGGCCATCTCTCCATCCCTGCTAAGAGCACAGGCCTGAGATCTGCTCACCCTGCCGTTGTGTTCTTGCTGTCAAAATAATCATTATACAGAACTCATGAAACTTCTAGTGCTTGAACTGGGCTCGAATAGATGGTTGTTTTCTTGTGTGTTCTACTAGTGTTTTTGTGTGTTTAGCTTTAGTGCTTCAGTGTTGCGCTGTCGCCCATGGGAGTGTAACTGCGCTGTGTCTCTGTGGTCAGGCCCAGTTGTTGCTCATGAGCGTGGCGTTTCTGTTGGTGAGCCTTGTTCCATATTTTTTGTTTGATTTCTTATCTGGCTCACACTTTGTTTGCTATTTCAGATTGTTTTGTTTTCTGTCAGCTTTCATTTGGCAGTCTTTGCAGTCAGTGAGTGACTTGCCAACCACCGTCATTTGTCCACCTAATTTGGGTGGACTAGTTGTCAGAATTTTCTATTCTAATTAATTAAAATGGCATGAAATAGTGTGAACAACATGTTCTTAGTATCTCTCTCCTTTTCTCTCCACCTCTCTCCCTCGCTCTCCCTCTCTATCCACCTCTTTATCCCCATCTCCCTCTCTATGTCTCTCTTCCCCCTACTGCTGTATGAAGATAATTTATCAGTAAAGACAGCCAAAAGGGGCTCCATTTTCACTCCATGAACATCTTCATCTTGCTGTTGCCAGATATTCTCACATATTTTCAAGATATTCATACACAAGCAGAGATGGACATGAAAGAGGCTCAGGTGGGATGTTTGAACAGAACTGTACCACAGGCACTGTCAAAGAGCATTGTATTAATCTGGCTCGGCCACACAGCTTCAGTCAGCTTCGCTGTTGGGTTTGCAAATTAAACTTCTTGAATTCACAGCACACATACACACCCACACACACACACACACACAACATGCCATCAGTTTCAAACTCTTGATTAGACACATTGAGAACAAAGAGGCTTGGTGTGAGGAAAGCGGATGGGCTCACATGTGTATTAAGTTATACAGTGGTCTCTTATTGCCCAGGACCTGCTCCAGAAGGAGCCTTAATTACTACATTCATTTTCTGACAGCACTCTCATCTCTCCAGTGCTCCAGTGAATGTGTCTGCCATAGATAATGAACGCCAATCTAATCCACGCACATATTATAGATGTTTCTCTCGCTCTCTCCTTCTTTCTCTCCTGTGGTTCACTAACCTTCGCCATTAGGTAGGCAGGTAGATTGTTGTTCTGAATTGAGATCAGTGAGCTTTTTGATTCAGGCCACATCCAGCACACTACGTGTTCGCATGTGTTCAGGGCACAACCAGCACACTCCATGTGCAACTGTGTTCAGACGGCATTCATCCAGCGGCGCTCCTCTGCTTTTGACTGTGTTCAGTGTCCAACACAGTGTTCAGTGTTCAGCTGGGTTCGAACTGCCTCCAGCATGCTTCGTTGAGTTCAACTTCCTATATCCGAGAAATCGACATGGACACTGAGCACTTGTCTGTGGTCTGGTCCACACAATCGCCCAGATGCACATTATCTCACCCATCAGAATATTTTTTTGAAATATTTTTCCTTAGGAAAATCACACCCCCCCACACATATCCGTTTACACACTTCTGCCTGTATTAAAACACTGCAGATGAGAGCGCCATTGTCAAGTCTCTGATGTTGTCATTCTTCCCGCTGCCATTGGTGTGTAATGAGAGAATTTCTAATGATTGCTAATTGCACGGTACCTCTGCTTTCACACCATGAGCAGGGAGGGCCATTACCCAGCATGCACGCTGGCACTAGAGAAGAGCCAAGCTGCAGTGGAGAGAACCAAGTCTTTTGAGCACTTGGTTTCCATCTTCAGATCTTACAGGCTTCTTTTACACTCTCCTCTTCGCTTTTGAATTGCGATTGGCTCTCAAATGTAAATGTCTACCTGTAAACATCTCTGTGCTGTGTCTGGTTTTGCTATCTTTCACATTTAGGGTAATTGGGTAATAATAATCAAATAATTATGCTTTTTACTTACTTACTGAATTATAAATGCATGACCTTATAAATATATAATGTTTATTGAAATGTATTGGTTTATAATGCATGTCAGAATTACTCATAAATGGTTATAACTTCATGTTATAACTTCAAGTCAGGTTTCATAAAGCATAATGGCATTTGTTCATAAAAACATTATTGTTGTAATGCATTTGTAATGGCAGTTGTGTTCTTAAAGAAGACGCGTTGGGCGAGGGTGGCAGCGGCACATCTTTACTTTCCATAGTGAAACAGCACAAGCAGCAGTCGCACACAATGAGTAACTTCTCTTAAAACGTTAAGCAATGAACGCAGGCGCAAAAGCGCTCAAATAATCCTGGTAGCACTTTTGGGAGCAATGCAGCTGAACACTCTCTGAAGCAAACGAAGAGAGAGTAGCAGCGCTTCACTGACGTCTGGCTTTAATGTGCAGCAATGGTGGACTGGACTGCTGACCTGTGGGTTTAAGTAGCCGGAGAATTACACAACACAACAATATATATTACCAAATATGCCATCTAGCAAAATGGTAACTTATTAATTAATGTGTGTTTACAGAAATGTGTTTTTATAATTATTACTACTTATTACTGATGAGTGACTTGTAAAATGTTACTCATTTAAGCAACTTACAGCTCATGTCTTAATTTTGACCAAGCTGTTGGATAGATGGCCTCACATTTGAATCTGGAACACTTCGGCATACAGAGTAGTTCAAAATTGACTCACTGACTGCAAGGTGTCCAGAACAAGCTGTAACATAAGCCCAACTGATCACCCCTTCACCACAGTGCTTGACAGTTATTATGAAGTGGTTGTGCTGATAGCTGTGTTTATTGCCAGATGTGGTGCTCTGAATTATGGCCAAACATCTACGCTTTGATCTCATCTGTCCAAAGGACATTGTTCCTGACCTCTTGTGGTTTGGTCTGATACGACTTGGTAAACTTAAGTCATGCTGCCATGTTCTTTTTAGAAAGCAGGAGCTATCTACTGTCAACCCTTCCAAACAAGCCTTACTTGTTCAGTCTTTTTTCTAATTCTGCTGTCATGAACTTGAACATTTAACATGTTAACTGTGGCCTGTAAAGTCTGAAAAGTATCTCTTGGGTTTTTTGCAATTGCTCTGAGCATTGTATGACCCTTGGGTGAATTTGCTGGGATCATCCACTCCAAGGAAGATTGCCAACTATCTTGAATGTTTTGCACTTGTGAATAATACTTTTCACTCCAGAATGATGGACTTCAGATTGTTTGGAGATGGACTTATAACCCTTACCACATTGAGGAGCAGCAATAATTGTGGCTGTAAGATTATTTCTGATGTCGTTCCTTCTTGGCATTGTGTTAACACACCTGAATGCTCCAGACCAGCAAACTGCCAGGACGTCTGTTTTTATGGAGGTCGTCACATTTACTGATGATCAGTTAATCAAGGGCATTTGATTAGCATGACCTGGCCGCTATGTACCCTCTTAATTCCTGTTGAAGCAGTAAGTGTGGACAAAATCTTTCACACATTGCATGTGCATTTTGGCCTAGATTTTATTAAATAAATAATGACATTGTAATTTGGCATCTGTTTTTGTACGTATGATGTACTAAATGCTCCTAGGGACCAAATATTTTTTTATATATGTAAAACAGTAGAATGCAAAGAGGGTGTGTCTTGTTTTTCATGACTGTATATTTTAAAGTATTAGTATTGTCTAATGTATAGGCATTGTCTAACGTATATTGTTTATTAAGTCTATTGCATTTATTAACGATGTTTTGAAGGCATAAAATGATCGTTGGGTTTTTACATATACCAGTCTATGTTACTACGGGAAAACTTAGAAAGTTCATCTGCCAACCTAACTCTCTCTCGCACACATGAATGTACACCCACACAAACCCAAACAGAGATGTTCCTGGTAATGTGACTTGAACAACAAAACACTTCAGAGCAATTACAGAATTTTTTTCTTGCCCGCTCTCTCCATTTCTCTTGCTCGCTCTCTCTTTTCTCTCACTCTTTCTCTTCCTTTCTCTCCAAGTGAAGTATTTACTCCCTAGTGTGGAGTAACTGTAGCAACTGACTGTTCAAATCTGTTCTGTGCATTGGGAGCCTTCATGGTAATTTATCCTCAGAACTCTAAATACAAATTAGGCTTGTTAAACAGTATAATGCATTCATTAGGTACACTGTTGTGTACCAAGTGCTCCTATTCATCACTCCCTCTTACTATCTTTCTCTCTCTCTCTCTCTTTCTCTCTCCCATGTCCTTCCTTCCTGCTCCATCTACCATTCTCTCTAATTAAAAATTTAAATATCAGCCTCCTCATTGTGGAATCATCTCAAGGAACGATAATTAACAAATTTCCAAATGCAGTAATTGCAACCTTGAGGAAGTAATTAAGGGTTTTTGTTCTTGTACACGGAGGCCAGATAATGGGGATATCATTTTCATCAAACTGCGCTGCCGTGTGCTAATAAACTCAGGGGGCACATTAATCAGGAACAGTTTCACGGGTCTGCCAAGTTTGTATTCCTCAGTACCTACTCGAAATTTAGCTAAATTTAGTTCATTTAGCTAACGTTCACCTTTATGAATTTTTCTTCAAAATTTCAGTTTAAGTCAAAAGAGCTTTTTGTGAAATGTGGGCTCTCAGAGAGCTGTGGGCTGTGCCCTTCAAAGGTCCTGATGACCAAGAAAAGCCCTCTTTTGAGCTGCAAAGTCTCACCCTGTGCTTACTACAACAGGGATTTCCAGTTTCCAGTGTATTCATGCCCTTTTCAGTAGTGAATGTATTGCACAGACAGTTTCGTAAAATTCCAGCAATGGTGCATAATGACCTCTTGACTGAGGGACTTGTTAAAGGGTCTCCTGTGCTTTTACTAAAGGAAAGTGTTCCTCTATCGATTCGCACCACATCAGCAGAGATAGAGATGTAGGTGTGATTTGATTTCACCCTTTGCCCCAGTCACTAACATTATTAGTCAGTCCTCTTGAGCTCTGTGGCACAGACCATGTCCAGCAGGGATGGGCTCTTCTGTAGAGAAGCATGGGAGTTTTAACAGGGGGCTCGGTTCAAACTGCCTGTGACAGGAGAGGTGAGCGACTAGGTCAGTCAGGGGAGGGGTGCGTCCTGGATGTCAAAGCTGATAAATGCAGGAAGCATTACCGGCAGAGCTTTTAAGGTTTGTTGTCTCCATGTCACATGTCCTCCCGTACTGAATCAGAGCCTTGGGAGTCATGGCCGACTGGATCCATGGACTCTTAACTGTTCCCACCACTTTCTGCCTCTATCTCCCTTTCTACTTGTCTGTATTTGTCCATTTCTCCTCCTAGTTCCCTCCAACCCCCTCTGTCTGATGTCTTGCTTTCAACCTAGGTTTTCCAAGACACGCATTCATCATGTTACAGGACTACCATAGATGGTTGGGACTTCAATACATTTATCTGCTGCCTTGGCTTCACTGGCCGCCTGTCTTCTGCATTGTACTGGAATGTGTTTACTTGACAGTGTCATTTGTTTGATAGTAGTTTGGGGATAATTTTTTCCCTATTATGCTCACTGAATTGCAGCTCCCCAAAAGACAGTTTGCAGCTGTATCCATAGATAGCATTTTCCCAAACCAAACATGGACTCAGGTTTCCAACTCTTTAAACGTTTTTTTTTTTCTTCTCTGAAACACTTCTCATGTTTAAGAAATGCACAAAGCAGTGAAGCGTTCGTTCCTCCAGCCGTTGCCTCCCAGCTTGCCCTTGTTCTCCCGGCCCACTGAGGTTCATCCTCACGGCAACGCTAGAGCGAGGCAAGCTTATTTCTACAGCACATTTCACACACAGGTGGTACTTCACACAGACAAGGATAAAAGCATAATGGACATAAAAGGTCAGTACAATAAAAAAAAAAGAAATAACTCCCCAAAGGGGAAGAAAATCACTCTATGAAGGGGAAAAAAAAGTAATTAAATAGAAAGGAACACAAGGTGCAGTCTGGGATGATAATCAAAGGAAAGAGACCTTTGCTTTTCTAAGGCTGTATCTCAGAGGTCTGAGGTGTCATCTTCCTGCATTCCTCCTCATTTATTTCTTTGCCATGAACCATGATGTTCTTCTCAACACGCAGCAGTGGAAGCAGTCTGGAAGGATGAAGATGCATATATGATTTCCTTTATCACGCACATGGTGCCAGCCACAGAGTACTGGCCTCAAGCCTTTAGTAGGTTAGCGCGTTGCCTAATATTGACACGGGTCAAGGCAGAGGTGATGACTGTGCCCCTGAGGTGCCTGCTGTTGGAGATACGGCATGACACAGTAAAGACCTGCAGTCTTCTGTCCTCTTTGCCCCACAGGAGCTGTGGTTCAGTCAAAAGAAGCACTCTCAGCAACGCGGTTAAAAAATCAAATTCTGAATTTCACACAGATGCAGTGAAGCCACTGTATTCTCTGCTTTTCTCTAAATAATCTATCACAAGGGATGGGATGTTTCACAGCGTACCACCATGTCTGTGTTATGCCAACATCTGTCGCCCGTTTGTTTCTGGATGCTCTGGTTTCTCTGCACATCAGCTAAGATTAGAAGAGGTGGGGAAGAGTGAAAGAGACAGAGCTGCAACTCGATCAGACAGGAGCCCACAGACTCTTTCAGCACAAAGTTACTCTATAAATGTCAATATGAGTTCAATAGAGAACGAGATGGATTACAGGTGAACTCTAATGTATTCATGTGCTGGTGTCAGCAGAGGGATGACTGACGTTTCTGCTGATTTCAAATACCCTTTCACAAATAATGCTAATTATCTTCTAATAGCTTTGACAAAGCCACTGATTTTCTTAGTCTGAATTCTTTGCATTAATAACTAAAAAAAAACACCACTATAGACATCAAACGACCCTCCCAGAGGAATTGTAGAATGCCTAAGCAGCTTTGACTCAGTTAACTTACACAGACACATACACATATATACACATACACACACAAATATTCTACCTACCACAGAGAGTACTTACAAAAAGAAGCAAAACAAATGAAGAAAAACAGTGACCAGGGAATGTTCTGTCTCCTCTGCTTACAGACCATAAAAGCAACGTCTCCTCTTGGTGACCCCCGTGTGACCTATAACCTGGAGGAGGGTCAGGTTGCCGAGACTAACATGCCGGTGCGTTTCTACATCAAGCCCAACCGGAGGGACGGCTCCGCCTCTATCCTGGTGGCCGAGCCCCTGGACTTCGAGGCCACACGTTTCTTCACGCTACGTGTGCGGGTGCAGAACGTGGCGACGGTGCCCCTGGCCTCCTTCACAACAGTCTACGTGAACGTCACAGGTGAGAGCCCTCCCAGCTGAGGAGGCTAGGTGGCCAGGCTCACACACACCTCGAGCTGGGCTTCAGGGCCAAGGCCATCCACACACAAGGGTGGAGACAAGACCTGCAGTGAACAGAAGAAAGAGAAGACTGGAATAGAGAAGAGAAAAGAGTAAAAGGAGGGTTGACATTGTGGTGCAAATTGTCCCTGCGCCAGACTGCAGGTGTGCTCAGGGTGGTTTACTCAGCAGTATCTCGTACCCATGCCTCTATCCATCACACACACACACACACACACAGAGCAGTCTGCTCTGATTCTGTGATTGGGTTTGAATTAAAGCAAGGATGACTATATTTTTTAGCCTGTGCTGTGAGTGCGCTGCTGATTCTGGGTGTGTGAGGACATGCATGATGCTGATGAGTGACAGGTGGCCATGGGTTCTGTTTGTGTGTGTGAGCTTCTGTGAGCTTCTGTGAGCTTCTGTGTGTGAGCTTCTGTGTGTGAGCTTTGTGTGTGTGTGTGTGTGTGTGTGTGTGTGTGTGTGTGTGTGTGTGTGTGTGTGTGTGTTCGGTGAGGGTAGTAGAAACATAGTAAGCAGCTACACCAGGCAAGCAAAACACTTGAGTCCACATCAGAATTAATTAGGGAGAAAATGGAGAAATAGAATGAAAGG
This sequence comes from Brachyhypopomus occidentalis, assembly GCA_020368025.1. Classification (NCBI taxonomy): domain Eukaryota; kingdom Metazoa; phylum Chordata; class Actinopteri; order Gymnotiformes; family Hypopomidae; genus Brachyhypopomus; species Brachyhypopomus occidentalis. The sequence continues at coordinate 1,594,296 of JAGXOD010000009.1, read as the reverse complement.
AAGACAAAAGACCTCCAAAAGCTGCTAACAGAGGTGGTGTAATCAGCACACCGCAGGGCAGATGCAGGTTCCCCACACAGCCCCACACCGCCGCACACCCCTGCCCACCATCAACACAACCACTGCTCAGCTGCCACTCAGAAGTGAACACACTACCACTTAGCACGACCTGAGGGATGCCATTCAAAATCAAACATCCTTATCAAACCTTTAACATATATGTGTGCATTATTCGCAGACATAATAAAATCTATTTTTTCACTCCCTCTTTTTTTCTCTTTGTGTCATCTCCATCACTCAGATGTAAATGACAACGTGCCATTTTTCATGTCAAGCACGTACGAGGCCACCGTTCCGGAGGGGGCGGAGATTGGCACGTCGGTGGCACAGGTCTCGGCCTCTGACCTGGATTCTGGCCCCCACGGCATGGTGAGTCCCACAAGACAAACATCTACAGCTTCTGTTGCCGGATCCCAGGAGACTTCATTTGTACTCTCTCTTAAATGATAAGGTTTTGGCTTGGTTCCAAACCTGTGATAATAAAACACGGTGCATTCTACCCTTTTCCAAGTAAAAATCTTCATGTTGCTATTATAATAATTGGTAAGATACAAAGTAACAGCAAGTGCTATAAAACACTGATGAACATCTAACACTGCTGCTCCGAAATTTGTGCACTCGACAAACACATAGTCATGTGACACAAACACATAGTCATGTGACACAAACGTAGTCATGTGAGACAGACACGTAGTCATGTGAGACAAACACGTAGTCATGTGACACAAACACGTGTGAAATTACAACCTTCTTTTGACTGACTCTTTTTTCCCCATGAAGGTAAACTACATCATTCTGAAGGACCAGAGTGGGGACTCACAGTTTTTCAGCATCAGCCCATACACGGGCGTCATCCACACACGAGCCACCTTCGACCGGGAGCAGAAGAGCTCATACCTGATCGAGGTTCAGTCCCAGGACAGTTCTGAGTCGGCTCGACCTGGACAGCAGGGCCAGCCCAACACAGGTGTGTGCTGCTTTATGCTGCTCCTACCAGCCCGCCTGTCACATGGGCATCGGAGGGTGCACTCCTTAATATATCCCCAGTGAAGGGGTTATGTCATCTCTGAGATTTTGGTCAATAACGATGATCCTAATCCACTGATGTAATAACCAAATGCATTTTGTTTGTGTATTTTGTGTGGATGTAGATGCATTTCTAATAGTCAGTCCAAAAAAAAAAAAATGTTTCATGAACTTGAATGTGGTGATGCGTTGCGGACCGTGACACGTTCCCGTCACTTCACAGACACAGCCTACGTGCGGATTTTCATCACGGATGTGAATGACAATGCCCCAGCCTTCTCTCAGCCTGTGTATGAGATCAGTGTGGAGGAGGACAAAGAAGTGGGCTATGTAGTCATTACCGTCACTGCTAATGATGAAGATGAGGGTAAGACCATAGACTGCCGTCGCTATGGTAGCACTGGAAATGCCCATCACCATATGTTATGTCTGCTTTGATACACCAATTTACACCTATCATAAACACTAACACAGGGGTAAGTTGTATTGTGCCCTCTGCACTGAACATATCTTATTTAAAGACCTGTCTGTTTCTAATATGGATTTCTCAGCCACCATGAATCTGTGGTAATATTTTTGACAGCTGTTACTGAAGCTAAAAAAATCTAGGTAGGTAAATCTAGGTAGAAAATTCTCCTTTTCCACTCTGCTTGTTAGCAAACCTCTGTGGTAATCACAAGAGGAAACCAGCTTCCTGTGGGTAACTATGATGATGTCTTTGCTTTGTTTTTTCTTTGTTGTTTTCCAAAAATTATAAATAAATATTAAGAGTTTCTTTCCTAACACAGGTAATTCTGTTGCAAGATGCTACAACTTATTTACAGAGGATGCCAGTTGTGATTCTCTGTGATTCACATCTCTGCTCCAACGAGGGGTGTGTGTTCATTTTAGAAGTTGAGGAAAATTGACCAATATACTTAAAAATACTAAGATCCATTTACCAAGAAAACATACATTTTGATGTTAGGTAAACTGCCTGCAATTCCTTTTAAGTACCACCTACACTCCTAACAAAATACTAACCGCTAAGCTGCTTGTAAGAAGAAGGCAGTGGCTTTAACTGGACGAGGGAGGCAATGAGAGTGGCACAGTACAGCAGCCATTTGCCTTTCCTGCTCCGCACAGCTGTCCAAACAGGCAGATGATCTGTATTAGCCTGAGATAATCCATAAAACATGACACAGTCCCGTTAAGTAGCAGGCTTGCTGATCAGGCATGTCTTCTAGGGGGATTTTAGCTCAGTGACTCCTGGCCCCAGAGTGGAGCTGATCTAAAGTAGGCCTCCCTCATTCTCCCTTTCTCTTCTGACAACTTTCTCTCCTGCTTCTGCACATATTCTGCATATATTCCCCTTTCCTCATGGGACCTAATGAGAAACCATGTGCTAGCTTCCAAGTATGTCAAAGAAAGTAATCTTCTCTGGTGTATCAGCTTCAAGAAAAACCTTCCAAAACTCAACAAGGAGCAGTCTACACTTCGAGTTCACCATTAGTAGTATTGATTTTTCCCATAGGCATATTGGGCGGGTTGTCGCCCCACTGATGACATGTGACTCTGTTGAGTAAAGTGGACAGGGTGGTGTGTGCCTGAACTGACCCTGTACTGCACTACATCAGGATAAGGCAGCATGGCCGTTTCACAGCCCTGACTGGGTCGCACTGCTTGACCTCTGAAGTGAAGCTTGGTGGGTTGGTAAATGCTGTTGGTGAGCTGAACATTCTTCAGACTTACCAAAGCACAGGAAGCCTCCACTAACAATGCATACCGTTCATGGGTGGCTGTGTGTTTATCTGAATTAGAATGCCTTAATGTAATGCAAAGCTGAATCCCTTGATCCAGATCATCGCTTTGCCAGCAGAGTGTTCGCTCCCCCCCACCGTGATCCGCAGCCCTGACACGCGTGGCGCTGGCCCTGTCTGTTTGAGCGAGACTGGCTTGGACAGATCACCTTTGTGTCTAGTGCAGTGTGCTGGCCTGCCTGTCTTCCCGCCCCCTCGTCACCTCCCCTGCCACTGGACTCGTCAAGCCTGTTGTTACTGCGCGGTTCGCAAAACACGGTTATTGTTCCCGGTCCCCCTCCCATGGTAACCTGCGCAGGTCACCTCCCATCGTGTTAAACAAACACGTAGGCCAGCGAGGGCCAGCTTCGCTGCAGAGACGCAGCCTCTCCTGTTCCGCGTGGCCGCACAAGTCCGACGAACGCGCCGTGACATGTAGCCGCCATCGGCGAGCTGGCAGGAAGGCACGCGCAGGTGTCTGACAGCACCTTAATGATGGGCCGGCAGCCCTGGTGGAGAGGTGAGACGGGCAGGCTGGATTGCCACGGGTGGACGGACGGCACGGGGCAGGCGGCTCATGTCTCAGGCCTGTCAGGAGCAGGAAAGCGAATCACAGCCTGACGTCAATCTGTCCACCTCCTGCCTTTGGAAGGTTATATAGGGCATGGGCTGCCCACTTAAACCCTGGGTTTCATATAAGACTGAAGATAGAAGTGTTAAATGAGAATAGTTTGGATATGATGAATGCAGAATAGAGTAGTTTTACGATGAATTAGCTAATTAGACTCTCCCCTTTTTATTGAAGGATTTCTGAGATTCTGAGTGGGGTGCAGAATAAAAAATGTAGCATTTCTTTTATAGCCACGTAAGAACTTTTCCTGAACACCTTACTGATGAGGTGATGAGCACGTAGCGAGCGCAACTGGACCAGGACTCTGGAGCCCAAGTCTGGGCCGTGTGGTGCGGCCTGGTGCGGTGCAGCCCCAGCAGACCGCACCGCTGCTGGGAGAGTGACACCACGTGACACAGCTCGTCATTAGCGAAGCTGCTTTGGGTCGCAGGAGTGTCAGGGTGTATCGCAGCCCACAGCTCCGACACCCGTGGCCAGGACAGGCAAAGGTGCTGATGAAATCGTCACACAGTGTGCCCAGATGGTGTGTGTCTCATAAAATCTGATCAAGGCTAGTAAACATAGCTGGTGTGAGAGTTGTTTTTCTCTCTGGAGGCTGGACAGGGCTTTGAGGTTAGGGGCAGAGAGCTCTGTTGCATTTCTATTGCTGTCTCTTCTATGCACTTGCATCCATAGAAATCTTTTTTTTTTCTTTCACACAAGCACTTAATTACAGTTTTTCTTGAGGCCTGTTTTCTATACTGCATTGTCGTGCCATTACACGGGTCAATAGTCCAGGTCGGTGGAGAAAGATGTAACTGCACGAGTGGGCGGATCTGCTGTAGTCCTCGGTGTAGTAAAGGGATGGCATATCTTGTGATCGTGGATGACACTGGGTGCGTGGGATTTAATGATCAGTTGGAGAACGAGAGCGAGTAGGATGAAGGCTGGTGGAGCTCTGATGTACCTGTTTGAACTGCTGAACTGCACGATAGTGAAAACGATGAACAGCAGAGCATGCTGGATTACTGCTTAACCAATGTATGTTTTTGTACTCTAAGCATCTAACAGCTTCAAAATTTACATTTAATTGGAGGTCGAACGTTTGTCTTCATTTTGTATATGTCCATGTGTGGCCATTTATTTTTTATTCACTCTGTTAAATAGAAAGTGCTCCACACTAGACCAATCTGGAAGCCTTACTGTGAAGGTATAAACTTTTGTGATATCTTCTTTTCATCCCATCACGTGAACATACTCTAATCAAGGGTAGAATGACAGCTGAAGGTTTCCGTTAATATCGGCTCTTCTGTGAAAGACTTGAATGAAACCTTGCATGCTTTGTGATTTTGAATTTTAATGAATGGTGACCAATCACCATGCCACTGCCACAATGTTCACAGTGTGACCCAAAGAAGGCATTTGGCTATTTATGCTTTATGAGCTTGGCATGTCAGGAGCATTTATGAAATAAGGTGCCAATGCGTTTATGAAAAACAGGTGCCAATGCCAAACTGCGCTACCAGATCACCTCTGGGAACACCATGGGCACGTTCGACGTGGAGCCAGAGATCGGCACCATCTTCATAGCCCAGCGGCTGGACTACGAACGAGTGCAAAGCTACAGGCTACGGCTGGTGGCGTCGGATGGCAAGTGGGAGAACCAGACCACGGTGGTTATCAACATCATCAACCAAAATGATGAAGCGCCCATCTTCAGTCAGACAGAGTACCACACTAGCGTCACGGAGGAGCTGACTGACCTGCCTGTCCTCGTTTTGGAGGTGAGGTGAACCTGAATAGTGAAGCACACATAGTTGCCTCTAATATTAGGGACAAGCGTATGTCAGCAATGCTTCTTTATAGTCTTTTCCTGGGTGATGGAACTGATCTGATGTGCACCTCCTGCAGTAAATGGTTTACAGTTTCACAGTGGGCTCCTTTGAGATGTTTTATGTTTATTAACATACACTCAGAATTTACAGTGGGGGAAAATACTGTTTGAAATGAATGTTTTGACACACCTGACCTTGGCTGTCACTGTCTTCATAAAGATTCCCATATCACTGTCTATTGTGCTATCAACTCACAAAAAGACTTCAAAGGCCCTGTGTAAACAAACTTGAAAAGTGACAGGAAACATTTCTGCATTCTGTTGTCAATTACAGTCTGACTTTTAATTGCCTTTTCTGTCATGGGTATCAGGTCACTAAGGTTCGTCGTTAATACAGTCTTGTTTTTTATACCGAAAACTGTTTAGGTGTCAGCAACAGATCCTGATCAGGAGGCAGACCAGAGCGCGGTACGATACTCACTCCATGGCCAGGGTGCTGGGAGTGGCTTCACTATAGAGGAGCTCAGTGGGAGGATTTACGCCCAGAAGCGACTCGATCGTGAGGACCGATCGGCTTGGAGATTCTTAGTGCTGGCCACTGATGAGAACGGCGCTGGATTGACTGGCTTTGCTGACGTCTTGGTGGAGGTGCGCGACGTCAACGACAACGCCCCCAGGTTCCAGTGTGCCTCAGATGGCTGCTTTGTGGGTCATGTGCCCGAGAACTCGCCGGCAGACACCTCCATCATGGAGATGCGGGCAACTGACCTGGACGATCCCAAAGCCGGCAAGAATGCCGTCCTGACATACAGGATCGTTCAAAATGTCCGTAATGAGATCAACCTGAACCTGTTCTCCATCAACCCAGCTACAGGCACCATCTACACGGTGTTGCGATCCCTGGACAGGGAAGTGGAGGACCGTTACCTGGTAGTGGTGGAGGCTAGGGATGGAGGCGGCCTGTCTGGGACTGGAACAGCCACTATTGTTGTTTCCGATGTGAATGATCACCCCCCGGTGTTCACACAGAGGGTGTACCTGGCCTCCATGGCAGAGGACCTGGATATCAACAGTGAAGTCCTGGCAGTGTCTGCTACGGACGGAGATGAGGGCGAGAACTCGGCGATGACTTTCAGCATCGTGGGTGGAGACGATGACCGCAAGTTCTTCGTCGAGACAGACAAGGTGAACAGACGGGGAACAGTGCGGCTGAAGAAGAAGATCGATTTTGAGAAGCCTCACGAGCGCACATTCAACCTCACTATTAAAGTCGAGGACGCAGACTTCTTTAGCCTGGCCTACTGTGTTATCCAGGTGGAGGACTCCAACGACCACGCGCCTGTCTTCTTCCCCCAGTTCTACGATGTGGGCTCCATGTTCGAGGACGTACCCGTTGGTACTACTGTCGCCCAAGTGACGGCCGTGGACCTGGACTCAGGGCTCAACGGAAAGTTCTCCTACAGTATCACCCCCGAGTCTGACCCCTTTCAGCAGTTCCTGGTGGATAAGAGTGGTTGGGTTGTGGTGGCAGAGTCTCTGGACCGGGAGAAGGTGCCACAGCACAGGCTGATGATCCTGGCCACTGACATGGGCAGCCCTACCCTAACTGGCTCTGCCATTGTGCTGGTGACCATTCAGGACGTTAATGATAATGGACCTGAATTTGAGGCTCCCTACCGCCCCGTTGTGTGGGAGAATGCTGTTGCGCCGCAGGAGGTCTGTATGAATGACACCTCCATTCTGCTCCATGCCATAGACAGAGACACCTCACCTAATGGAGCGCCTTTCTCCATTCGCCTGCTGATGCTCACCTCAGATGTCACAAACTTCAACCTGACAGATCTGCGTAACGGTAGTGCCATGATAACGGCCCTCCGAACCTTTGACCGGGAGCAGCAGAAACAGTACCTCCTTCCCATTCTGATGATTGACAGTGGCTCTCCTCCAATGAGCTCCACCAACACACTGACTATCATAATAGGAGACAGGAATGACCACCCACATGCACCTGGACACTCTGAGTTTATAGTCTACAACTATGAAGGTTCGTTCCTATGAGATGCTGCTTCTAGACTCATTATCTTGCTTGAGTGCCTTAGGCCATATTCTCTCCTAAAATATTTATTTAGTATTTTCTGCCATCTGTCAAATTGCTTTAAAATGCAGGGTGAAAAACGCGGTTTGAGTTTATGTATTTTTAGTGCTTTTCCTTCTTACCCAACAGAAATGCATTAACCTTCTAATAAGAACTCATCATGTAGCTCAAAAATGCCATGAAGCAAACAATTTATTTAAGTGTAAGGTTTAATAAGCACATAAACATGAGTCATTTTAAAAGCTGTTGATTTCATGCCTAACAGGATTACAGTGTTCTCTTTTGCCTTTTGGAGAAATGACAGCATTGCATGCTAATACCTCTGCCAGCCCCCTCCCCCTAGTGTAAGCAATGTGCATATATGGAAATGAGTCCATACGAGTTTCTTTTTCTCTCTTATCTCTTAAAGATGGGTGTTGTTTTCACACAAACACACACACACACAGGCCCAGGTACAGAGGAGTCAGTCTGAGACATATGTAAGATGTATGTCATTTTCACACAGACACACACACACACACACACACACACAGGCCCAGGTACAGAGGAGTCAGTCTGAGACATATGTAAGATGTATGTCATTTTCACACAGACACACACACACACACACACACACACAGGCCTAGGTACAGAGGAGTCGGTCTGAGACATATGTAAGATGTATGTCATTTTCACACAGACACACACACACACACACACACACAGGCCTAGGTACAGAGGAGTCGGTCTGAGACCTATGTAAGATGTATGTCATTTTCACACACACACACACACACACACACACACACACACACACACACACACAGCCCCAGGTACAGAGGACTCTGTGTGAGGTGCCTTCTCTATGACCTCATTATGTATTTTGCCCACAGGTACTCTCCCCACAACTGTACTTGGACAAGTGCAGTCACCTGACCTTGACGACTGGAGTGAAAAGGTTTACAAATTCGAAGGCAATCCCCCTAGGTACTTTGATCTTTTATTGAAGTTTGTTTCAAACCCTTCTGTGGCAGCTGCCACTTAATAAAGAAGGTGATGAAAACAAAGGACAGAGAAAGAGGGAGAGAGAGAAAGAAGGGGAGAAGAGAGAGAGAGAAGGAGATAAGAGAGAGAAAGTATTGTATTACATTAGCTCCAACACCTCATGTGTTGGATGCTTTTAATAGTTCATCAAAAATGAAATTCAGAATTCACTGTGAAGTGTGGCATTGATGGTGGTGTTCTGGCGGCTGGCAGAGTGGATGTGTGGCGGACGCTCGCTCTAATGAGCAGCACATGAAATAGTGAAGAGCTTGACGCGAGCTTCACGACGTGCGTGACGCTTTTCAAAAAGAACTGAGGTAAAACGGGCATCAGTATATATCCAGTAATGAATGTCACATGCTGTCTCCTCTACTTACGCTTGTGTTTTCAAACAGTTTGTTTTCTCCTAAAGAAGCCTCTTCCTGAGGCTCTGCCAAGTATTTGCCCTTGTTAATTAGGATAATTGGCCTATTAATACTTTAGCAGTTTAACCGAGGCTGGTGACATGACTTTGGGCATACGCAGCATCTCCTCGACCCGGCCAGTGTTTCATTTGCTTACTGGACACTTAATTACCTAATTTGGCACCACTGCTGAAGGTCATCAGCGACATGGAACTCAATTGCTGTTATGGGAACATGATTGTACCTTTTAAAATGTAATTTGGACGTCAGCCAGTGCAAGGTTGCTGTCCTTGGTGCACGCTGTCAGGAGCTGCTGTACTGCGAGCGTCCTGGTGCAGGTGCCCGTAGGGGATTGTTAGAGGAACAGCAGGATCCAGAGTCGGAGACTAAAAAGAGCTGTTTTCATTTCATCGTTTCATCAAAATCTAATGCAAAATATTTTATGATGCATCTATGGTGTTCTGTGTTACGGCGGCTACTGATGAATTTTCATGGATGAACTTCTGTAGAAATGTGGGTTTGGCTTTTATTTCCCCAACTGTTTGTTACAATGTCAGAGGAGATTAGTGGAGCAGCTCCTCATGCTAATGGCTTTCACTTAGCCCCACTGATGGTGCGCCGCTCCTATTGTCATGGTGGCCCTGTTGTCACGGTGGCCCTGTTGTCATGGTGGCCCTGCTGTCACGGTGGTCCTCCTGCATCTTAGTCTGGTCCCTGTGTAGCTCGTGTGGCCTCACAGCATCTGTCCCTCGCTGGGGTGCTGGAGTGTAGGGCAGCGACTCCACACACAGTGGTCACAGTGGGCTTACAGGGGCCATCCAGCAGCAGTGTGAATGGCAGAAATGTGAATGGCAGCAGTCTGAATGGCATCTGAATGGCTGCTCTGACTGAAGCACCCACTAGACAAAGATGCAAGTTTCAAGGAGCTTAGTTCTTTTGAACAGTTCTGTTAATATTTTGTCTGGTCAAACGGCTACAACCGTCTGCGTAAAATGAAACGTCTGCTTTGTTTAACGTGCCGTCGTCTGTGCGCTCTGCGGTCGCTACATGAGCGCTCTCTGTCTCAAACAGGCACTTTATCCTCAACCCAAACTCTGGGCAGCTGAGCGTGAGGGTGGGCACCCCCGCTGGGACGTACGGGCTGCAGGTGCGCGTGGCTGACAGGAGCTGGCCTGACGTCACCTCCACCGTGCAGGTCACAGTCAGGGAGCTGAAAGAGGAGGCCGTGCTCAACGCCGGTTCGCTGCGCTTCTCCAGTGAGTCCCTCCGCACTCCGGCGGGCCACGCCTTCCTCGCCACGGGCCACGCCTTCCTCGCCGCTTCACTCGGGACGCGTCTGCCGTCGCGCCTCCCTCCGTTCCTCAGTGTGCGAAGGTTTCGTGTGTTTTGCGCGCAGACCTGACGGCGGAGGAGCTGCTGCGAGCCCCGGCGCGTGAGGAGTCACGCTACCAGCGCCTGCGCCGCCTGCTCTCGGAGCTGCTGCAGGCCGAGCTGGAGAAGGTGCACGTGTTCAGCCTGTCAGGCAGTAGGCACGGCAACCAGCAGCACCTCAGCCTGTGGTTCACGGCCCAGGGCTCACACTACTACAAGGCTGAGAAACTGCATGGCAGTGTGATGACGCACAAGGACAAGGTGACAACACACACACACACACACACAGCTTCTAAACATAACCCTGCCCTAATCCTGAAAGTAAACTTAGCGTAAAACTAACCCTACCCTAATCCTAAACATGAATTTACCGATATCCTAAACCTTCTAAACCTAAACTTATTGTAAAAAAGAAACATACAATAATCCTAAAACTAAAACAAAGTACTAGCTTTAAACTCTTTTTAATTTAAGGCTTTCTTTTAATAATAATAATATAATAAAACTAATACTAATACTAATAATAATTATTATTATTATTGACAATAATAATAATAATTGTTGTTGTTGTTGTTAGTTAACTGGAGTCCTCCTCCTGGATAACACAGTAGGCCAGGCTAAAGAAGTCTGTGTGCGCTCATAACCTGTTGTTAGGCACCTTTCTCATACAGTCAGCATTCTGGTTTTACATAAATGCACACACCGATGAGAAGCAGTAGCCAATCATGCACAGCGCACTCCCAGCCGTAAACCCCAGGTGGCGCTGGAGTGGAGGGAGCAGAACACCCAAGACAGAGTGCCATCCATCACTGGGCGTGCAGACACACAGTCACGCACAGCAGGACAGTTCACACTCTCACGCACACACGCACATCTACTGTTCTTCCTAGAGACAAGACTGCAGATAACATGCTTAACACATTATACATGTGTAGAGGGACATCATGTTTAAGACGTTATATATCTTCACAGACAGAGGTCATGCCCGACACATCACATGTATACACGGGCGGACATCGTGCTGAACACGTTATGCCTGCACACGGACCACCATACCCAACACACACACACCTGTAGAGGCTTTCAGCTTAGTGATGAACACATTATACCTGCACACAGACCACCATACCCAACACGCACCTGTAGAGGCATTCTGCTTAGTGATGAACACATTATACCTGCACACGGACCACCATACCCAACACACACACACACCTGTAGAGGCTTTCAGCTTAGTGATGAACACATTATACCTGCACACGGACCAGCATACCCAACACGCACCTGTAGAGGCATTCTGCTTAGTGATGAACACATTATACCTGCACACGGACCAGCATACCCAACACGCACCTGTAGAGGCATTCTGCTTAGTGATGAACACATTATACCTGCACACCATGCACCGTACCCAACACACACACACCTGTAGAGGCATTCTGCTTAGTGATGAACACATTATACCTGCACACGGATCACAATACCCAACACACACACACACCTGTAGAGACATTCTGCTTAGTGCTGAACACATTATATCTGCACTCGGACCACCATACCCAACACACACACACACCTGTAGAGGCATTCTGATTAGTGCTGAACACATTATACCTGCACACGGACCACCATACCCAACACACACACACACCTGTAGAGGCATTCTGCTTAGTGATGAACAGTAATGGTCATGTAAGGTGCGGCACAGCAGACTGTGGCCATGGCCAGTGAGCTGCAGAGACGGATGGATAAATGGAGGGAGGGAGGGAGAGATGGAGGGAGGGAGAGAACAAATGGCTGTTTAAATCATGCCTGTGAGTGGAGACGCTCTACTGTCTGTGGGAAGTTGTCCGTCTCCCATGACTGATGTTTATACAAGGCGCTGGAAGCTGCTACGACAGCTTTACAAACGCTTGTGAAGAATGTGACGATCTGCCCTTGAACATGGGTTCCAGACACACACACACACGCACACACACACAGTCAAACGGATAGAAAGTCACTTGGCATGAACTTTATGATCGTGCTTTTCACTGCAACATTACACTTTTCATCAGCATTACATTTGCTAGGCGATGCGGTATGTAGTAATATAAAACGTTAGATACTGTTTAAAGCTATCTAGCATTTAAAATCCTTTTGTCTTTTTCTGTTTCTCCATCTCTTTTCTCTTTCTTCCTCTCTCTATCAGTTGGAGTCGGCCCTGGGTGTGACCATTCTGCAGGTGGGGGTGAATGAGTGTGCCTACACAGACTGCAGACACACGGGGGGCTGCTCCAGCAGGGTGGTGTTCAGCGACACCCCTTCTGTTCTGAACAGTGGTAGTGCCTCTCTGGTGTCCCTCGCAGCCACAGCAAGTGCCCAGTGTGGGTGCCAGGCCCGAGAGAGCCTGCACCTTTCCTGCTCCTCCTACCCCCATGGCCCCTGCCTCAACGGGGGCACCTGTGTGGACAGCGATATGGGCTTCAGGTACCACAGCATGCTGCTAATCACAACTGAGGCCATATGCCTCAGAATGTATGGGAACAGTTAGACCAGGGTATGACTTCTTGGAAATTGGACATTTTCTTGAAAAAAAAAAGAAAGCCTGGAGTTTCAGATGGGATTGAGACATCTGCTTTTGTAAATGCAGGGAGAGAGTTGCAAATGTTGAGGGTTACTCTACCTTCTCTCAGGTGCAAGTGTCCACCCATGTTCGACGGGCCAGAGTGCCAGCAGACTAAGCACACCTTCCTGGGCGATGGATACGCCTGGTTCCCTCCCATGAGGCCTTGCTTCCAGAGCCACATCTCTCTGGAGTTCATCACAGAGGAATCCAGCGGTCTGCTGCTCTACAACGGACCCCTGGGCCCGGCCCGGCCCGGCGAGCACGAGGACTTCATCGCGCTAGGTACGTGGCTCACGGTCCGTCGGGCTCCGCGCTGACCTGGTGCTCCGCTGGCTCTGGTGCTGCTCCTGTCACATCGAAGCAGCCGGGGCTGAAGAACCGGCCCCATAATGAAAAACGCCGTGCTCGATCGATGCCATTGTGATTTAAGATTTTTACATTGCCCAGGCAAGAAATTAATTGCCCCCAGCAATTAACTGGAGAAGCCAAATCGATGGATGACAGCAGACGTGGCAAAGGGTGAAGACATTAGTGCTGAATGGGTCTGAGGGGAGCGTCTGGGCTGTACGGGTCCAAGGCCGAGGCTGACCCTTGGCACGGCTCCACCCCACCCCGCTGCTGTCTGAGCTGTTCTGTTCGCATGAAGGGAACCTGTGTTGGCCTCAAACAAGCTTAGCTCATCAGTTTGTTAACCATAGTTGTGTAATTATTGAGCTGGCCCGCTCCAGATTAAAGGCAGAAAATCGAACTTGACCACAAATTGATTGCAGTGAAGTATTTTTGCCCACCAAGGGGTCAGTGCAGAGACCAGAGGCCATGCTCAAGAAGAAAAGATGGTCCATTTGCCATCAGTATGTGATGCATTACAGCTTTTCACAGTCGTTTTCACATTCAATACCATGTCAGCCTTTTCAGATCACTTAGGACATGCAGCATATCAGTGGACTGTGTGAACTAAACTCTGTATCCTTTCACACTGCTTTGATACAAAAGGCATTCAATCAACACTTCTTACTACATTCACTCTCACTCAATGTTCTCCATCAGCAAAGGTCTGTACAACTTGGGCAAATGTTGCAAACATTTAGATGATCTGTTCAAAACATTCAGTTCAAAACCCATGAAAATCACTGGATGGAAATATGTTGCATTTTGACACATGAAAACAAACACTCAGAAGACAAATGCTTCTGATTTTAGCAGAAAGTTTATTCAGGTTTCTTTGTAGTACCATTGATGCAAAAATGAGCCTCCTTGCATCGAAATGTGCATGTGCATAGAGAAAACACAGCTGTAGTTGTCCCTGAAGAGATTGTTCTACTACTACTGCAGTACGTGTACTGCTGAAACAGCGGGCTGTCATTTCAGCTAACGACCTGCACAGGTGGGTTTCGGTTGTTCCCTGTTACCTTATATTCAGTGTAAGGTTAATGAAAATCTGTGGCCAAGTGCGGTGGACAACGTGGATGGCCCAGCCCAACACACAAATCATGTATTTTACATTATACTGTAAATACTGTTATTCTGAGTTTCTGATGCATTAAAACATTAATTCATTCACAGTCTACTGTAAACTCAGTTATGATGAGAGGAACGCCAACGGATCAAAAAGCCTCTTCAGCTGGCTTGAAATATTTCTGGATGCAAAAATAGAGGGAATGGAAAGCCATGGTGTCTTCTTGCTGTCTTACAAGTGGTTGGCATTTTGAACTTCGTTGTGCACAAAGCACTGTTGTGAGAGAAAGCAGATGTTATCGCTGTGGCAGTCTGAGTGAATCACATATGGATGATACATGAAGTGTTTTAATGATTGAAGTGCAGTTAGCGCCAAAGGTTACTGGCGTTTCAAAAGCATACTATGTGAAGAGCTTCTGAATAAGTGAACATGGAATTGAGAGAAGTGTGAAAGCAATTGTATAGAACTGTAAACACTGCATGAACTGCATTTTGAATTGAAAACACTGGCTTATAAGAAGGTAATGACCTATAGAATATGTGAGTGTTGTTAATATGTATGAATAAATGCTAAACGTTATCCATAAATGTGGAGGACTCAGCAATCAGAAAGGTTTTCTGAGAACAAGACATGGTGCTTGTCTCTCTCTCCCTCCCCTCTCTCTCCCTCTCTGACATGATGTCACACTAACATTGTATCTCCATCTCCCTCCCTTTCAGTAACTCCATGTCAAACTAACTAACTCTCTCCCTCCCTCCCTCTCTCTCTCTCTCTCTCTCTCTCTCTCTGTCTGCAGAGCTGAAGAATGGTGTCCCGTTGCTGAGTGTTAATCATGGCTCCGGCACCCTCACTCTGCAGCTTCCTGCACCAACCTCCGTCACGGACCGCCGCTGGCACCGCCTTGACATCATCAGCGACGGGAAGGTGGGGGCCGTCTCAGTGCCCACCTCTCCACGACACCCCTCGGAGCACCGGCACTGCTCCACCACCCCACTTCAGCGGAGAGGCTGTCAGACAGCAGACTCTAGGGACACAGACATGTTCATGGGCTAAATGCACAGGAGTCTTTGCAGTTTATGTCATGCAAATGTATCTTGTGTTTGTTTACAGGAGGTCCAGCTGATTCTGGACCGCTGCTCTGGAGCAATGGTGAATGAGGTCGAAGGTCTGGGAGTGGAGATCTTTGAGACTGACCAGTCAGTGTGCAAGGTGTCTGCAGACACTCCAGGCAGCGAGAGGTAGAAGACCAGAATAATATATATATATCATGTAGCTGACCTGATAGAGCAAGGTGCTAGCAACACCGTGGTTCAATTTACACACACCAACACACACACAATCATACTGAAATACTGTTTATATACAGATGCGGTTAATGTTTTTGGTACCCTTGATTGTTTTGTATGCCAAGGCCAATATCTGCAAAACTAAACATGTGTACCAATTTTGCATCATTATAATTTTACAGCATGTTCAAAATCATGATGTAGTTGGAATTACATCAAGGAGTAATTTTTTCCAGAAGATGCATTTTGGCAAAGTTCACGTCCTTTCTATCCTGTTCTTTAAGCAGTCAGGTCTTCCTGGCCTTCACCCACAGAGCTGATCTTTGGGCTGTGGGATGAACCCATCACTCTACAGGTCTTCAGCCTGAGGTTCTTTGGCTGTTGTATGTGGTTTCTTTTCAAACCAACCCTCACAGGCCTCTGTCATCAGTTTTCCTCTTCCCACTACATTCTGGAAGCTTCCTGACTGTTCAATGACTCTTGGATAACTTAATTGATAATTTCAAACCATTGAAGTAGGGAAGTTTGGACACAGTCTGGTCCCCTTGAGACTTCATGTGTTTGGTGATAATAGCTTTTCTGGCCTACTCACACAGCTCTCTTGTCTTTGCCATTCTGAACAAGGAATAGGGAATAAAACTGGCCTGTCAAAGCACCAAAGCACCAATTAGCCTTTCATAGGCTAATTAAATCATGTGACAAGGTGGGGACAGGTATGTCTATAGTTTCTAATTAATCACAGGTTAGTCTTTATGTCCTTTGTTTCAAATTGAACAAAAGATGCCAATAATCATGTCCTGGCTTCTTTCCTAGCTTTTCTGTATCATACCTGAGTTCAAATTAAAAATCAAGGGTGCCAATAATGTCTACCACAACTAATAATAATTAATAATAACTGAATGTCTCTAAAGAAGGTTTAAGCATGTAATTAAAAGAAGATGTTCCATGTAATTAGTGGTTATTATATGCAACTAAGCAGTCCATAGATGTTGAAAATAACTCCCGGTATTTGACGTTTGTGAAGCCTGCCGCCGTGGGCACGCTGTCGTCCATGTTGTCCTGAGCCGTGCTGAACTGCCACGCTGGTGGCGTTTTTCTCCTTCCAGATTCCTGAACGTGGAGCAGCCTCTGCAGCTGGGTGGAGTGAAGGAGCCTCACCCGCTACGCTACACCCACCCTCACTACAGGGGCTTCGTGGGCTGCATCAGAAACCTGGTGGTGGACAGTCAGGTATGGAGATCCATCGTCCTCCTACAGAGTCTCCGTCCCCGTACAGAGGACTGCTTAAGCACTGGGGCTGTATATGCTTTCGGGCTTTTCACGATCGTGGTGAGCTGCACGACTGCCGATCTTCCACTGTGAGTGGGTGAAGAGCACCAGCATGATGGCGTTTCCACCTCCACCTGCCATGTACTGACACTAAAGACGTTTTTTGTCAAGTGGTGAGCGAGGTTGCGACACATCAGGAGCAATTCTGCACTGTCACTCTGAAATCGGATCATGGGATTGAACAGTGCAGCATGAGTGCCTGGTTCAGCTCAGGCACACAGCAATAACGTTCCGTAATGGCATATGAATGACATCTTTAACATCATTGAGACACGCTGCATGAAAGAAATCTGGTTAAAGCCCAGTACTGAGATGAAATATAAATCCCTTGTGCTGCAAGTTGTAAGAAAAGTGATTTTGGAACGACACCCTGGCCCACAGATCTACAGCAGGAGTGTAGAAGCAGTGTGGAATCTCCACTGGACCTCTGCAGCTCCACATGTGGAGAAACAAATCATGGTGATTCATTGCTGATGCAGATGTTGGTTTGGCTTTTTTCCCTTCACTACCAGCGTCGTGTGCTAACTCTGGTTCTCCATCAGATGACCCCTTTCGTCTGGGTGTCTCAGGAGGTCACGGAGCTTCTTCATAGTCCTGACTAAGACTCTTCTCTATGTGTGTGTGTGTGTCTCCTTGGTCAGGTGTATGACCTGAGCAGTGCTGCGGAGAGTCAGAACAGTGCCCCTGGGTGCAGCCTGACCGACGGGGTGTGTGTGACGGCTGGAGGGCCCTCGTGTGGCCCCCATGGGAAGTGTCTGGGGGAGTGGGGCTCCTTCAGCTGTGACTGCCACGCTGGTTACAGCGGACACAAGTGTGACAAGGGTGAGGCTGCATGTGTGCTGGAGGAAAGCACGCAAGACAAAACAAGGACGCAAGTACTCACTAGCGGCGTGGGCTAAATCCCCTCACAAAGCTTGCGTTATCACTTCGTATTCAGCGGTTTGCAGCGCGTGTGTGATGTGCGCAGTGCTTTCCTGGCAGGCAGGTGTGTGTATGTATGTGTGTGGGTGTGTGCTCACTGTGCCACTCCATGCTCCAGTTCTTCCGGAGTGGTCCTTCGAGGAGGACAGCGTGCTGAGGTACCAGCTGAGGGGAGGAGCCAGCCCACGTGTCACTCAAGCCCAGCTCCTCCTCCGAACCCGAGCCGCCGCGGGCAGCCTGCTCAGCATGAGCTCCCGCAACGCCGAGTTCATCATACTGGAGGTGAGTTTGACCTGCGTCACACATGAACACACGCACGTACGTATCTACGCAAACACACGCTCATGCTTATGTGTACATGCAGGCACACACACACACCAGGCTAGTTCTTGTTCTAGACTGCTTTTCCGGGGGGCGCTTGATTTGAGATGTGCGGAGATGCTAATCCCCCAGTTTAAAAGAAGCATGGGGAGACAACCCACCCACCCCCCCCACACCCCCAGTTTGCATCTGCTAGAAATACAGTCCAAGATCTGTGGACTATCTTCAAAAAGAAAAACAGTAACCACCATTAACCAGTGGAGTTAATACAGTCAAACTGAAAATATGTTCCTATAATGTTAGGGGATTGTTGAATAATTAATTAAATAAGGTAAAAATAATATATTATAAAAGGTATATTACCAGCTGCATCATCAAGAGAACTCCTTAGCTGACCCTGATGGTAAATGTAGACTGCAGAGCTAATGATATTGGCTTAAACAGAAATATGAAGAAATTAAAATAACAAATGCGCATGCGATGCATATACTTAAGACATAAACTAAATTCACATTCTTATGAAAGTCAAGACTTTACTGAAGAATATACTTTGTCTATGGAAATGAAAAAAAAATGTGTCTGATTGCAGCATGAGCCATCTGATTCGCATTTAATCGCATTTAATGAATTCTGACTATGTTCAGTAGTACACTGATAGAACAACTGTTTTGTGAACGCTTTAGTACAAAAATAGGTTGCATCAGCTCTTCTAAAACAAGCTGCCTAGTAACCAGAACATTCTAAATCAGTGATATAGAAGAGAGGCATGTCTGTG
This sequence comes from Brachyhypopomus occidentalis, assembly GCA_020368025.1. Taxonomy (NCBI): domain Eukaryota; kingdom Metazoa; phylum Chordata; class Actinopteri; order Gymnotiformes; family Hypopomidae; genus Brachyhypopomus; species Brachyhypopomus occidentalis. The sequence goes on along the minus strand of JAGXOD010000009.1, from coordinate 1,575,399 downwards.
TAGGGTCTAGGGACGCCCATGCTGTGAGCTGCTTCGCCACGTGTGGGGGGATGAGCGCAGCTTGCAGAAACTGGGCTCTGATATGACGTGGAGGAGCTAGCAGACGTGGCATTATCAAGTTCAGTAGATTTTTTAAAAATCAATACGTTATAAGTTATCTATGTAGGTTTATTAAATGTTAAAATCACAAAGCTACAGACCAAGCTAACAGAGATAAGCCGTCACTAGCAAACGACTAAAAAAAACAAGTTGAGGTTAACAACAAAAATATTAATATTAATCCCCCCCCCCCCTTTGCCGGCCATGACACACACACATACACACACACACACACACACACACACACAAAACGAAGGAACCCAAACATGCTCACACTTGAATTTTGTATTTCAGGATACCAAGTTACATGTTTTTTTCAGTTTGCCATAATCTTGTTACACAGTGAGACTGTAATGCACATGGTGCTGTGTTCTCTCAGATAGTAGATGGCTATCTGACTGTTAATGCCAACTTGGGCGATGGAGCCCACACCCTTACACTGGGTACCCAACGAGTGGACCACGGCCAGTGGGTGCGAGTCAGCCTCCATCGCCATGACAACCTCTTCACCCTGCAGCTGGAGCAGGGTGGGGGCTCACTGGAGGTCACTGCTCTGCTGGGTCAGAGGCGGGAGATAGTGGTGCATCCCTCCAGTGTGCTCCTCGCACACGGGCCCACGCACAGCGCACACGCCCACTTCCGAGGTGGGATTCTCTCCTTCTCTGGCTTCATGTCTCCCTCTCTCTCTGTCTCCCTCTGTCTCCCTCTCTCTCTGTCTCTCTCTCTCTCTCTGTCTCCCTCTCTCTCCCTCTCTCTCTGTCTCTCTGTCTCCCTCTGTCTCTCCGTCTCTGTCTCCCTCTGTCTCCCTCTGTCTCTCTGTCTCTCTCTCCCTCTCTCTCTGTCTCTGTCTCCCTCTGTCTCTCTGTCTCTCTCCCTCTCTCTCTGTCTCTGTCTCTCTCTGTATCTCTGTACTTAATCTGAGCTAAAGCTTCCTACTTTCTGCTTTAATTAAGTGTGTGTTATGGTGTGTCTGAAGTGGCTTCTCATTTCTGTGTGTGTGTGTGTGTGTGTGTGTGTGTGTGTGTGGGCAGGCTGCATGCGTGATGTCCGCCTGAACGGCCACTCCCTGCCTCTGGATGGGCGGAGCACAGAGTTCGTCACGCTTCTGGAGCGGCGTGGTGTGCAGACAGGCTGCACCTCAGACGCCTGTGGCTCCCAGCCGTGTCAGGACCCCCTCTACTGCGTGGACCTGTGGAGGAAGTACGAGTGCAGGTGAGTCAAACCTCCCTCACTGCCCTCTGGAAACCCCTAAGAGCAGCACAAAGCTCCCTGTGGTCCTCTCCACGCTGTGGATTCCAGCTTGAATGGCGTGTGAAACAGCGCGGTTAAACTGCACTAGGTCTTCAGTGCAGCGCTGTAATCCCAAGGCGCTCTGGCGCCCTCTGTCTGTCGACGCAGGTGTCCGGCGGGTCAGCTGGCCGAGACGGACGAGCTCACGGGGCTGGTGCGCTGCGCAGCGTCGCCATGCCGACCCTCCGCATGCCGGAACGGCGGCACCTGCCTGCCGCTCTCGACCAGGAGCTACCAGTGCCAGTGCCTGCGAGGCTTCCGGGGCCAGTGGTGTGAGCAGAGCCAGACCAGAGCCCTCAGACTGGCTGCCCTCAGTCCCAGTACCATCCTCGCCATCAGCATGTGTCTGCTCATCTTCTTCGGTAACTCCCTCCAACCTTTATATGTCTAACCCACACACACACACACACACAATTCGAGGCAATGCCTTCCCATCCACTTTGAGCCTGCTCGTATCTCTGTTCTTCACCAGCAATAATGGTAATATCACAGATTGCCTTCAGTGTTGTGAGAGTCTTGGAGCACTGAGCAGACAACGGAGATAAAACAGAAAGAAGTCTGTATGTGTGTGTGTGTGTGTGTATGTGTGTGTGTGGGGGAGGGTGTTTGTATACATGTATTTGTTTTCGTATGCGTGCACTCTTGACAGGTGCACTGGTAATGTGACAGGTTGGCAGTGCCTTCAAGGCCCCTCTGCCAGCCTTATCAACCACATCAGAGGAAGCCAACATGGTTCATAGTGTGAACTGTGTCAGTTGTGTGAATTGTGTGAATTGAGGCCTCTCTGCCAGCCTCAGCCACATCAGACAAAGCCAACACACATGCCAACACAGACACGCGGTGCCTTTAAAGAGTTCCCCCATTCCCCGTTCTCTCTCAACTCCAGTGAGAGGGAAAACAAAGCATTCCAAGCAAAGTGAGAAAAAGTGAAGCATGCAGCTTGTATTCGTGACTAGATAATGATTTTGGCAAGACATAGTGGCATATTGCCAGCAGGGGACAGTGTTTCTTCTTTTCTCCTTCACTGGTTTTCCTTTCCTGCCTATACCTGAGTTGTATATACCTGAGTACACATTAACAGACAAACAGCATCTTTGAACACTAGACACATAGGATCTGTGCAGAATTCCAAACAGTAACCTCACCCTGTCCTTCATCTCTCCGCGTTTTCTTCACCTCCTTTAACTTTCTCCTCTCCCTCGCCCCCTGTGTGCAGCTGTGCTGGTGGCAGTGACCGTGTGGAACCAGAAGGGCAGTCAGGACAAGTTCCGGAAGCGAGGAGTGTACCACATCCCGGCCGAACACGAGAGCTGGGAGGACGTCCGTGAGAATATTCTCAACTACAACGAGGAGGGCGGGGGAGAACAGGACCAGGTGTGCCACTCCCTTCACTGCCACTGCTGCTTCATTCCCTGCACACAGGTGTCTTCTTCCTGTTAGTCTGCTGCTTTCACCATCCCAGCCACCCACACTCTCCTTTCTTGCGCTTCATGTGTTTCTCACCAGTTGGCAGAATTCGTTTGCACTCTGCCCTTATTCTTCTAGTGATTGTAGAACTCTTTTCAAGCGCAGGGGGAAAAAGTTAACATGGTTGTCTGTGGTAATAAACCACAGGCTACAGATGCAGATGCAACCTTTAAGGTGTTTCACTCCAGAGTTCTTCCTGCCACTGCTGTCTGCAGTCATGTTGACGGTAAAGACAAGGCAGACAGTTTGGATTGGCAGTCGGCACCACACCGTGTCTATGTCAGCATGGATCCCAGCTGAGCTGGTGTGATCTGAGAGATGAGCAGTTTGGATGCGTCTCCACACTCTCTGTCTCTCTCTGTCTCTCTGGTCATGCATGTCCCACAACTCCTCAGGCTTTGTCATGCTGCCTGGCCTGTTTGTTCTTAAGGCCTCCCCTGCTTTGAATCTGCTTTGAGGCAGCTATGTTTACATCCTGGTTCTTGGTCTGTTCAGCTCTTTTTTTGTTTGTTTGTTTGTTTTTCATAATATATTCTTCACTCATCCACTATTGCTGGCAAACACGTTTTTAGTTACTCATATCAATAATGACCTTAAAAAAAACAAGATTCAAAGTCCTATCTAGATGTCACATCTATCCCGCAGTCCTGACCCTCTGCCATCTTTGTCTCGCTACAGAATGCCTATGACATCACGGAGCTGAAGAGGCCGCTGTGCTCCAGCCTGTCCCAGTCTTCGTCCTGCACCACAGCCCCGCTCATCAAGTCCTCCGAGGGCTCCCAGGAGGAGGTGCACCCCGTCCTGCCGCCCTGCCCGCACGGAGCCACCACCACTCCCCACTGCGCCGTGGACTTCAGGAACTATGTCACACGCATCGTCTGGGAGGCAGACCGGGACGGCCTGGCCCTCCCCATGGACACATGCCAGGTGTACTGCACCGAGGGCACAGGCTCCAGCGCTGGCAGCCTCAGCTCCCTGAGCTCCGCCTTCCCAGAGGAGGACTTCTGCTACGACTGGCTGTCCACCTGGGGCCCCAAATTCGAGGGCCTGAGTGAGCTGTACCGCAGGCCCCAGCTGGGATTCAGCTGCGTGGACGCCGCACACAGCCGGAGCGGCGGTCAAAGCTTGGAGCAGCTCCACTAACTCCGCTAGCCAGCCGGCGAATGCCCACTCTGCCGTCTTTGTGTCTGTCCTCAAAGTTCCTTCGCTGAGTTTCGGGTTCGAAGGCAGACGTGCTCTGCGGAGAGGCAGCAGGCTCGTGTACGGCTGCCCCAAAGATGAAAAGGAGACTGGCCAAGCGCTGGCCTTTATTTTTTAAGCTTTCTCAATGTGAACAGCTGTATGTGCTCTATTTATTTTAGCCTCGAGAGATGTTTTACCCAGGGAGCAAAGCCAGAGACTAACAGTTTTATATTGGGGGGACATTTTCTTTGTTGGGGTCCTACTGATCCACATTTCATCTCCAGGAGGAGAGACAACACTGTCATCCCGAGCAGCTGAGCGGCCATGACACAAGCCTGCTTTGCTAGTAAGTGCTGTAGCATCAGGAATTAATCACTTGTCTCTTCACCCAACCTGCCAAAACGGAGCCTTAAAGGCACCGCGTGCTTGCAGAGGAAGGGTGGAGCTGATACACACGACACAGTGCGTGTGGCCGCACGCACATACACAGCTTTACAGTGTGTAAAGTATATGAGCGAGTAAGCTATTTTTACACTTCGGTATAAATCCTGTCATGGGTGTTCACTGTGTTACTTTTTTTCTTCTTCTTTCAAAGTAAGACTTGTGCTGTTCCTTCTTCTCCCCCATGTGGGAGTTGCTGTTTAGAGCCAATCTTTTCTGACACCTCTGACATCTGTTGCATTAAAGTGACACCCTGCTACGTGTCACTGACAAAGTCAGATGAATGTATTGTGTAATAACAGCCAAGAAAATATTGCAGTGTTTGAGATCGATTTAAAAAAATGCGAAAAATACAATCACAAAAAAAGTGTTTTGAATTACCTAAATATAGTTCTATTTTTGTTGGTGTACAGGTGAGAATGTTAGAGCTCAAGAAGTCCTCACTTTATATTTTGTATAAAAAATGAATCCAAGTTTCCATTGTCAATGGTATTATAACTTGCATCACCTGTTTCATAAATATGTATATAATTAAATATTTTGTTCCTTGTACTTAAAATATATGGGTTTGTGCACACCAAAAATGTACTAACTCTGACTAGGTTTTGTTAGCTTTATGTAAGTCAATAAAAAAACAGCTTCTACAAGTAATCATTCTCAAACCAAGAAGAGACCAGTAGTCCAGTGCATTAGTGGGGGTACTGTTGCTGATCCACAGCACACCTACTAGGAGCTACACTGAGAAGCTGAAGCTTGTTCCTCGGTTCCTCCAGAGCAGCCAGGACTTTGCCCTCCCCCTCACAACCACCATACTGTTGCCACTACCAGAGGTCCCATGACCTGCCATGTATATAATGTACATATGTATGTTTTCTAGGATCTAATGTGAAAAAATCCTTTTTGTATATGGATTTTAAATAAAATGTTTCCTTAAAGCATGTCTTACTTAAATTGTGCTTATTAAATGCCAGATTTTCTGTATTGTGTATATAATTATTACATTCATATGCACCGTCTGGCAGATTAACATTTTAGACTTAACAGTTGCATGCGGACTCTCATAAAAGGAGGTCAGCTTGTTGCCTGTTTTTGGATAGAGTGGTCTTCTAAGAGAACTTACAGAATCATGGGGGAGCTGGGGCCAGCTAAGCAGGGGGTCCCCTTCCCCAGGGCTACACAAAGACAAGAGCGTCTTTGTAAGGAGGGCAGCCTAATGGCTTCTACACCAGCTGCTGGCCTGGAGAATCACCTATGAGCAGAGACCCAAACACACATGGAACATGGGCTTGGTCAAAGTCTCCAACACACTTCAGCCTCCCAGCCTAGATAAACAGGAGAGCAAGTTGTTGCAGGAACTTCATGCCAGCTTATTTCGCAGTCTCCTGCCAAAACCATCCTTCACACCGCATTCTAAAAGCAGCTTGTTCCCACACTTCTTAAGTGTGTAGAGCAGGCAAATTTGAGAAGAGGTGACAACTCTGTCAGCTTCTCTGCTATGAAAGGAACACTTGGTCCCAACCTAGCACAGGCCACCTCGCAGGAAGATTGCCCTTATTCATTAGCCAACACCTTTGTAGCCTTAATTCCTGAAAATAATAAAGACCACAAGGTACAAGAACATGGGTATCCCTAGCAATTAAGCCTCAGCTCTTAGAACTGCTGAAAGACAAAAGTATCACCTCTTACCAAAACAGATCAAAATGTCACTTTAAAAAGGAGGCTGAAAAATCATTTATAGGATAGTTTGGCTTTAAGTACATCTACTGTTTTAAGACACAAACTATAGACACAGCGGTTCACATTAAAAAAAAATTAACACTGAGAAGACACGTTTTAATATTACCATATATACACACATCCTGTTATATAGTTTTATAGGGTTAACTTTACAGCCTAGATTACAAGCACTGGATTGGACTCCCAGGTCTCTGGATGTGTATATAAAAAAAAAAAAGTCAACCTATGCTACAGAGTAAGGCTCAGTACAATACTGCATCTCATTTTAGATACAAATTCATAAATAGCAAGCACTCAATTAAATATTTGCCTTTGGCAATATAAATGAAATTCATAGCAATGTCAAAATTGCATACATTTAAAACAAAACCAAAGAAATAAATATGCAATGATTTTGCAATTCTAGATTCATTAAACTCCTAGCATGGTGAAAAAAGACCATTCAAAGAATGGGGTTCAAGAACAAGAACTATGCAGCATGTTATGGAAACACCCATTAATACCAGCTTGGAGCAGAGTAGTTTTCAGTAACTGATCAAGATGAATGACTTCTGCTTCACAAGGTTCTGAGCACCACTGAAGATATTTTTCCTTAAAATACAGAGTGAACCCCCCCAACCCAAGCCCAGCAACCTTAGACACAGCTCTGCCAACTGCTCTGGGCAGAGCTTATACTTGTAAACATTGTCCATTAGGAACCCTAGATGAAAGGCACATGTGACTGCTTCAAATACCATCTTGTAAAAAAGGTGGGAGTATCGGATTTTACACGACCCGTTTTCCACATTCTGAACAGCACCACATCTCGGCCTGTGTTGTGCTTTCCAACACCCATGGAACTGGAATTCCTCAAAGTCCAAACGTCATTGGTGCACAGGTCTGGTGTAAGGACAGAAAATGCATTCTATGGGCAGTGACTGCCAGGCTATGTAGAAATGAGAACCAGCAAGCATCCATGTCCTGAAGCCTCTCAGACATTATTGGGCTTCTCCGTGCTTTTGGGCGGAGTCAGCAAGCCTCCAACAGAGACCGGAGACGAGGGGTCCAAGCCATCTTGCTGCCGCTGATTAGAGTCACTCTGAAAAATCAAAACAGACTTTGCTTAGACAGTTCATCATTGCTAGTACACAATAGGACAATGTTCAAATGAGAGCCAGACCCACCAACATGGTCAGGTAGTCTGCATGCGTCTGGATGTTATGACGGTCTTCCACTGCCACCTTTTTAAAGTCCTTCAGGCTGGGCTGGCCATACTCTTTCACTGTCCTCATAAAGGGGGTCATCCAGCGCACACAGCTGGATATGCAGTCCCACGTCAGTCCTGAAACAGGCGACATGCAAGCTACCATTCTCATTTATGCTTCCACAACAGTACAACAGCAGGCAAACCAGGCAGGCACTGGGCTTTAGCATGACGTACTGAATACACAAAGTGCATGTGATGGACCATGGACACGGTTCCTCTACTCAATTTGATAATGCAAGTTAAAAAGCTGTGGTTTGAATTAGATATAGGTCCATGATTGAAATTGTGATGAGCTTAATATAAGGTTTATGCACATACCTGATACTTTTTGAACTGTTTCAAAGGAGCTAAAGTGACAAAATGCTGCAGCCGCCAATACTCCATACTGGTAATCTAATGAGTTAATGTCCAGTATACAAAGATCCAGCAACTAGAAAGAGAGAACAGTGTCAACTTCGCCAACAAAGGTGAGGTAAATTTAATCACTGCATTGGGGCAGAAATAAATAATACAACATTTCACACTCACCTGGGTGATTTGTATATAGGTTTCCTGAGAAAACTGAGGCACAAGAAAATTTGGATCTTCCTTCAATGAGTCCACTTGAATATAAAGTTTTAACCAAGAAATTACAGTTTCTGGGCAGAGATGCCAGTTCAATGCTTTCAGCATTACAAGTTCCATTTCAAGGATTTCATCATCATCACAGGCACCATCTGTGACGTAGGCAAACTCTTGTAGCTTTGGTGGGTAAATTTCCTGTGTTTGAAAGAGAGGCCAAAGGGGTTAGTTACCATGACGGCACATCTCAGTCCTATAGAAGCCACCACGCAGACAACTGCACTTCTTTCATTACCTCCATTTTGGATGCGATGAACAGTGAGGTAATCCCAATAAGCTGTAGCTTGCTCTTGCTGATGTCTTCCTGAGTCAGCATGAAGCGGTCAAAAAAGTCTTGAGCCAGGTAAAACGTCTCACGATGAAGTGTATACACTTCACTGACCTGAATACAGACACAGGTAAATGTAATAACTGCCAGTTAGTAATTAGACAACAAGGCGTAATGGCAAGCAGTGGTTGTGAAATGAAGGCCCATCACTGAGAGGCACACACCTCCAAAAGCCAGTCAAGGAGGATCGACCTCATTTTGGGCAACAGGCTTGGGTGCTGCTGAATGAAACTTTTGTCATGAATATACTTCAGCTCCTTGTTCAGCATCTTGATCCATACATCATCTGAGCTGGCCCAGCTGTAGAGATAAACAGTTATAAAATTATATTATAAAAAGAAATACAATTTAAGCCCTCAATACAGGGAGAAAAGTTAAAACCCCTTCCAGATGAACTTCTACAGGTCCTACCTGAGACCAGGCAAGGGAGATGGCTTGATAAAAAGATTCTTGAAACGGAAGTGTTTAAAACCAGCCAAGTTACTCGTCTCTTCCAGTTCTTTGTGAGGAGTCTCAACAAGGACACAGGGGCTAATGTCACCTTCCACCCAACGGTTCTACAGGAATTCAGACATTTCATGTTAAAATCGTTGAAATCATACCATGAGGGCTTAGAAACTATGTTCTTGAACTGCCCCCCCCCTCAAATAACGTTATAAGAATGTCGTTACAATATCCATTTAAAATCATCACAGCAAATATTAACCTAATATATGCACGTAAAAGCATAAACAAAGTCCAAAAAAACTACACCATGTTGAAGCAAGCTTAAATATTTGGCGGGCAGGAGGGACTAAACACGTAGTTGGTCAGCCGCTCATTTGATAACGATAATGAAACAATGAAAACAATGAAACATCTGTATAGGTCGCAAACACATTTTTAAAATAATGTAACAAAAACTCGAACATATCGCAAACTTGGGAAGAAAATGTACCAAAAACAAAAGCCATTCGGAACATGTCAGATCAACTGCTTATGTTAATTAACCCACCTGAATTTCATAACTTTGTTTTTTAGCGGCTCCCGTCATGGTTTTCTTGCATTGCTGAAAAATCGTAACAAGATTAGCATCGCATGCTACACGAAAAGGTACGTACACAGCCAACGTTAAGACATAAAACACATGCAATCATTACTTTAGACACTAGCTAGCTAGTCACCAACCTCGGCTTTCCTCTTCCTTGGACATTTGGTATTCTGATCCGGTGCGTTCACATCCCTCTCTTGCAGTGTATTGCGACAACTGTACAAAAACGCAACTAAATGACTACAAAATAAACAACTTCGTTGGTCTTTTAAAAAATTTTTTAGCATGGTATTGAACCATGCATTTACCACTCCTCTCACCTGCGTCTTGACATTTTTCCCCAATGGTAAATTTGCTGAAACTCCTGAGAATTAGATAATACAAGTTAGTTTCAGAATTCGTCTTGCCACCATGTTGTTGTTCTCCTTGCAAACTAGGTCAAGAAAAAAACACACAAAAACCAACCAACCAACAAACCTCGACCGGCTAAACAGCTACTTGCTAGGTGAGGATATCAAATTAGGCTAACCAATCTGCCACATAAGCCATTGAAAAAAATCATAATTTACTTGGACACAAAATATATAAAGTGGCACACGTTAGCAGCTCGTCTAGCCATCTCCGCAAGGTTGATTCACGTATCAAAATCGAGTTATAAATATTAGCTTTGGTTTTCTTTACCCGGAGTTTGTGAAAGTCGACTCCCCGCCAATTTATATGAAGCGGGAGGACCAGTGCGCTGAAGGCAAAACGCCTCAAACAGCGCAACCAACCACCCAACGATTCCCAAAATACGCTCGTTGCAACCAGTATTATGCAACCATGTCAAATATTCATACTTTAGTCAGTGTTACGGAAAACCTGTATATTTATCTCCCCATCTCTCGTGTTCTTGGTGAACCCCAAACTAGCTGTCGAATTAGCCAGCTAGCTAACCAAACTAGCCAACTAGCTACCCCCCAAAAAACCTTTTGCCACGTACCTGACTGGCGGGTCTGGCAGAGCCAACTAGCTGGCTGAAAAATAAAACGTCTAATTTGATACGAACACACTAAAGTCTTAAAAATAATCCCCGTAAAACAGGCATATTGATAGTAACTGGCTGGCGAACAACAGCTGCATATCTGCTAGGGTAGCTAGCCAGTCAGTTAGCCTACTGTTCCCATTCTAGTGTAGCTAGCTGCAAATAGCCAACTAGTACACAATTTATCCTGGCGCGCAAACCAACCAAAACGCATCAAAAGAAAACAACAAACTTCACACAACACTGTTAGATGTATATTATAACATTAACCGTTTAAAATTACAAAAGAACATTCCATATTTTAGACAAATTCAAGTGAACAGTCTACTGCACCTACTCACCAGCTCTGGGAATGAATGAATAGACATCAGCTGGCGCCGGCGCCAATCTATATAAAGTAGAACTGGCGGCGCGAACTGCGCACGCGTATGTCGTGGTCACCTTAGGCGGCTTAACACGTTTAAATACCGGACCTCCTTACTTTGGTGCACAAAGTAATCATACTATCTGATCAGGCATGGTGCTAATGTGGTGCACGTAAAATAGTTTCCCCTTGAATTAGATTGTCTTCGCTTTGAAAATAACTACCATGGACGTCTGATCACTGTTTGCAGTAGTGAGGCTTTGTTACGCAGGCTATTTAAAAAAAGAGCGCTTTCCTTATTTCCCGGTTAAACGATTCTGGCGCCCAGAGAACAAATGCACCAAATCCATGTGTTTTCGCCGAAGACACGACAATTTTACACATCGATTTTCAGCATTTTCGCGTACAAACTGACACTTCCTGGTATATGAGCGGCCAAGAGGAGGTGCTTAAGATTTGCCTGTCCAATCGGAAACATTCTAGGAGAAACAACGTGCTCCTGCTTGAAAATGTAAACAAACACAGGAAAGAACGTTCTCAAAACCGGTCATGTAATAGCCGTAGAAAGTCTCTAAATCTGTAGCATAGCTCGAAAGGCTTGAAATAAGGTTTATTTTTAAATGTGAAGATTAAATAACGTAATATATTCAAATTTCTTTTTTATTTACAAAATAGAGAAGAATTGCATGTCCACACAAGTCCAAATAACAACGGAAAAATAATTGTAAAAGGGAAACAGCGCCTCTGCAATGCACTTTCAAAGGTTTTAAAAACATTTATTGAAAAACGAGAAAAAAAAATGAGAAAACATTCAAGAGGCTGTTCTCACCACAAGTGAAACTGACATTTTTAATTGCAAAATTATGCTGGTCACAAAAAGTTGGTGTACATTTAATACAAAAGCAAAATGTAAAAGTTAAACACAAAATCCAAAAACTACTGTGTCAGTTCTGTATTATTCCAGTAAACTAAAAATTAATTAAAGCAAAACTATTCTTCACACATTACACCAAATACTTGCTACGTTTGTATGTAAAAAGGTGTACAGAGTGAGTGGCTCATAAAGACCAGCTTATTCCCCTGTGCATAGTAATTTGCTTTTGTCCAAGTCCCTTTGGACAATTTTCAAGTTCTTGAATGATGCATTTTCACCCTCTTAACCTGGAAGGCACAAGATCCTCAACAAACTTCAAGGCAAAATAAAATCCCTGTTATTAAAAGTCAGGCTACTGAAGACAAATGAGAACAGCTGCTCTTGCAGACATAGTCAATAAAGAAATTGCCACTTCACTCCCAATCCATTTACTGCAAAACAACACCTTGTTTATAATATTCACAAAAACATCAAATCAAATAAACAATGGGGCAAGAAACTAACAAAACAACACATCTAGAACCTCTCTCTGTCCAAACAGTTACCACATCTTGAGTGTTCACTTGATGACCCCAAAACAAGCAAGATGTTGATGAATGAAGAGCAGACTTACATTCATAGAAGCAAGGGATTGTGGGTGTTATGGCTTAAGGCAAGCCATCAGTCCAGTTCATTTATTTGTGAGAGACATTTAGCTTGGCAGCTATTTTTATATTGCAACAACAGATTCACCTTTTTTGATGGGTTAATAAATACAAAAATAATAATTATGGAAACAAATGTCAAACTTACAAACAGAGTAAGCCTATTGCTACATTGGTTTAAATGTTTACTTTACTTTTTTGTAACTAATCAAAACATAAGGCATAACACAAACCCTATTTCACTACAGTGTGGAAAAAACAAAATTTTAAATGAAACATTTCTGGAAAAATCTAACAGTTTTACTCCATGTAGGTTAACAGTCAACTGATAGAAAGTTTGTTTTCACAGTCCTAGGACAATTAAGCATTCACTTTCATTCAGATTTGTTGAAAACGATCATTAATTACAAATATTTCCACAAGGCTATGTACACAATGACAATTTTATAGGTTCTTCAGTATGTACAAAGACGATTAATATTTATCAAGTAATCTGCATTTTAGCAAATAGTACAGGTGAACTGACATGACCCTGAGAAGTATATGGCAGATTCAGAGCAAATGACAATACAAAATTACAATAAACACTTAACTACTTCTCTTCAGCTTCCATCTGTTTCAAGACAAGCACTACAAATCATACACCAAATGCGCACTATCAATATTACTTACATACTTTACACTGCACATAGCATAACTTCATACTGATATGTAATATAATCAATGTTTTTGTTGTTTAAAAATACTTGATTTTTTTATATAATGTACATATTGTGGATGGGATTTTACTGCTAAAAGCAACTCACTACACACCTAAAAGAGAAAGACAAAGACCACTAACCTATTCTTATACGACATCATTAAAGAAACCAGCCGTCACTGCGAGGTCTGCACAAGGACAGAAGCAGGTCTACAGAATCATGGATGCTCATTACAATCCAATAGACCAGGGGGAAGGGGGGGGGGGATCTCCTCACACTCTTCTCAGTCACACTGCATGGGGTTAAGGATGCCATGCCGAGTACACACAAATGCCTTGAAACATTATGCAACCACCGCAGAATTTGTGACAATTAAAATATAATGCCAGTTCTCTAGACTCCGAGAAGGAGACTGAGCCAAATGGCACCTGATTTGGATAAACGCTCGAGCAGGCCTGTACCTGCGCCGGAGTAAAGTGACCTATGCTATTGATTCTGAAGGACTCCATCTGTATGAAAAGACCGATGTCCAGCACAGAGCAGAAGAAAGGGAGCTGTGGTCCGAGGTGCACAGTGCGTATGGCCTCAGTAGTTGTACTGCCTCTGTCCGGGCTGGTGGACATACGCTACGGTAGCCTTGGTCTGCCTGGAGCCCCTGGCACGGAGGAGGTTAAGGCGGCGGAGGGCGTTGCGGGACAGCTGCTGGCGCTCCACGCCATCCCGGACCTTCTGGGCTAGGCGGCCGCTCTTGGCCTGCTCCAGGAGCCCCGCACGGCTCGCGGCAAGCGCGGCTGCACAGCAGCCAGTAGCATGTTCCGGCCCGCGCTGAACTTCAGCCCTGGAGAGAGCCCGGCAGAGTACCACTTAGACCTCGCCAGTTTTGAACAATCTAACATGACATTTGCTCCCCCCAACTGCTCCCCGGGCGCCGGGCTAGGGCTGCCCACCGCTCTGGGCACGTGTGCACCACAGCCCCCTAGTGATCACTAGTGTGTGTGTGTGTTCTGACTGCACAGATGGGTAAAATGCGGAGGACAAATTTCAATTGGGGTGAAAATCACAATTGACAATGTGGTTTGACTTAATTTAGTAAAGACGTGCTAAATCAAAGCGTGCTACCTGAGGATACCGGGTTCACAGGGACGGTCCTTGGGGCCACTGGAGCTGTACACGGCATAGACAGACATGCTGGGGTGTTCGATCAGCAGGTTCTCCAGGGGACTGGTCTCCAGCAGCACTGGAGCCCTCCCCCCAGCAGTGAAGCAGGGTGGGGGTGTGATGAACCAACTCTCCTCCAGATCACATGCCCTATCCAGCCGCAGAAATCCCCCATCCTCAGGGTCTGTGTCTGGCACCGACTCGAGGGACGAACAGGAGGAACACCGCAGGGGGCAGTCAGGGCCGGCCACGTCCTCCGGACACACGTCCAGCAGCTCATCTCCACAGTCTCCAGAGCAGGCCTCTGCTACAGAAACACACAGAGACAAGTCAGCATCTACATTCCCCTGCAAAAAAATCTTTAAAAAAGAAAAACCACAAAACATGGAAAAACTACATTTAGAAGCTGTTTTTGTTTTTAAATTCCATTCCACAGTGACAATTGTCAAATAATCTGAAAGAGAAGAAAGGATAAATTATATCTTTTGTTGCAACACTGGCTCAGAAGTTTGATTTTGGCAGCAAAACCTATCGGAGAGATACGTTTTCATAGTTCAATGCTATTTTTACATCGAGTGGCTCTTGGCACATCATCAAAAAATGGCGTAAACAATGGAACTGCGAAAACCCTTTGTAGTGCAGAACAAGAAAAGGCCTCTAGGTGGCAATGCTTTACAATCAAAATCATAAAATGATGAGTAGTCTGTTGTAAGAATAAACAACAAAAGATGAGGCATGATCACCAATTTAAAAGCTACTTATTAAAAACCTATTCCATGTGTAGAATAAATGCGATAAACATTTGCTGGAATTTTTATCCAGGCCGAATGATAAGAATTTAAATTACTTCCAAGCAACTTTTTCCAGAAATAGCTATATCCATTAGTTCAATCAACAAACAACACACATTCTGTTGTGAGCCACCGGTATCCATTTGTTCGTGTGACAAAAACATAATCTACAAATTATTGAAAAATTCACACAAGATACTGCACAACATAATACTGTAAATGCTTAAAGCAGGAGCACTTAAACAGAAAGCCTTTATATAGCCAAACCATTTTAATTCTGCAAAGCTTTATTTATCCAAAGCTGGACAACAGTCTTCTTGCTGACAGAAAACATCCAGGTGGCGTTTCTGATCAGATGTTTTTAACAACAGGTTCTTAACCATCATACATCACTCCTTACTCTCCTCATGACAGCAATAAAACTTTCATCCAGTCATCATTATGCAACGATGGCTGCAATCAATCCAAGTGGAAAGATCTAAAGATATCTGAGCCTCGAAAGAGTCTTGTCCTAATTGTCCTACTCAGCTGATC
The DNA here is from genome assembly GCA_020368025.1 of Brachyhypopomus occidentalis. Taxonomy (NCBI): domain Eukaryota; kingdom Metazoa; phylum Chordata; class Actinopteri; order Gymnotiformes; family Hypopomidae; genus Brachyhypopomus; species Brachyhypopomus occidentalis. The sequence continues at coordinate 1,559,868 of JAGXOD010000009.1, read as the reverse complement.
TGGCATCAACCATTGTTTGGTCTTTTCAAAACTTTTCCTAGTCCTTAGTCCTGGGCAAAAGAACTTTACCAGATACTCTATATTCCTCTCTCCCTGCTGTTCCAGAGACCATGAAGGTGTGTAATTCAAACAGAGCAATATTTACACTAACATCTGCAGCAGATCCATTTTAAAATGTATCAAAAAAATTAACTGCCCATAGACTGATATCCGATTTATCCTTGACACATTTCGTTGTTCCTGAAGGATTCACAGCCTACATGATGCAGAGCTTCGTTTGAACAGCTAGCATATGGTAAGTATCAGTGCTCTGTCCCCCCTCTGGGCGTGGGTTTCAGGGGTCTGTACTATGCCTCTTACTGGTAAATTAACATCGCAGTGCCATTAGTTCAAGTTAGCTGGGGGTCATCACAGGCCCTGATACTCATTAGTCTTGGAAAAAGACTGCACATTAGAGTAACATTTGTCAACATGAAACATTTTTCCCCCAAGTGTGCCAAGAAAGATAAAAACTAGGTTCAATTGCTATACAAACTGCTCTGTGACATAATAACATAATATAAAAAGACTACACGAAATTTCACTCACCAAGGTAATCGACAAGGATCCATTGTTCATCGTCTTCATTTTCTCTGAAGCCCACCTCCACAGGGGATCTGCTGGCCTCATCCATGGAGTCTCCAAACAGGATGCTGGTGAACCTCTGGAACATGGTGGGGACGCTGGGTGTGGAGCGGGCCGGGTCAGTCCTAGCGTCGGCTGAGGTTGAAGCTCTTTGGTCATCAGCTGCTGGAGCCGCTAGCAGAAACCTCTGGAAAGGTGCTTAAGTGCATTCGTTTCTCCTTCGCGCATGAAGAACACCTAAAGGTTCATCATGGTCATCACCAGTTGTGCAAAAATGGAAGGCACTAAGGACAAAACATGGGGGGAAAAGGAGAATCCTTCTTTAAATAGCACACAAGTACACAATCAGTCAAGAAAAGTAATAATTAGTAAAAATAAATGCAGAATGTTTAAAATCCAAATGAGTGCATAAAGTGGATTATAAACAGCATTGGGACACTACAATTCACATCAGAGTTTGCAGTGGGTTGGCATTATGGACATAATTTTAGATTCTTTAGTCAGCTGTGGTAGTCTGATTTAAAAATGCTATGTAGACCAGCATGCTATATAAACCGGTTCTGTGCTATGTGGCGGTTTTTTTCAAGAACTGCAGGCAGAATTGTCTAAATGTTTTACTCACTGATAAACGCTTAGTACATTTTAATAAAATGTCAGAAGCATGCCAGACACCTCTGAATTACAGCCACTGCTTACCACAGGACACTCTGTATTCTAATTTGCTTCACTATTCTGTTGTTCACTTTGTTCAGACCTGACTCATGGTGCAAGTTAGCTCGTACCTGCTGTTTTGCATGTAAAAGATAACCATGTAAGACAGCTGTGCAATGAAACACCAAGCCCTATGCCTCAGCCTTCTGTATCTTTATCTAACAATCAAACGATTCATAAAACGATCTTTTTCACCTGCTCATTGTGCTTTGTCCGTTTAAAAGGAGTTATTTGGGGTCACGCGTAGGATTGAGCCCCAAACAACAAGACAACATTAGTCTCAGACCCCACAATTATTCTGAAATGTTATGAAAGATTATTAATTAAAAGATGCTCTGCAAGCAGTACTCAAAATCCAAAAATACAGGTTAGCGAAAAATCCTGAGTGTTTTAACATAGCGTAACGTGTTCAAATCGTCAGTTAAAGCCTGACGTCACAAAACATTGCCTCGAATAAAACATGAATATACCGCAATATGAGGTCAGTAGGGTCTATAACGAATTAATTCGTTAATGAGATGCTACAAACACACCAAGAATAAATAATGTTCCGTACAGGATTATCATATGAAAAAATATCAGCACTATTGCAAGGTAAATATAATAAACGCTTAACAACAAACTTATGAGTTGCATACACTACAGGTATAGGATGCCAGTCAATTTAAATTGTATTTAACACTAAATCTATAATGATGCAACCTTCTTTGGACCGGCTAAAATTATGGTGTGTCGATGTCGGGTGGGGGAGGGCGATACAGGGTCCAGACCGTAACTCAACACCAACAGGGCGGACTGCGACTGCAAACGCTTATGGAGCGTTGGGCCTTCTGAGCAAAGCCAACACCATAAAATCGACAGATAATTTGTCATTTCACCTACCGAACAACAGGCCTACATGTTAGCATACACGGCTCATGAAAACCAAGCCTTCCAAAAAGACGTCAACACCAACTTTCTAACATACCAAAAAAAAAAGTTTTAGACTACTTCTAAATTTATGTCGCAACAACTATTTCGGTTTTATTCTACGTCGTTAATATCGACGATGTTTGTTAGAAAATGTAACGACAAAATGCAAAACCGATAAACAAAGACTCACCTGCGGCAAAGAAAGCAGAGAAATATCTTAAGACTATTGTAAACAGGAAGGTAACCTAATTTAAACAAAACAAAGACGGCACGTCGACGAAAGGTTGAGGTAGATTATGTAAGTCAATATAAAAATATAGAAATATACTTTTTCTATGAAGAAAGTAATAGTTCATGGACCCTTAAATCACTTAAGCGGCTCCTTTCCAGCAGCCCCTGCAAGGTCTCAACTGCTCCCTTTGTTATTGTTGTGGAGAATTAACAGCTGATCATTCGTGACGTAACTCTGGACAGCCTATGGGAGGGCCTTGTTTAAACCCTGACAGCCAATGAAGGGCAGCACTCTGCTATGACAACATGTCACCAACGCACGTGATCGACCGAAGAAAGGCAAGACTGGGCAAAGCACTTTTACTCCAACTTTGTGGAGATGGTGGAAGCAATGGTAGAAAATGTAGCGAGACGCTAATTAAATCAGCGGCGACATTTCGTGCTGTTTGCATGGACTTCATGGTTTGAGACGAAAATGCCTTGTAGCTGAATATTCTCTTCTAATCATCTCGTCAGCAATCTCGTTAGTTTAATGTAGGTTAAATGAAGTTTAGTAAATGGCGTGCCATATTCAATGCAAATGGATGTGGGGGACTTGGCGATTCTCTAAGGCCTACCCTAGAGACAGAAAAAAGATGATACATCTCTGCTTAAGATGTAGGTCACTAAAGGGGGGGTGACAAAGGACTGCCTCCAGGCAGATGGATGTGAACAGCCTGCTTTGGAAAGGAGTGTCTGACATTTGAATTATAATTCTGTATCTAAATCTGAAAACCAGAGTCTGTGCATCTAATGTATATATAATTATCCGCTGTTTCCGAAACATTATTTTTTAATGTGGATATTTTTTCACAGTTCAAAATGGCCATCCCCTTACAAGAGGAATCATAAAAAAGGGGGAAAAAGTTGAAGCTGTTTGTGTCAGGGAGGGAAATACGGGTGGAGTGATACACAGAGTCATGTTCTTTGTGCTCTCTGCTGTGTCATTTCCTGTTGATGAAAGGGAGTTGGCAAGTGGATCAAGGCTCAAATGCATTCCTTCTTATGTCAGGAACATTTGGTGTCAGTGTGTCTCATTAACTCTGCGCTTCCATCACCTGCATGTCCACCTTTATTCTTTCACGTCATAGCACCAACATTGTTTGTTTAGGGGCATGATCTTCCTACTAAGCAAATATTTTCTTACTACCTGTGTTCCTACCACAACATTCGATTTTCTGGCTACATCCAGGTTATTTGTCTTCGACTGACAGGCAAAGCCACAAAGGCTCTTTTATAAACCAGAATACATGGCTTTCTTTAATTTATGCTATACCAATTTATGAGAACAATACAAACCACACGAGGCACACCATACCCATGCAGCAAATTTGTCAGCTGTGTACTTCCTGGATTATGCAATTTTGTTAATGTTTAGAGCATGTTCAGAACTTCTTGTGCTAAGGCTGTGAAGAGAGTTCAGTGACTATGGAAAAGCACAATCAAATTTATGCAATCAGGTCCCTTCATCATAGACCGGAGAGGTAGTCTGTAGTGTCTAAACAAAATGCTTTTGTTTTGTTTTCCAAGTAAACTGACGTTTCATTTCCTGAGAGGCCTATACTAATTTGTACAACTAAAGTACATTTAAAAGTCACAAAGTACACAAAGAATGTTCTTGTATAATGTTGATGGGAGACATAAATCATGATTAAAGCATACCCAGAGTAGTTTCTCATTGTCTGGATAGACATTTAAAAATGACAGTGAGTAAAGAGCAGCTAAAATTTGATAAAATAATTACAGATAAGGCAGCTGTGGTAGATAATATAATTCACAATGCACAATAATCTACAATACAAACAGTTCACTAACTAGGTCAGATTGTCATAATGTCCCTGAGTGCCATGTACCAAATACTGTAAAACAAAGCTGGAGTCTGTCCATGATTATGTAAATGAGCCTAGAAACTGACATCCTGGTGGAGGATTGCATCAGATAAAGAGTAGGGAGGGGGCAGCCTGAGGCAATCAGAAAGCAACAGGTGGAGCGTCCTGCCACTTAATAGCATGGGCATGACTGTACAGCTTCACAAAGAGACACCAACGTGTCACTTATCAATGAAAAGAAGCAAATATCTGGTTTAATCCACAGAAGATAATAGGAAATACAATATGTCTAAGGGCCAAAATATGCTCAATGCCATCAAGCTACAATGCCAGAACTCTAAAGACTTGTAACCCATGGCTTATGCTTAATCTATATGTATTAGCAATAATCAAATATGAGCTGTGTTGAACATATAGTAAATGATTTATCTGATTCCAAAATGTTTATTTTCTTGTATTTTGTTATTTCTTAATACAAATACGTTTATCAAAAGTTTCTTCATGAATTGAAATAATAATTTGTAAATCAAATGAGTTGAAAAGCACACATAACAGCAAATAATGTATTGTATTATACCATGATGTATAACAGCAAATAATTGTGAAAGTTATGCATGCACAGACTGTGGGTCATTGCACACAGTTTAAACTTGACAAATCACAGATTCAATTAATTCATTTATATTAAATTCCTATATGCAGGAGTGCGTGAATTATGCAATACTTAACAAGACATATAAAATCTGACATTTTACATAGAATTTCAACTGTAATTCAGATCACCATCAGTCATTGTCTGGATGTGCAGTAGACAGAGAACCTTAGTCATAAGGATATGGGCACGGCTTGTTGAGGATTGTACAGGAAGCTATGGTGGAGGGTATTGGCCTTCCCTTTCTCTATCATTTTTCATTCTCTCAATCAAGCCTTCATTCACCATCTAACACATCAACAATAAGTAATAAGTGTCACAGTTGAAAAGCATTCCACAAACCAACTCCACACCCATCCCCTCTGCTCAGTGTTGGGTTAGGGTTAGGAAATAGGAAGACAGATAACCCAAAGAATGGAGCCTTCCAGCATTAGACCTGTTTTAATACTGAAATAGGTGAACATAAAGAACAACTGATAAGTCACTCCCAAAGCATTAAGGTCTCCCAAGGCACAGAATGCAAATGGCACCATTCTTCTGATAAGGGGTTGGCTTGACATTCTGATCAGTGGATTGAGGGCAGAAAAAAAAGTGTGAACCCAATTAATCAACCCCAAAAACTAAACATTAGAACATTTAAACACAAAGTTAACTCGAGCAACTCTTAGTAGGACCCTCTATTGAATGTTCAAGAGAACTGTAAACAGTTTCTGGTCTTACTGAAAAATACCTAGCCACATAAATAAAGTGGGCAGAAACTGCCATCTGCTATGGCCTCCCCTACCACCTGTATTGTAAATCAGCATACTGCTGGCCTCTTGCTATGACAAGTCTAAATACTGATCATTAAAAGCAGACACTATGGTAGCTTCAACAGCTTTTTTGTATAGTAAAGGCTTGGCGGAGCAGGTACGTCAGAGTGGAGTTCAGTTCAGGGTGTAATACGCACAATTGCAAAAGGTGAAGCAACAATACGGAGCCACCCATGTTGATCATCATCAGTAACGTCTGTCATCATATCAAACAGACAATGACTACAGTAGTTCACTTTGCTGTAGTTCATTTGTAGCTGTGCTATTTTGACACATGAATTCATTTGCAATACTGAGACTAATATGTATGTGCACCAACACCAACAAAAAAGAAAATTACTTTATCTTGGAGAACTAATAACGTTTGATTTGGGGTTTGATGCCCCAACATATTAGCTAACAAATCCCTCCCTCTGGTTCACAGATTCACTGACAAACAAAATGAGTGTCAAGTTCAAAGTACATTAAATTTCCTTGTTTTGCCTCCGGAGAGCATGCAAAAGCAAATTAGTGCATGGTTTTACAATGTATAACCAAGGAAACTGCTTAAGACAACATGCAGTTTGTAAGCATTATAAAAGCCAAATGGGCTGACCATGTTTTCAAAGTGAAAAAGGGGAAAAAAGTCAATATAGCAGACCTTCTTAGAACACTTACAGTTCGACCCTCGTCTGCTCCCATGGCAACAGATGCAGCTTTAGGAACATGAAGAACTCTGCAAGTGACCTAACAATATTGTAGGTCTACAGTTATATTCAAGCCAGACAGACAAAATGGACGCTTCTGAGGCATCAAATAAATAATCATGCCAAAACGTTTACTGAGAAATCATGGCACACAAGTGATGATGTGTATGATGTACGTGTACTGACTCCTGTGTACACACTCCTATGTATTTTCTCCATGTATTCACTCCCATGGCTTGTGCCTGAGACTTTAAGTTTGGTCACTGTGAATTATTTATCAAAAGGAGTGAAATGTTTAGTTCAAACCCTCTGTCTCTGTATGACTAACAAAGAGCAAAGCCACTGAGGATGAGGTCAGACACCGAACGCAAGGACAGATTAGCCACCCGCACAAACTCACACTGACCTTTGTTGGTGATACACACAAACACAGATCCATTCAGACAAACAACACACACACACAGACTTCATGCTCAGGTCACAAGGAGTCTTGAAAGTCTGAGTCGTCTTCCTGAAGGAGCTTTTTGCTGGCCCAGGTCCTCAGTGCTGTGTGTGCTGCTGTGGAGCCGTTCACCTCCTTCAGTGGCACGTAAGAGTATTGCTGCTCCACAGACCCTTTGCATTTTCTGCACACTTGAATCAGGTTTCCAATGAGACTGGTCAGCAAGAGAGCAGCCAAGGCAGTGGTGATAACCACCCAGTTATTCCTACACACACAGAAACAGAGACAGGGAGAGAAAAAGAGAGAGAGAGAGACATTTTAACCTCTGAAACCATCACTACATCCCAGAATCAACACAATAGCATAGCAGTTCTAAACAATTGCTCACTTGCATTTGAAAGGCAGGCTGGGCTAAAAATGCGCATTTGCTTCACCGCTGTTATTTAAAGGCACAGTGGGGATCTGTTGCAAAGTCTAGCCTCGTCAACATTTGTCTGGGAAATTGATGTCTTTTTCCATGGAAAAAGTCTATTTATTATGTGAACTTTCTAAAACATGACATGGCATTCTGAACGAAGACATGGCTGAAGAATGGCCTTTAGCACAGGGGCAGGTCCATGAGGATTCAGTATTAGGAGTCCTGTTGCAGTCTGTGTTCGGGTGACTAAGGCAGAGGTGTTGTTCATGCATGTGTGTCGACACTTACTCAGACAGATAAGGCCTTGGTGCGTTCGTCTTCTCCTGATCTTTCCACTCTCTCCACATGTGGGTGGCCAGGCAGTGACCAGCTGAGAGGGACGAGATAAACACTGCCATTCCTCAGCAGGGTCACACCCCCGACATGACACTCTCACACACACACATCTCTCAGTTTGCATGTCCAATGGAAGCAAAGGCAGGTTTGGTTTTTGTTTTGTTTTTTGCTGACACAGGTCAGAGAGTGCACATATTCTGAAAGGGGTTGGAAAAGCTGTGCAGCACAAATGCATTAGCAAGGAGTAGAGAGGTCAATTAAGGACACTCACGTGTTTGAGACACGCTCACAAGGAGCTTTTAAAAAAAAAAAAAAAAAAAAAAGGGTGGGCAGCGGTGCATGATGGAGGCTAATTTTAAACTTCACACATGGGAGGACAACTGCAGCAGCCAGACAGAGGCAGACGGCCAGGCCCAAGTTAGGACCCAGGAGAGCAGACGAGGCGCTCAGCAGACAGGACCGGGACAGTCTAGCGCACAGTGCGCCTTGAGCTTAGTCACAGACATGTGGGACCAGGAAAGTGCAGCGGTGGGGTGACTGCGGGCGGGGTGACTGCGGGCGGGGTGACTGCGGGCGGGGTGACTGCGGGCGGGGTGACTGCAGGCGGGGTGACTGCAGGCGGGGTGACTGCAGGCGGGGTGACTGCTTCAGTGCAGTTCAGTGATGTGAGAGCGCCACCTCACACCCACAGCGCTACACAAACATCCCTACATTTTGCTCATCCACACACATGAAGGTGTGTGTGTGTGTGGAAGGCATCACTTGGAAGTTAAACACAGCATAAGGGACCAAGCCATGATTTACATAGAACTGTGAATATACAGAAACAAAGCCATGGTCAAGGACAAAACTAAGACTAAATAAGCTATAAAAAAAAAAAAGAATTAAAAAATAGCATCTTCTGAACGCTCACGTCCAAGACAACATACGGAGCATTCTCCTCAGGGGAGCACCAACTAGCCCTAGTTTTATGCACACTTGCAAAATGAAGTGACAAAGCGTGCCATGCAGATGTGCCATGCAGATGTGTACCTGCATGCAGTTTGCTGTTCCTCTGGCCATGGAATATGGCATTGCAGCTGCCAGTGACCGGATCGCACGGGCAGAGGTCATCACATTGGCACGGCTGTCCACAGCCCAGCCCGTAGAAGCCCACCGCACATTCTGGGAAGGGACAGAGTGTCAGCACGTGCTGCGACATGTGGCCTTTTGGAGCCCACTCAAAACACGTTTCCTCATTAGTCATCTTCTGCTTAATAAGCAGCAGTAGTATTCACTCACATACGCTGAGATCCAGTTCCAGAACTACATTTGGGTTAAGCAGAATATAAAAAAAGGACCTTGTACACTACAGTTAAATATAGTTAAGAGACACTTTTGTGTTAAGACTAGCTATGACTTCTGGTCTGGTGAATGCTGCTTGTATACACCTTGCTCACAGGAGTCTCCTTGAAAACCAGCTGGACAGGTGCAGCGTCCATGAACGGAGTCACAGGACCCTCCATTTACGCATGTGCATGATTGATTACAGCCGTCGCCATAGAAACCTGCTGAACACTCTAGAATGGGGGACACAGTGAGATATGTTTTTCAGAAAGACTACATTTTTTTTTTGTTAAAAATACATTACAACAGCCTTCACATCAAGTCTGGGTGGAGCAGTGTTTGTGGTTATAGCATTTTTCAGTGAAGGGCAATAAGACTGCTGTTATTTTTCAACTAGATTATGACACAACTGAATTGTAAAACTACCTATCACAACGTTCAATAGGCAACATACATCTCAGGGAAAGGAAAGTCATATTTCCTTAATCCTTTAATCTTTAAGCCATTTTTGATGCGTTTCATATCCTTTATCATCATCTTAATCCAGTTTCTGTGGAACTACAGAGTAGACTTTAGCTGTTTACCTTGACTGCAATTGGCCCCCATCCACCCTGCATCACAGACACAGCCATCTGTTCAGAGTGAAATGGAACAGAGAGAACAGTACTTGAAAACTTCATGCACGTGTCTAGCTAGAACACGTCCTTTTTATTTTATGAAATGATGAAAAAACGACAGGATTACGGTGTATATCACAGTATTAGAAGCCTAGTCCCCCAAACAATATTACTCCTCAGAGAAATCTACTGTATGATATCTCTAGAATTTTTCCAAAATCAATATGCATCTTATATACCTTCCTACTAATGTTGTTGTCTTAACAAGTACCGGTAACAAAAGATTATACATTTTATATTTTCAGTATATAAACAATTATAATTACAAACATCTTAATTTGTAAAAAAAATATAAATTTGACCTTAACACTAGGCTGCTAGTTCATGCTGGACATGTGCCTCCTGTACATCGCACTGTTAACAATTCACTATTTAAAGCACTGAGCACTGGCTACATCTTGGCAAACAGTTTTCATCTGACCAAGCACCTGATAACTAATTGGACAGGGGGAAGATTACAGCTCTTGACTGATGTCTTAACATTACTTGAGAATCTCTGCTTCAGACTATACTTCAAAAGTGACAGGATCAGAGGGGCAGCTCTATCCTTCATTAAACGAAATAAAAATGAACAAAATAAATGCAGCTGAATCTCTTCTCAATGTTATGCACACACAGACCCCTTCTTCTCCACACAGGATACAGGTCCAGGACATGCACACGTGCACACAGAAGGGATTACCCACCTGGGGTGCAGATACCGTGGGCTCCACAGGCCGGTGGCTGGCACGTTAGATTGGCACACGTGGGCCCGGCCCAGCCCGGCTGGCACACGCACTGGCCGTCCACGCAGGCACCATGCTGGCTGCAGTCGTTGGGCTGGCACTGGCGCTCATGAACACACATCACGGTGGAGACGGCTCGTGGGCACCGCCACATGTCCTCCGCACTGCACACACAGCAAGCAGCAGACCGTTCACACTGCACATAACTGCAAACATCAACAACACACGCTGGTTTGATGATACTTTCAAATTTGAAGGCTTTCTATTAAGTATTTAGACTGTTGCGTCAAACTCACTAGCCACAGTGAGCACAGCGTAGGATCAGCCTCGATTGTATGTGGCATGAATTCTATGCAATAGCATGGACTCCACAAACATTCCTTCATGGTTTTGGTCCATTCTGACATGACTACATCATGTTTTTGCTGCAGATGTATGTGTGGAACATGTGAGTGTCTCATGATTCCACACACCAAAGCTCTCCTGGAATTAGATCTGGTGCCTGGGAAGGCTGCTGGTGCACACAGTGAACTTAGTGTCATTGTATCTGAACCAATTTACTATGTTTTGTGCTTTGGAGCATGGTGCATTATTATGATAGAGTAGTCATTATGTGATGGGTAAATCGTGGCACTAAAAGGATGTCTGTGCTCAGCAACAATACTTGTATAGGCTGTGGCAATCAAATGACACTTGATTGCAATTCGGGGGCCCAGTTTGTGCCAGAAAAACATTAATTTCACTATTACAACACAACCACCAGCCGGAACTATTGACACAAGGCAGATTGGTCCGTGAATTTATACTGTTTATGCCAATTTATGACCTTATCATCTGCAGCAGGAACCAACATTCATCCAACAGGCAATGATTTCTGACATGCAACTGTCAGTGAGCCTGTGCACACTGTAGCTTTAGATTACTGTTGTTGACGGACAGAAGAGGAACACGACGTGCTTTTATACTGATACTGCTCTGGTGTCACTGTTGTAAATATGCCTTCTTACCAAAACTGTGGTAGGAACATTTGACAACTACAAACCATACTACACAATGAAGAGAGACCAAAGAGCAGGCTGACAGAGGAGGGAACAGAGCAGAGTACCGGCACGCCAAGCAAGTTCTCAACGCAGCACAATCAGTAGAAGGACATACTGAAACAAGATTGCGAAACCCACAACACAATGGGGTAGCCACTTAAAACCATTACTGGTTATATGGAAAAAGGTAACAACATCATCCAAACTGGCTAATCAACTCAACAGCATTTCTGTCCTCTTTGAATGACAAAAGACTAAGCCACCCTTCACCCCACTCAAGGTCTGCTACCTCTCCCCGCTCACATTTGAAAGAAGTGCATTTACATGTTATACAAATGCCAGAACATCAGGAAAGGAGGGGGAGCAGATGGAATATTGCACGGCATGCTGAAGTTCTGTTTCCACTGAAATTTTCAACAACTCCATTACATTATATGAAGTATCCACATGCATCTTAGACCGCCATTATCCTCCATGTTCCAAAGCAGGTCAAAAAAATCTGCCTGACTACAGGCCAGCAGCCTTAACATCAGCAGTCCATCACAGACTTCCTCCTCGATCAAATATAGTTTGCCTGTGGTCCAAACTTCTCAGCAGATCAATCAACCTGAGAACACCATGTCCTCAATCATCTGGAGACTCCAGCGTCATAGGCTTCAATAGAAGCAATGTCAAGGCCTTCTATAGGAGTGAAGCAGTCCATTTGTCTCTGTGCCTGAAAACGGCTTGACTTTCAACACAGAAAAATAGTAGAACTGCTGATGGATTTCCATAAGAACTTCCATCTGCCTCTACAAATCACTAATGGCGCAGTGAGGAAGGTGAGGTCATTCAAATTCTAGCAAAATCTCCAAATATCTCATATGAGGGATGAGCACAACAGTCCTCATCAGTAAATCCTTTTGTCACGTAGTTGTGGAAACTCACCATCTCTGAAGCAGTCCTGTCTCAGGTCTACAGATCCATTATCAAAAGCATCTTAGCCTCATTCATAACTGTGTGCTTCAGTTCAGTCTGTTCCTGCGCAAAGGCCAGACTGCAGTGGATCAGGTGCACAACATTTGGCAGATGCTCTTACCCAGGGAAACTTAAATATTTATCAGTATAGCAACATGTGTACTCCTGGGGAATCAAACCAATGACCTTGGTGTTAGCTACTTTACCAGGTGAGCAGGAGAAAGGCTAACTGGTTAACAGCAGCTCAAGAGCTGCAAGACATCAGAGCCATGAAGGATGCAGAAAAAAGCACCATGGAACCCCCACACACCCAGGGAACTACATTTTTCACAAAAAACAGGTAGATGGTACCACTCCAAAACCAGAACTAGGCAGAACATGAACAGTTTTTACACCAATGGCAGTCACTGTTCTCAACAAACTGCCAATAACATAGAAGCAGAACAGACCTTCCCTTAATGTATATATTCCCTTAATGTGTATGATCTCTGTATTTGTATTGCATCTTTTGTATAGTATTTAATGCATTATATCGCCTGCATATTGGATTTGCACATTTGCTTGTTGTACATTATACTGTTCTGCCAGTTTACATTCATATGTATTGAAGTCCTTTGGTGAATAAACTGATTCTGATTTTTCTGCTGTTGAAGCCCAGCTGCCTCAGGGTTCAATGTGTAATATGTTCTGAGGCACTTTTAGGCTCAGTACTATTATGAAGCATGGTTCATATGTTGCAGCTTTCCTGTCACCTGAACGCAGTCAGGCCCTCTGACCTCTCATTAACAAACAAAGCATTTCCTCCTGCTGAACTGCTAATCAATTTGTTTTTTGCACAACTCTGAGACTGGGATAAAATCCTGGGAGATCAGGAGTATCTAAATTCCAAAATCACTTTGTATGACAACTATGACAATGTAAATTTTGCCCCATTCTGATGTTTGATGTGATCTGTGTGCATGACTTTTTTGCATTCACTGATTGGATTAATATACGAGTAGGTTTAAAAAGTAGATTTAAAAAAAATGTCTGTTTTATAGGAAGTTGCTTTGTACTGACTATGATAAACATATGTATTAATAGTAAAAATAACACCAAGGGTTTACACACCAATGATCTGAAGGGAAACTGGCCAGAGAACCATTAAGGACATAAGTGGAGGAGCCGCCTCCGTCCAGATTAATGGCATTGATGACGCCTTGATTCTTCAGGAACTCCGCCACCTCCCACAGGCTCATACTGCATGTGTGCAACACACGTGCGCACGCACACACACACACACACACACGCACAAACACACATGCACGCAAGTACACACACACAAGCACGCACGTACACACACACACACACACACATATGAAAATACACATGTCTACACAGTTTGCTTTTGCTTAGAAAAAATAAAAAAGGTACCATAGGTCTGAGACTAAACCTACTAAAGAAATAATAGACCTAAAGCGATCACACTCTGGGTAGGTTTAGAATTCTGCTAGATTTTTGATTCCATTCTCACCCCCTGTGATCTGTCTGTCCATCGACGTGGAACAGAATGAGCCTGCCTTCTTTATCATGGCCCACTGCTGTTCGGGCAGATGTCACACCAACAAATCTCTGGAATGTTCCTGAAACATACCACAGGATCGACATTCTTCAGAACGAGACAGGATTGCTTAAGAAAGTGGTCAGTACTGCTGCGGAGACCAGGTGGGACTGTCTGGGCGTAGCGTACCTGTCTCCTGAGTCTGGTCGCATTCAGCCTGCATGCTCTCCTGGATGTAAACTTTACCTGCCCTCAGAAGCCACACCACCCCACTGACCAGCTGCACAAAGGGGTTTACCTTATCCAAAACATCTTCCTCAGATAGATAACTACCACCACAGGGGGGGGAAGAGAGACAGAGATCATAAGTGGGCAGGCAGAGCTGTGTCTGTAAGAGATGTTTTGTGTTATTGTGGTATTACAGAAGCATTATATGTATATGTGTATATATATATATATATATATATATATATATATATATATATATATATATATATATATATACAACCCCATAAAATCAATCAAATGGCAAAACAGATTATGTGTCTTTTTTTCTAAACACAGTAACTATGGAAGTTAACCATCACAACCTTTCCCTGGTGGGTACACACATGGAAATAAACCTTTAACTCATAGTGGAAAATTCCACATAAACTCATAACTTCAAAATGAATGACAGGCTGTGCAATATAAGTACACAAAGTTCCTAACTTGTAATTATTATTTGTGAGTTGTGGACAATTACGCCATAGTTCTGTTTTTGTAGCACTGCAATTGTGAGAAACAGATGTTTTGGGGCCTCTGCATTCCCAGGAGTTTCATGGCTCATTTTTTTATTTTCATCCTGAATCTGCTATGTTTATGGTGAGTGTCCTTCATTTACCCTGATCAATCAGCTGATACTGCAGGAGCCAATCACTGCTCGATCAGCTAAGGAAGGCTGTGGATTCAAAACATTCACTTTTTTATGAAGTGTAGTTTCATTTTTCTTAATACTAAAAAAGTGCCCACCAGACTTATTCACCTATTCTTCAGGACAAGGCGTACAGTAGTGGGAATATTTGTTAGCTACATTTGTAACTTAAAAACAAAATATTTAGATTGCTTTCCTTTTGATGGTCATTCATTTATTTATTTATTTATTTATTTATTTTAAACCTAAATCTCAAACAGTATGGTATTCTGTAAAATATGTTACAAAATCCAATTTATTAAATCTATAAGTGGAATTTCCTGAGGCCAGGTCAAACAGCGCCCCCTAGTATTTTTTCCTTTGCATTAACCTAGAATGTATTTCTCAAACATTACAATCAAGAAGAAAACCATAATTTCCTGGGTGATTATAATAATACCTCATTATTACTGTTGTGCACTGACAACTGCTCAAATTATTTAGAGAGAAAGTGAACTTTTTTTTTTTATCTCAAGTGTACTTTTTACCTCAATCTGCAAATTTATTAAGGCCTTTTGGGGAACACTCAAATGATAATAATTCTCATGAATTATTTGTGGTCACCCAATTTTACTGGTTGGAATTTCAGTTATTATCCATAAAATATAACTGCTGCTTTGAAATAAGATGCAATGCTTTCATTCCCATTCTCTTACACTTAGCAGTCAAAAGGATGTGCTGAGGCCACTCATCCTACTAGCCCAGACTGTAGTGCAGCACACTTACCCAAACACCAGTGTCCCATCCTTTCGAATGCCAAACTGGGCATTCTGTACTCCTTGGCTGCTCTGCACCAGTCTGCCATCACTCACAATGTTCCCTAAACACTGTCCACTGTGCACATTGAAAAAGCCGCCGTTCTGAGCGACCACACACTTTCTCATTCTAGCGGTGTTCTCCACCAGGTCTCTGTGAGATATGGCACATCCACCAGGGCCCCCAGGTTCCAGGACAGACAGTGCTCTCAGAGGATCATGAACCACTGTGATGTGGCCACTGACCCATTTAGTCGACTTTGAATTGCTGCTCAGGCCTGACACAAAGACCTTGGATTCCACCACAGGTGATGTGGAGTGGTTACTGGCCAGCCAGGTTTCCTGTGTTAGGTTGCCATGAATGATGGGTTGACAGTCTCTCACATGGCGATGAGAATGAGAGGGACCATGAGAATTGGCATAGGGCAACAAGATATCATCATCCATAGAGTGTCTGTACAGAGGAGGGAGATATCATGCAAATATTAATATTGAGTCATGATGTACTTGCTATTCACTATTTTATTATTGTTAACTAATCACAATATTTTGGTTGCAGACTTGCACAATCACTAATAGCCCAGTTTTCAGGTTTTTCAGTTCCAAGAGTGAGAGCTTTTTTCAGTTCTCAGATTTCTTTATTGAGTTAATGAAACATTGTTAATGGTTTGTGTTTTATAGCAAGCTCCCTTTTACCATTAACAGCCATTGTGTATGTGTCTACAATAGAGGAACAAAAATAAATAACTAAACTAAACAGCAAT
Organism: Brachyhypopomus occidentalis; assembly: GCA_020368025.1. Lineage (NCBI taxonomy): Eukaryota > Metazoa > Chordata > Actinopteri > Gymnotiformes > Hypopomidae > Brachyhypopomus > Brachyhypopomus occidentalis. The sequence continues at coordinate 1,543,440 of JAGXOD010000009.1, read as the reverse complement.
GATGACAAAAAAAACAACAGCACACAAGCACATGATGCTAACTTCCTATGGAGCGTCTCAGGATATGCACCCACTGTGGGAGATGAGCCCCATTAAGTTCATTCACTGATTCTGGAGCACTTTAGACATGATCCATTTGAAATGTAAAGAACATATCTAAACAGAAAATTGGAATGATATATATATATATATTGTAGCAAAGTACACAAAGTTTCCAGAGAAACAGGACGTTTCAGAAAGAGGTCCTTCAGCAGTGCTATATATATATATATATATATATATATATATATATATATATATATATATATATACACACACATCATAAGATCATCCTTTATTCACGTGGGAATTCACAAGTGTATGTAAATATATATTCTTACAAGCAAGGACAAAATTTATATATACTTCACATGCGATAAAACACGCACTCAATACTCAATATGCAATACTAAAGGCTATTAGCTAGAGTTCTACAAGTAAACATTCCTCGCTAATACTCTTTTGGAAGGCAAGCTAGCCAGCGTAGCTAGCTAATAAATAAAAAAATAGTTTAAAAAGCACCTTACCGAATATTTACACTTTCCGTAAAACACATGGCAACCCATATCTTGAAGAAATAAATATGTCCTAAACTTTTTATCAGTCCTGCCATATGACAAATACCTAGCTGGCGATCAAACTAAATAAAAAAATACAGCAGAGTAACATTTTCCAACTTCCTGAAAAGACTATCACATGATCTCTCTTCGCCGATCTGTTAAGCCACCAACTGACGCGGAAGCGTAACACGTCACATAAAATATGATTTTTTATTTATTTTTTCTTAACTTATATTGTAGTTAAATATAATATATACAATAACACATTGATACAAATGAACAAAACTAGCGTTGTCAGTTTCACTGCGTTATTGAGACAAGCGGAACGCAAAACCAAGTGTATACATTCGGGGGACCGAAACAGGCTGCACAAGGTTGAAGTGCAAGGTACAAATGTCTTTGGCTGTGTCTACGTATTAAAATGGCACAACGTATTAGTATAAAATATAGAATTTTAACTAGGAACAGTTTACTTCTTAATAGGATTTTCCCATACATTGAATGTATACAAAGACCAACAGAAATCAAATGCTTGAGAACGTCAACAAATTCATCCTTGAAACACGATGAAAAATATTGTATTGAACTTGTAAGGTAAGATATCCTAAAGTTCTGCATCTTGAGTATGCTGTGCACTACTGTGTGTGTGTGTGTTGCACACATGCAGTATGAGCCTGTGGGAGGTGGCGTAGTTCCTGAAGATTGCTTCAGTTTCACTTAAGTTAGTGCACACCATTGTAAGGAAAAGTGAAAATGTAAACAAACATATGATTAAAAGACCATCATGTGTTTTTACTGTTAGATCACGAGACTATGAAGGGTTCATGTGTTCATTGCTCCTTCCTGAGGCTGCTCGTCGCTCCTCCTTGGCACTGAGGGCTTTCAATGTGGAACTGGCACAGGCAGGTATTCGTAATAAATCAGTGCAGTCGTGCTTATGCACAGTCTGCTCCAGACATGCAGCTGTAAAAGAGTGTGACAATGAATATGGTGAAAAGGCAATGGTTCAAACTGTTCTGATCATTTCAAATTATTTGCAGTAAACTGAAAGGGAAGTAATATGATCAGGTAACTCAGCGTTCCTGGCCACTTCTTACCTTGTTTGTAAGTATTGTATGCAAAATGTAAACCACTTTCTGGAAAATCTGGAGAGAAGGCAGGATCATTCATCCTACTGTGTGCTGAAATATGCACATGGTTTGAATTACTGATATACATATACAATGTTATCATCACATTGTTGATGATTATTTCCATTCAGTCTAGACTCATGTACTTTTCATGTACTACTGAAAAGATGTGAACAAAAACGGTCAGAACTCTTACAATTTAGTGTCCCTCCGTCACTGGATCTGTGCAAAACGTGGAAACATATAAAAAACAGACGTGCCAACTAATAGCTGATTACCTCTACTTCTCTCCCTAGCAATAGCTAAAAAGTAATTCTGAAGATCTGGAAAAAATACAAGTCAGGTATTGATCACACAATGGTCAGGCATCTTGAAGGAACACATCATCCAAGAAAAACAAACTATTACAATCCAAGTGCATGCCAAGTCCATAGACATTTTCTGTCCCTTTCTTAATACCCTAAATATAATAATGTCTTGCTCAGCTGCCGAGTAAGCAGTGTTTTATATTATTTTTTGTTTTGGTAATGTAAAATGTAAGCAAATGTAATACTGATAGATGACACTATTATGCATGTTTGGCTCTTTTGTCCCTGTGTATGTTTAGGGTGGAGTTGGGGGAATGGGGGTGATATTGTAAATATGTGACACTTTTTTTGTACATCACATCTCAAGGTAACTTTCAGCACAAATAATGAATTCATGTCATTTAAATATGAAGTGGTGCCCCAGGGTGGAGTGGGCCCAGATAAAAACAAAATAAAACCCAAAATACATGGTCTCAGTTAATAGTCTAATGCATATTGTGCACCATTTATTTTAGGTTAAGGACTCTGTGTCTCAGAAAACCATTGGCTTAATGCGCATGCAGTTTTGGAAGGCTGCAGTAGAGGACATCTTCAGAGACGACCCTCCAGTTCAGCCTGTCTCTGTGGAGCTGTGGAAGGTCTGTGGTGATATCAATGCAGCTGAGCTCAAACCATGTTAAAACAAACACCATGAGACACTGAACTTTGTTTATCTTCTTTACTAGTGAGCATATATGATTTTCTATATATTATTGAATCCATACGTGATCACACACTTGAAAGCGTTTTCTTGTGTAGAATTTAATGTAAAGATAAAAATGCTTTTTATTTTATATAAAAGTGGAAATTTGATATGCTTTCCTTTTCAGGCAGTAAGGAGGCACACACTGTCAAGAAGATGGCTGCAGAGGATAGTAGCTGAAAGGGTAAATTCTGCCTTTGTGTGCTAACTGTGGGCTAACCACTGCTATATTTTTAATGATCTGACCATGGTAACTCCTGGTAACTTTCTTTCATTAAGTGACTTTTGATTATGATAAAAAATATAGGAGAAGGACATGGAGGATCGAGCTTACAGGAATCTTCAGGATCTGGAAACCTATGCAGAGAACACTCAGTCTTCTCTCCTCTATCTCCTATTGGAGACACTGGGTGAGCTTCCATTTTGAAATTACATAGCTGTTCCAAAGAGACCGTGACTTTTAGATATAGAGAAATTCTTGCCAGTAGCAATTTCACTGAACAGTTAATTAATTAATTAATTAATTAAACAATTAAACATATTTTATTGAGTAAGGTGTATTTATTTCATTATTTAAATGTCCTTTTGTCAATATCTTTTGTTCCTTTTTCAATATTTTTTTATATTCGTAATATATTTGTGATATAATATTAAACATATTCTGTGTTTAATATAACAATTTATATAAATATAAATGCTTTAATCTGGTGCAGTAAAGCACACTAAACACCTTTTTGTCAGGTAGGTAAGAGTTACTCATAGCAGACAGACTGATCTAAATATATATTTGAGTTGAAGACAGATCATATCTCTTTAAAATGGCATCGGAGACTGTATTAATATGTGCTGCTTTAAGTTAATTAAATGTGGTGTGTGTGTGTACATGTACATGTATTCATAAAGGAGTTAAAGATCTCAATGCAGACCATGCTGCCAGCCACATTGGTAAAGCGCAGGGGATTGTGACGTGCCTACGAGCCACACCCCACCACAGCCAGAAGAACAAGGTCTACCTCCCCATGGACATCTGCATGAAGGTGCGGGTGCCTGTCTGGAGCAGTATTTCATTTTTTACCCTCTCTGGCTCTAGGGACTATATGACGAACACGACTCATGTCTGTTGCTTTTATAAAACATTAAGGTTTTATTGGATGGAGCCTCATGTGCAGTTAAGGCCAAACTTGTGTTTGTGTCTGCCAACTGTTTTCACTAGAAGGTCAAATTTGGACACACTCTTGTGAAACTGAGCAGTTCACATCAGATAAGACAGAGGGCAAAACAATACTCTTGTTGATACATTTTTTAAATGTCTCATCATGCCTGCAAATAATAAAATATTACCATGTGAGTAAAGGTGTACTTTAAAAAGTCTCATCCTGTGTGCCAGTGGACTCCAGTCATCCTGAGGGTCAATAACTCCAATCTTAACTCCACAATGTCTTTCCAGCATGGTGTGTCTCAAGAGGACTTCATTCGTGGGAGCAGGGAGCAGAATGTCAGGGATGCTGTGTATGACGTTGCCAGCCAAGCCCATGTTCATCTCCAGCACGTAAGCATCATTTCAGGTCTCGTTGTGCTTGTGTGCAGTCCGGGTCAGGCTTCGTCTTTAACACTCTGACAGTCTCTCTGGTGCTTTTGCATTCACTCAAATTACAACACAACTGCCTTTCATTAAGCTTTGAAGATTTTGGACTAAAATATAGAGGAGTCCAATATGACATATATACGTTTTACAGAATTTGTTGAGCCTGCTGTGCATAATTAATTGGACTGCATAAATATAATCGAGTCAGATTAACTCCAGGTAATTAAATGATGGGTAAAAGATTGATAATGCATTTATCAATAATATAATTGGCATTATTTTGTCTTTAATTATAGACTTAATAATGTTGATACATTAGTTAGTGATGTTGCATTGATTTCTTAACCAGTTCCTTTCTTTTATACAGGCTAGATCATTCAGAAAAAAGGTTCCAAATGCTGCCATGCCAGCTTTCCTGAACACAGTAAGTGCTATAATCTCTCTCTCTCATACAGAAACACTGTATCCAGGTTTCTCCTCAGACTTTAGCTGTTATCAACTGTTTAATCAAGCCTCCAAAACAAGTGTGAGTTCAGCAGAGTGAAACACTCTCACGCAAAGCATTGTGCCAGTTTCCAGCCACTCAGCATACCTCACAACCAGTTTCACAAACAGCCAAGAACATTATTTTCTCTCCTTTTTATTGTTTGCACTTGCCTCTAAAAACTTATTTATGTAAACAGTCCATTTTATAAGGCACTTCAGGTTGGTTCTAAGGCTTTTATGTATTTATAAAAATACTACTTTAAATAAGAGCTTGGAAAGGTTCTGACTTTGCTTTGTGACATGGGAAGAGACAGGACATTCAGGTCAGCTTCTGGTGCTCTTCTAGAGTTCATTATGGAGCAGAAAGTTACTCATAAGTCAGCACTTTCCAATTTGTGCCTTCTAAATGCCATAATCACCTAAACTATATATAAACTATTACACCTAAACAACACCAAAATTCTAATCACCAAAAACTAATAATGTGAAATGATAAACAGAGCTCTAATGGGTATACCTTTTGTGATTGTGCATTGCAGGTTGCTATTGAGGACTATCTGGAGAGAGTAAGGAAGGTGGACTTTAATGTGTTCCATCAGAGCCTACAGAGAAGGAACCCACTTCTGCCCATTCGTCTTTATATTCAATCTTGGAAGAAGGCGTATTGATCTTTTTCACACACCCCATGTGGTAGACTGGTACTAGATTTCTCCTATTCTTCTTTTTAATGACAGTTGTATTGCATCAAGATGAACGCATTAGGTTCTGTGTAGTTTCTCTGGGAATGAGATAATGAGATAGACAAAAACATCTCAGATGGAACAACTTACTACATGTCATTGTACATAGAAAGAAAATGAGAATGTATCTGATACTGTGTGTACTTTTGGATATTCAACAAAAATCATATTTGTGATTGTTTTAAGTGTAAAACATACAGTAAACTGAAGTGTGTGTTGAAAGCATATGAGCACCTGATGAATAATGTGTCATTTGTATTCCGCAATCCTTTTTATTATTGAATATTTGGTAAGAAGCAAAAATGTCTATATTTTTGTTTTTGTCTCTGATGTGTAATGTCTTGACAAAAACATATGAGTTCTGTCCACTTTTACGCTGAAAGGATGAATTCACTGCTATGATTCACACACAAGGCTCTCTATACAAGAAACTAGCAACAGTGACAAAGAATTTAAGAAGGCAGTCTGTTTTTTGTACTATTGATGAAAAGCAGAGTGAATAAAATTGCTCTGCTAATACATTGTTATTAGTAATTAGTGATATTTGCTTTTACAGTTCCTTCAGAGCCTCAACCATGGTGATCCACTGAAGTAACCATGGCAGCAAGCCTCACTCTGTCTTGGGTTATATTGAACATAGCAGTAATCTCTGTTGGTACATACAGAAATGCTCAAATTCTGTCAAAATCTTACTTTGCAATTTGTTTACATGAAACAGTAAATATGCACTCAGACTTGTGCCCTATCAGGTGAGTCTGTTCATGTAAACGTATCTAAATAAATTTATTGTGTTTCAAATGGGCAGATACATGCAGTGAGTATGTATGCTCCTGTATCTCATCACAGAGAACATATTCCATTTGGTTACCTGGAGGAATTTGTTGGCGTATGTTTTGCATGTGGTCTGTTCCATACTTATTAAAGTTGTCAGCTCACAATATTTGAGTTATTCATCTCATAAAGCAGTTTGTTTGAATAAAAACCAAACATGGGCTACAGTGCACAGTGGGCCAGAATCAACATGTGGGCAGGTTGTATGCAAACGAATAGATGACAAGAATGGGCAGCACATGGCAGTTCAGTAGTGAGGTATAAAACAGGACCTACACACTCCACGGGCTTCTACATGGAGATGGAGGAGGAGGAGGAGGAAGAGTCTCCACGGACACCCAGGTCAGCAGTGCAGGCTAAGTCGCCATCGTCCTGTCCAGAACCTATGAAGGTGTGGAGGAGGGGCCATTAATCTTATTAACATCTTATCGCCCAATCGTATTAACAATCTAATTTTAATTGCTTTCAATCTATACTTTTTATTTCTTTAAACTCTTTGTTTAACTTCTCTTCTATATGAAAATGTATCTGTATTTTGTGAATAATCTTTTGTTATGCACAAACATTGATGTCATTGTGACTGCACTCTTCTCTCTTAAGGTATGTCTTAGGGTTAAAGACTAGAGACTGAAAATGTTGATTTTATTCTCAGTCAACTTTTCTCGTTGATTTTATGAACTGTTTGGGAGCAGTGACATGCTGGAAGATCCATTTGTAACCAAGGTGCAAATTCCAGAAAGAAGTTTAAAGGTTTGGGCCTGAATGTGCTGACCCCAAGGCCCATCACGAGGACTTTATTCATGTTAAACAAAAATACATACAAATCATTGTATGTCTTATAAACAGGTTCGATTGTACACTACGCGGAGTTTGTTTCGTTTATTTTACATATGGATCAGTTGTTTATCTTGTGTCAATAATTCTGAACCTGACCTGTAAGACACACGGGGGCGACAAAGAGTCAAACAAGAATCATCAGACTGTAACTCTTAAAACTCTTATTTTATTTTTGGTGATCTTTGGCATATTATGGTTAAGGGAGTATTGGAGTATTTTTAGTATGAAACAACATCCCCCAACCGCCCCGGTTGCTATTAATGTATGATTCTGTACATTTCACATAAAATCATAGATCAAAATGAGTTCTGTTCTGTTGACCATATCGTTGACCTTTATCACTGGTCATTATCACTACCGCAGTCTCCACAATTAATTTAGTAATTCAGGCTTGAGCATAAACAAGGCCACAGGTGCAGTGTCGGTTCAGTAATTACATTACAATAGGGGATATAGCACCACAACCCTCATGTCAATAAAATTCGTATTCAAAATGTGCACTCACATCTAAAACTAATTAAAGTTAGACATAATTATAACTTATCACTTTTCAGACCAAGCTAAGTAGTATACTTTATCTGTACTAATCTAACACTGAATGGAAGGAATATTCATTTTATACCTTTTTTGGATTACTGTTAAGGGTTTTCTTATTAAAGGGTTATTATTTCTAAGGGTTTTCTTTTTAAAGACCATTAACAGTTTTATAGGCTAGTAGTGGTAATACATTATACACATTGAGAGAAAATTTATTTGTTTTATAAATGTTTATTCAAGCCCAACTAAAACCTACTACAGAAACTACAGATCTTATGGAAAATTTAGTTTTAGTAGCAAAAAATAACAACTTTAGTAGCAGTCGGTTTTACCAGAATTTGAAATTTATCAACACATTTTGAAACGTTTCAAGCATAATAATAACAACAATAACAATAGAAGACATTATTTTTTCTTAAGAAAATAAAAACAAAGTTGTTGAACAAGTGGCAATGCAGTTAAACTGGATATCTACAAGGATCGCGGTTAGAGAAGCTGCCCGTTCTCCTACAGCAGCTCTATGGCGGAGAGAAGTGACGCTTGCATTCCCTTCCCCTCTGCCGCGCTCAGCCATATTGTTGTTGCTCGCCTTGGACCTACCCCTGGTTTCGCGGACAGCGGCGGAGAAGTTGGAAGGGGTAAAACAGGGGACAGACTACTTAAGAGTAGTATCGAGGATTTTAAATTTGATCAATATCGTCGTATAAGTTTAGGATCCTCACACAGTTGCTGCTGAAGTTGACGCTGTCGCTGTGCTGGGTAAGTTTGTGACGTTAACGTGATTCAAACGTTTTTAATTCGTGTCAAATGGGCAGGCTGGCTAGTCTCGCTAGCTAACGTTAACCCAGCGTGAAGGTACTGCTAATCGATCATGAAGGCGAACTAGCCACTGACTAATGGCTAACCTGATCCAGTTTCAGTAGAAGGAAATCCTGAAATGTGTTTCACACAAGCTTCTCGGTTCACTTTCTATAGCTAGTTCTTTTAGCTAGTTGGTTAGTTTGGCAGTAAACTGTTAACTTGGCTAGCTAGTTTATATCAACACTGTTTTATAGGTAATATTAACACATTAGCTAGATGCCTTTGTAAATGTTACAACAGGTAGTACTAACTGATCTTACACATCTGCCATCAACTTGTAAAGCGTCCTTAGGTTTGGGAAAGGCGCTAAGTAGTTAGTTATGTTATATAAATGTAACTACTACTACTGCTAATAATCACAGATTTGCACTTCTTATTCAGACGTCAGCTTAGCTAGTTTTCTCTGTGGAGTTCAGGGGAGGCTAGATCTCTTTTTAAAAAAGTTTTGTGGCAAACTCCGCAGCCTTGGCTAGCGAGCGGTCTGGGGCAACCTTAAGCTAGTCTCACTAGCTCCCCTTGCTCTGGAATAACTTGTTGGACAAGCGGTTGGTGATGCATTATTGGTGCCTGCTAACGTTTACTTGCTCAGCTTTCCCCCCTACCTACTACCTTGCCGGCCATTTTTTTCCTTCAGAAGTTTAGAGCAGCTCTCAGTCCAGTCATGTCAGCTGGGGAAAACGGATGTCATTTTCAGCGAAGTTGAGGGCGCACCTGGATGACAAGCATGCATTGCTAGCTAGGTAGTTTATTTCCGGGGAATCAAGCTATAATAATTAGGACGGTTCTTAAACAAGATCGCAGGACAGCCTTGAAAGAGGAGGAAACTATTAGCGCATATATTTTACAAATAGGGGCGTTTACAACTTTAATACTACTTTCGGTCAAAGTGGAATATACTGATATGTATTATTGCACGTTAGTCTAGCTGCAGTGTGCATGCTCGTTTTTTCTTGCGTTGTACAAGTTATGAAGCACTTTAGGGCAAGGGTATAAACCTGTCAGGTTGGATTTAATTATTTTACAAAGTCTTCCTTAAATGATTTGGTTCATTAGTGCGATACAAATTTGGCATTACAATGGATCTCCAGGACTCATTTTGCCAACACAAGCTTGCTTTAAGTGATTTGTTATTGATCACAAAGAAGCCAACTTTGAAAGAGTTTATTTAGATTAGATCTGTTATAGCAAGAAAAATAACACAAAATACTCTACTTGCCTATGCCAAACCAGCATTCCTCTTTGTAATGCACTATGTATGATTTGTTAGGCTTTTGCCCCAGTAAGTTCTAGCTGTTTCGATTTGTTGTACCTTTTCCTTAGTGAAGATGACCATAACGGTGGTTGGACATTTGGTTCCTAAATGCAAGCTCTGCAGTATTGCAATACGATACAGACCCATTACATATGATGTGCTATTTAAATGATTAATGACCGAATACTGATTTCCTGAGAACATTTGTGTCCATTAAGTAACTTTGGGATTAAGTGCATATTGCATAGCTAATTTAGAATTCCTCATTGTAGCTGAACCGTTTGGAATGCATGCATACATAAGTATACACTGTTGAGTGAATATAATAGAAATAGTTTAAAAAAATCAGTTATTTATATGTGAGATATACAACCATGCATGGACACTATACTGTAACTGATTAATTGATGTATTGAACTAGAGGGGGCAGGCTTATTTTCTTTAAAGTAGAAAATAAGTGATTCACTGTTCTGCCCTAATATTGTTGTAATATTGTTAACATGGTTCTGAATGAATGAATGAATGAATGAAAGAAAATAATTAGTCTCAATTTCAATTTAGGTTTGTGTTCCTCCCTGCTGCCTATCTCTCCTGCTTGCTTTAACCAATGATTTGATTTTAAAAATTTTCTGTACATTTAAAAAATGCTTTTAATGTTTTGCACAGGAGTTTGAAACATGGTGTATAAGCCTCTATATGAATACATTTTTACAGCTGTTTTTCTATATGGAGATATCTGCTATTTTGCTGTTCCTTGAAGTATTCATGGGACCCTGTGGAGGAATTGGAAGGGATTGTGAATGAGGGAAACAGATGTTGCAATACATTCCTTTGAATAGCTTTTCTAGTGGTATCACCAGTGTGGTTTCATACATTTCAAGCAAGAAAGGTCTGCTTGTGTTTTTACATTACAATGAGTAGTGTTTTCCATTTAAATGTAACAAAACTGTAAGGATAAATGTCATTTAATCATAAAATAGAGTATTACAATGTTAGACTGTGGTTAATAGTCAGAAGTTAGCATTTAGATGCCATAAAAACCAAAAACATCAAATGGAGTGCTACTGGTCATTCCTATTAGCTCTGTTTGCTCATTAGTTGTAATCTTGTCGTTCGCGTTAGCTCCGTTAGGTCTTTAGTTGTAATCTTGTCTTGCTGAATCTCACACTGCATTTTGATGTTTATAAAAGTGTAGGCTATTTCCCCGATTTTAGTTATGCATTTGTAATCTGTGCATTGTACATTTATTAATTCTTCTCTGCATTTAACCCATCCGGAGTGAACGCACACATGCACATAGCAGTGGGCTGCCACCTGCAGGGGCACATGGGGGAAGGGGGTTATTGGGTGCCTTGCTCAAGGGCACTTCAGCTTGAACTGCTGACTTTACAGGCCCAGGCCCATGTCTCTAACCTTTAGTATAACCTTTAGTAGGAGTAGAACCTTTAGTACAGGCTCTGACACTCTGTGTCCCTGACTTGGATTAAGTGCTTCAGAAGATGAAAGAAAACATTTTTTAAATGATTTGCAGTATGCTAAGTGCATACATTACTAAATGCAAAACAAATTCTTATTTAGGACAACTAGCAACAATTTCCAGTATTGGCACTTTTACAAATGTGCTGCAATGGTATTTTAGCCCGATGTTTTCCAATGTACCTTACAGTGTGGAGATATAACTTGATTCTCACCCTACAACCTCTCTTTTGATATCTAAAATGCCAAAGATGATCTTATCTCATGTGTAGTAGGTTGTGCTAGTTTAACAGGATGTTTGGTGGGAGTGTCTATCGTGTATGCATGCACAAGTTTGCTTTATCTAATTTTGTGGACTCAAATACTTAGCATCACTTTATTTAGAAACAGTATATGAAGGTTTACTCTTGCTACTGGTGGTGAACCAAGTCTCACTGCTGTTATGAGGGAAAATATGACCCTGTGGCTTTTTATGTGTTTTTTTATCCTGAGTGTTTCTGTCCCCTTTTAACCTCAGTCTCTGCTGGAGACGTTGCAGTCATTTTTGTATTTTTTGTATTTAATTTTGTTTAAACCACTTTGTTCTGTTTTACCCACTACCTGCTTTTACAGTAGAAAGGAATAGGGCAGATGTCTGATTAAGCATGCATGTTTTGTTTGAAAGTCAGAAAATCCTCCATCAGTTGTATTGAGAATTAAATGTGAATTAATTTTGTGATTTTTGTAAAACACTGAAAGCAAAAATGTTGGGAATGCAACTTTGAATTGCACTGACATCGAAAAATAATAAGCTGAAACTTGTTATATCTTGAGATTTGTAATCTTGGGAAGGTTTTTGCCAAAAATAAAGCTAAATATAATTTAAATATACACTCACCGGCCACTTTATTAGGTACACCTTGCTAGTAACGGGTTGGACAATCTTTTGCCTTCAGAACTGCCTTAATCCTTCATGGCATAGATTCAGCAAGGTACTGGAAACATTCATCAGAGAGTCTGGTCCATATTGACATGATAGCATCACGCAGTTGCTGCAGATTTGTTGGCTGCACATCCATGATGCAAATCTCACGTTCCACCACATCCCAAAGGTGCTCTATTGGATTGGAAGGAATTAAAGGCCACGTTTTTCCAATCTTATATTATCAAATTTTGGTGAGCATGTGTGAATTGTAGCCTCATTTTCCTGTTCTTAGCTGACAGGAATGGCTCCCGGTGTGGTCTTCTGCTGCAGTAGCCCAACCACCTCAAGGTTTGACGTGTTGTGTGTTCAGAGATGCTCTTCTGCATGCCTCGGTTGTAATGACTGGTTATTTGAGTTACTGTTGCCTTTCTATCAGCTCAAACCAGTCTGGCCATTCTCCTCTGACCTCTGGCATTATCAAGGCATTTGCGACCACAGATCTGCCGCTCATTGGATATTTACTCTTTTTCAGACCATTCTCTGTAAACCCTAGAGATGGTTGTGCGTGAAAATCTCAGTAGATCAGCAGTTTCTGAAATACTCCGACCAGCCTGTCTGACTCCTACAGCCATGCCACGTTCAAAGTCACTTAAATCACCTTTCTTCCCCATTCTGATGCTCGGTTTGAAATGCAGCAGATCGCTTGGCCATGTCTACATGCGATTAATAAAGGATAGAAAGTACATAAAATCAAATAAAACATAAAGCTAAGGTGTTTAAACATAAAGCTAAATGGCAAACACTGAATAAATTAAGAATGGAAAGAAATTAAAATGTACAGTATTGCTTAAAATAGAACTGTTTAAACAGAGCCAAAAGCTGGGCCATATAAGAGTATTTTTAGTATATTTAAAAACAGCTTAAAGCATTTAGGCTCTTCTAATATTCTCTGACAACTGGTTCCATTTAACATGGCCTCTATTCGTAGCTTTACCTTTGGCAAGACTGACAAGTTCCTAATGATCTGAGAGTTCTGCTTCTGAAGTTTTAGAAAGATGCCATGAAGTGATCTATAGACCAATAATATCTTAAAGTCAACTCTGTAATATACTGGTAGTCACTTCAAGAACTTAAGAATGGGGCAGATGCTCCTAATGAGAGCTCTGTCAGATTGATTTTGAGTCAACTTCAGAGTATCTTTTTGGTAGTCCCATTACACCTTTATTTAGCAAATTCCACATGAATAACCAACCAGTTGAAAGAACATTAATTTAATCAAGACAATTTAACTATACATTTTAAAGTTTAATTCCTTCTGTATCATGTTGTTCTAAACTCTGTGTCATGGGCATAGAATGTGCAGGGAAAAAGGAGGAAGCAAATGCAAGTCTCCAATAATATGATACCACTGTCACCTTGTTGACGTCAGGATAAATCTAACTTTAGAAAAGTCGTAGCTCATTGTATCATCATTTTTCTGTGTTATTGGCGGCACTGTTTTGGACACTTTTGCTACCTCATTTAGGTCTACAATTTTACAGTGATTTGTCTTTATTTCTCCCAGTCCGCAGGCTTCAGATATATTCTTGCTATTTGACATTTTGGGTATTTTTGCAATTTGCCATTTGATTCTTCTGAGATCCCAAGCTTTACGATTAGGAAACGTGTGTTCCAAACGTTTCTGCCTACCACATTGGCAATTTTGCAGAATATTTAGTTTTTGAATCAATTTGTTCACACGGAATCAACTTGGGTATTTTCAGTGTTATTTTTTTCCCTCTGCTGTAAGGTCTTTTTGCACATTGTGAACCTTTTACTTAACAATTGTGAATAGAACTACTGTCCGTTTTTGTTTTGTTATTAGCAAAAATGACTGTGTTTGCTAAAACAGCAAGTTAGAGAACATGTTAGGGAGATTGTAAAACTAGTGAAGTCACTTGTGTCCTTACATTTGAGTACCCACTGACTTTGTTGCTTTGTGAGTTTTGATGATCATAGCCTCCATTGAATACATGTATTTACCCTGGCATGGTTGAATAGGCAGAGTTTAGTACTGCTTATTATCTTGTGGAATAGATATGCTGTGAACTTCACTGTTGCCCTACTTCAAATGCAAAACATGGTTGCACAGTTTGACCATTTCTAAAATCCCATACTGTCACTTAACATTTTTACTCATTAATGATCCCACAATTTGCATACACCAGCCCAGGTTTAACCTGGACAATAGTAACATGGACGCAGCACGTCTTGAGGATATTCTGAATGACAACGATGATGAATATTATGTTACTGTATGCAATTTTATGTATGTGTGAGTCAGTCAGTACTGAGCATACTTTCTACTGTAAGAAACATCCGCCTTGGTGAAACCGTGTTTTCTTATGAGGTTATTGAGGTGTTTTGAATAGGTGTAGGATGTACGTGCGTGTTGTTCATTTACCTGTTTGTTCAAGTGTAAATACATGGAGGTGGCGAGGGGAGATGGTGTGCTGACAGGTGATCATCAGTGTAGTTGGTGTTCCTCAGTGTTAGTTTAGTGTGCCCATTCCCTAAGATACATAGCCCGTGTTGTCATGTACATCTATGATATAAGGTGTGTCTTTATCTGTCCTTTTGCGAGATACATTTCTAATTTATCTTTCATCACATTATCGCCACAACTCAGTAGCTAGCACACTAGTTTGTTTGCTTAGATATATCCACTCTATGTCTAACTTGCTTCTTCTAGCTAACATTCGTTTTTCCTCCACTGAAGTAGAAACGACTCATTTGATAAGACATCAATCTCTCAAAATCAATTTTGTTTGAGAACTGGAAAATTCTCCGATATAGGCTCAAATATATTTGCTTGGGTGATGGTAAACCAGCGAGTCAGGCCAGAACACATCGTGATTTCACCAAAAAAGGGTAACTGCTTGCTTCATTCTGGGGCAAATCAAAATGTTGTAAGTAGATGTGTACAACCTTTTCCGCCCTGAGCAATGCCACATACCTTCTATACAGACACCAATTTCAGTGCATAAATGCGTTGTGTTCAGCAGGTATTAGCCATTTTCCCATTACATTTTTCCTCTGTTTTTTTTTTTTTGATACACAGCAGTGTTCACTAGACACACAAAGGCATGAATGTCACTTTCATCAGAAATCATGGGTGTATCCTGTCTCCCTAGTCTCCTTGTCCTAGTACCTCACCCTGGCTGGGTGTAGGAGTATCAGACAGGGCCTCCAGCCCTGCAGAATTACCCCCACCTTACGTATGTGTGGGAGGATCCAGGCTGTGTCATATTCTTCCTCGTTTATCTGACTTCATCTTTTGCATGTGTGTCAGATATTTCACCAATGTGAATATTTTATTTAATATCAAAGGAGCAAGGAGACCCCAGCATATCTACACATGCTTTTTTTTTAATAACAATAATAAAGAGGCAAGCCCTTAAAGAACATTTAATGTCTATAATGGCCGGTCTGATTATAAGTGACTTTCGCAGGTTGTCTGCTGGTAAAGTACAGGTTAAAGGTGTTTCAGCTGGACCAGCTTCTGTTCCTGGTGCATCAGCATTCTACATGGAGAGGGGGGTCTGCTCTGCACCTGCAGCTGCTCTCCCACTTGGCTCTGAACACTGGGCTCCACACACAGCCTCCAGAACACATGCATCATATGGCACATGCTGTTAGTCTGATGTGAAAAATCAGGTTCTGACCATATGCAGGTTATTCTGCATATAATAATTGATTGGAACTAATTGATTACTTTCAGTTAAATGGCATTTGTCTTTTGGAGGGTGGGGGATGGTGGGTTTCAATTGGTTAGGTGTGATATATTAGCAGAGCCAGTGAGGTTATGCATACCGAGCAATGCTCGCACATAGAGAGAATTTCCTCAGGTCCACCCCCCATGCCACTACACAGAAATATAGTGCCATGAACAGAAAGTGAGAAGCAGAGAAAGTTCAAACAAAAGTTTAAAAAAACTGGTGACTTACAGACAGCAATCCCAACAGCAAGACTAGTGACCAATGAACGTTTTACTTCCTGCTTGTGTATTGAGGAGAAGTTGTTCAGGTATTTGAAATGTAGAGATGGAGGTTGTAGAGGGTTAACAGTTTATCTGTACTGTGGTCTACTGGTAGAGAAATACATGTCTGCTAATTTACATCATTGTGACAGAGTTAGTATTATTACTCAACAAGGACCTCACCCACTTGAGGATTGTTGCATTCTTCCAACTCGCTCATTTGTTGCAAGTCGTCATCTCCGATTAATTTAGAAGCATCTTACTTAGATTTGGGCAGTGAGCATCTGCAATTGAAGTCTCTAAACAACATGAAGGCATTATACAGTTTGTACAGGTGATCCCATTATGGTAGTTGGCATTGTCTGTTTCTTGAGAGTAAATTGAAAACTGTGTATATGTCTAATTTGACTGTTTTAGCCAGTATTTCTTTTTGTTTCATCACGCATTAATGGGGAAAGATTCCCAGCATGGCTATCTACCACTTTTTGATAACCATCGCAGGACTGTTCTTGGAGAGTGAGCATAACCAGTGAACCTTTGATTCAAACATGGTGACGGTGGTGCTTGCAGCAGTGGTATCAGTGTTTCAGAGGTGTTCACTTGTTTTGAACCTGTGTTCTTCCTGGAAGAAAGACAAATACTTGTTTACAGCTTTCAAAAGCAACTCGGCCCGTCTTGGCCAAGCACTGGGGGCATGGCTCCAGGCAGTCCATTTAATCTCACCAGGACTTGCTTTTCCTGATGGTCCAAAATATAATGAATTGGAAGCATATGTTTAATTGCTTTGCCTCTTCGCCTCTGCAGCTCCATTTCTGCTGTTGACTTTTACCAGACTGGGCCACTGCTGACATCCACCCATTCCTTTCAATCTCACATCCTCAAGCCAAACATTGCTTCATTGCCCCTACCTGCATCAGAACCCCTACCTGCTTCAGAGCCCCACACACACGTTCAGAGTCCCTATCTAGACATTTGTGCTTGGTTAATAGCCAACTCTTCTGTATGATTTGTGCTTATGCAAAGTAATTGACAGGCCAGGAGGTCTGCCTCCTCGCAGGGAAGTTTCCTGTTTGGTAATTAGCATCAACCACGCACTCTTGACATTTTATGAAGCTTATTATAGACACCAAGACAGAGGCGATTTCTTTATCGCTTTCAACATGTAAAGACAGTTTGGTGTCTGGCATTATTAATAAATCCCATCAGTTTCAATGCAGTTTAATGAAGTTAATAGATTTTTACTGAATGTTATTCACCAATTGAGATCCATTAGTGTGCCCTGTAGTTTTAAAAGCATCTGCATTAGTGTCATTTATTTACTTGTTGCTACTTGCAAAGTTTTATTTATCTATGTAACATCCTTTTTGACACTTAGTCACTGTGAATGAAAAGTGCTACAAAAATAAACATGCTTTGCATTGCCCATAAACAGAAATTCATTAGTTAGTTTGAGGTGACCCCTAATGAGCTTCTCTAGTTTGTTTATATTTTATTCAAGCTGTCTTGTGTCTCTTTTGGCATTTGGCAAATGCAGGGAAAGCAGCTGAACTCTGGAATAAAAATGACTTACTGTCCTGACTTAAGAAATACTTATCACAGCTTTATATGAAATCTTGTTTGGCCTTTGTAGTTACACATCAAACTACAAGTCCAACTATGAGCACGTAGCATGTGCATCGTTAAAGTAGGTTTACTACTCTTTACACTAAGTTTATCATGATGACTGCAGTGGGATCTAAAAGACTCCTTTGTCTCTGTGCCAACATTATATGTATTTATCTATATTATGAGGTTGTTTATACTGCTGATGCCCAGGAAACATCAGCTTGCCTAACATTTTTCAGTAATTTGACAGCATAGGAGGGGTTCATTTTCTTGTCTTAATCCACCTACCCTGTCAACAGCTGACTGCAAATATTGTAGAATAATTAGACTACTACATAAATGTTGCATTTAAGATATATAGACAGTTCCTTGGTAGTTACTGTATTTGGACTGTTAGCTAGATTGGCCTGTCATTTTTTTGGTTATCATACAACAAAAAATACTATCATACAAAAGTACTGTATGTAAGAGGTACAAAATGGCATTTTTGGTTTTTGCATAACCCTATATTAAGTAATACATTTGGTACCACTTAATATGACGTGGACCCCAACATTCAGACTAGTTGATTTAAAGCATTGGGTACTACAGTAAGTACAGTGTAGTAAATAAGAAACACAAACTGCAGTAATCGTGTCTGGAGTATTTTGTGTCAGAGAAATCATGTTAAAATGTGACTACTCTTTCATATTACACATCTTGCTAATAAATATGCCTGGTAACTTGCTAATAATAGGCTTTTGAAATGTGACTAAAAAGATATGTTTGCAAGCTATGTGTAAAATGCGCATTACCTAAGTAAATAGCATAAGGGTTTAGATAAATGGCCAGGATGAAGCTACAAAAGCATCCATATGCTAATAAGTCCTTGTATCCCTTCATGAGATGTAAGAGTATTACAAAATGGCGCTATTTTAGCACTCCTACCTCCTGTCTCCATAGCTATTGGTAAATGATGTGGATGTAGGCTAATTGAGAACAAACGCAGCTGATGCATAGGTTTCCCTCACTGTTTGCTAGCCATTGTTACATAAAATAGGTTAAATGTTAAACTAGGTTAATAATAGATTCAACCAATGCAGACCTACATTCGTGCACATAAACATCATGGAGTTAAATATAGCCAGTGTTTAAATATCTTGCACACCCATACACAATTACCACACAACTGTACCTGATCTGTACCTGTACCTATTCACAATTTCTTGTACCAACATTAGAATTAACACTTGGGGTGCTTTTCATTTAAAATGTATCAGATTTTGTGGCATTGGAACATATGTCTAATTACCTTTTCCATTAATGGATATATTTTATGAACCTTGAAAATGTAATGCTTAAACAAGAAGGTACAACTTCAACTATGCCCATGGCTAATTTGTCCAGTTCCCTTGCCTCCTCCTGACTGATAAATTGTTTGTTACTTTCATTTCTTTAGAGAGAAGGAAGTGAGTCACAAGGGCAACTCTGCAGTGAGGGTTCTTGTTACCACATGTCTAGTTTGTGTAAGTAAGTTGCACAGCTGCCCTGACTTTGTACTGGCAGAAAGAAAATGTTTTCTGTACACTGTGGAATTGGTTTGGTGTTGTTTTATGGAATAATTCTGTTGTTTGTGTTTTTTTGCCAAGTGAAATTACATCCTACTTAAAATTAATTCACTTATTACGAGGAGATGGAGAGACTCAGACTATTTTGTTAGATGTTACAAATAAAATGTTAAAGTTTAAATAAACATCACAGATTAGTCGGCTTGTCCTTAAAGAGGCCTTTAAGTCTTCAGGAGTTGTGGCTGAAATCAGCTCCCAGCATATATCAAATCAAAAATGTGAACCATGGGCTCTGAATTTGTTTGCTTTGCAGTGTGATCAAGTAAGATGATTTGTATTTGTTCTGAAGTAAAGCATGATTCATTTGAATTAATTATATATCTATAATGTAAACGGGGTTGAGACTAAAAGGTCCGTATTCAGTGTCTACAGTAATGGTGGGGATATCTTAGGCCTACTGTGACCTGGCCTCTGAAAAGAACAGAGTGCATAGAGCAGAATATAGGCTTTAATATTGAGCGTGTGAGCAAGTTTGCACATGTGTGTGTGTGGGGGGGTAGCCAGATTGTATGGTTGTCGGTTAAGTGTGTGCCTCTCGGCAAGGGGTTGTCCTCACAAACTTGTTCACCACATTATTGCTCATGGTGTACCAAGATACATTAGCCATAAACATCTGAGGTGAGAATCACAAAGCAGGACTGAAAGCCTGTTACTGAAACCTGTTTGGATTTTTTCATCATAATTCTGCATTGCTGGCTTTTTGAATATGAATGCTAGCCATGATGAGCATGATGTGCACTGGGATTATGAGATTATGAGTATCGGTGACGATAGTGAAGGATTGTCCTATGATTGTAAAGTGGGTGGACCATATTTAAATATAGATCAGATCACAACAATTGAATTGGTTTGTTTGTGTCAGGTACAGCATACGTTCACATCTTTGCAGTGATTTGTACTTATGCAACATGTTGAAATGCTAAGAGGCTGTTGACTCAAAACGGGAAGTATAGCTTTCACCCTTGCAAGCTGTTAAGTAGCTGACAGATTAAACATATTTTGTCAGTATTTCAGAAAGACTCAGTTCATCACAAGCAGTTTTATTCCTTTGAGTTTTTATTTTATAGTGTCTTTACTGGAAGTATCAACCTATATTTTTGACTGGAATGTGTCTGTTCCTGTTTCAAGGCTCATCTAAATTTAATCTTGGAAGCTTTTTCTTGGCTGCAATGGATAAGGTGGTCTGGACTGTGCCATAGAGAAATGACTTTTGCCATGTCGGTGAAGTATTTTGAAGGGCTTCCATTATGATACCACAGAGATTTTACAGTGTCTCTCACAGTACATTGCATGGACCTGTTTGGGCAACATGCTGCTTTTTCTAGAGGTATGGTAAAAGGTTTGGTATGGTGACTGCTCTGTAAAAATGTGCTGTATGCTGCTGATAGAGAATTTGTCTTTCTGCCTTTGTCTGCCTCTGCTGCGTTGAAAAAGGCAAGACCCCCGTTTCCATGGTTTATGTTGTTCTGTTAAGAACGTTTTAAAGTCTTGTGTGTGGATATAAGAAGAGATTTGCATATACGTTCATGTGTCACCTGTGTAGTCAAGCATGCACATAAGCAAATGGAGACTTCCTGAATTATGTTTGGAGTAAAATATATAGTATATGTAATCTTTTATACAATTATGTAATGAGGTGAGGTAATTTTTTAATTATTACAAAATTTTATAACCCATGCCTGTTTAACATACATATGAAGATATGTTACTTTTTAACTAGTGATCACTCTTAGATAATATTGGGTGAACATTATAAGGTGAAAGCAGCTGTTTTCCAGTAGTTATTTCATATTAGCATAACCTTAATTCTTTCTTGTGCTTTAGTAAGATGGCTCTAGTTTTACTACAGTAGCTCTTATTTACAAAAACAAACAAAATCACCCTGTGTTTCTGAAGTAAAGAACTGCATGTATAGACCTCATGTTCCATGACCAAACTTTTGGCTCTTTGTCCTCAATTTCCCAGGTTACTGAAACATGGTGGACCGCTTGGCAAACAGCGAGGCTAACTCGAAGCGCATCGGCGTGGTGGAGGGCTGCTTCGGCACGGCGGGGCAGCCGCTGGCTATCCCGGGCCGCGTGCTGATCGGCGAGGGCGTGCTCACCAAGCTGTGCCGCAAGAAGCCCAAGGCTCGCCAGTTCTTCCTCTTCAACGACATCCTGGTGTACGGCAACATCGTCATCCAGAAGAAAAAGTACAACAAGCAGCACATCATCCCGCTGGAGAGCGTCACCATCGACACGGTGGCCGACGAGGGCGACCTGCGCAACGGCTGGCTCATCAAGACGCCCACCAAGTCCTTCGCCGTGTACGCCGCCACGGCCACGGAGAAGTCTGAGTGGATGAGCCACATCAACAAGTGTGTGTCGGACCTGCTGGAGAAGAGCGGAAAGGCGCCCAGCGGCGAGCACGCTGCCGTGTGGGTCCCCGACTCGGAGGCGTCCGTGTGCATGCGCTGCCAGAAGGTGAAGTTCACGCCTGTCAGCAGGCGCCACCACTGCAGGAAGTGCGGCTTCGTCGTGTGTGGGCCCTGCTCCGACAAGAAGTACCTCCTGCCCAGCCAGTCGTCCAAACCGGTGCGAGTGTGCGAATTCTGCTACGAGCAGCTCTCCACGGGGGCGACCCTACCCCCCCGCTCGAACTCCTACAGTCGGCCGCCTTGTGGCACCAACATGTCTGACGACGAGGACGAGGACGACAGCAGTGACTGAGTGACCCCAGCCCTGCTCATTTAGGAATATTTCCTATCTTCTGTTTAGGCCGGTGTATTTGTATCTCCTTTTTCGTTAAGAGTTTGAAATTAGCAAAGATTGCTGTGATTTTTATTCCATAGGCTACAGTACTGATGAAGTAACATTATAAAGTTACCCAGAATGTATAGACTAGCATGTGAATATGGATGAAATGAACAAAAGGAATCCAGAATTCCTGTGTACACTTAGATAACTTGCAGGTTTACTCTGCATTTGCAGACTCCATTTGGCACATTGTAACAGCCACTACAGGAGATAATGGTTGCATTAACATGCTAACCCTGTTTGCTAATTTCACCCTCTAGCTGCTCTTATTGTTTTCTCCTTCCCAATTTCTTTCTTGGTTTCTTTTTGAATTATGTTACCAATGAATCTACGTAAAGCATGTCTGCAATGGACATGTCTTTAATGTTTCTGCAGGGAATAGTGTGCTCAGCCATGTCAGTGCTGATTGCATGTGTACTGACTGTAAAATTCTTCAGGTAAACCCATCTGGTGCATGTTATGAGGTTTTTTGGGAACTGTATTTTTCTAGTCATACCCTTAAAAGGAACCATATTTTATGCAGTGGGAATAGCAAACCAATAAGAGACAGATGCATATTTTGTTAGGTCTATATATAAAACTTCATCTTGGTCAATTGACCCCTTAAGATTCCTGCTAATGACAAATCACTTGGAAGCTTTTTGAATTGTTAAGTTCTTAAATGTATATAATGTTGAATTTGGTTGGTCCCGGATGTTGTCTGACAAAGGCCTTTCTTGCCATAGTGCCTTCTTAAATATTTTTCTGTAGAAAATTATTGAACTCATCAGCAATCAGACATGAATGACTTTCTTACCAGCTCTGCCCCCTTTTTTTAAGCAACTAACTGGTAGAGCTGACAAAAGAATATGGATATAGCAAAGTCTGATGTCTTAACATGTATATAGGTGTGTTTAAAAACTTTATTTTTATTAGTTATTTTTCACTTAGCCCAAATGCAAAATATACTTTAGTACAGTCCAGATATCACTATGCACGGTCTATGTTTTTGGCGTCCTGAGTGCTTTAAGGTAGACCTTGTTGGACCTGGCCTTTGCGGTTATAGTCCAATCCTGAGGCTGTACTAGCCCTGTGTGGACCAAGACACCAACCTCCTTATTCTCCTCAGCGCTTGTTGAAGGAGGGCTTTGTATTACAATGACTACACACACACAATTAATCTTGGTGGTCATTCCCACAAGTCTCAGAATGAGAATTGAGATGTGGAGCATTATGAGG
This sequence comes from Brachyhypopomus occidentalis, assembly GCA_020368025.1. Lineage (NCBI taxonomy): Eukaryota > Metazoa > Chordata > Actinopteri > Gymnotiformes > Hypopomidae > Brachyhypopomus > Brachyhypopomus occidentalis. Next base: position 1,519,906 of record JAGXOD010000009.1, on the reverse strand, counting down.
AAGTAGCCTCACGACCTTGCCTTGTTCTGTGTTTGAATCACACGTGATTAAATGCACTAACACTTTGGTTTTGTTTCATTTATAATATTGCAATACTGTTCTGATCTAGCTATGCTAATGTTTCGCTGACTGCTATTCAGGTGAGGTTTACAGTTATTGAACATGCAAGATAAATCTGCTTTTGTAAATTTTGAGAACTTTGCATCTCCTTAAGGACATGGTTACTTGATCTTTTGAGGTTGTATGTATTCACATCTACAGAACTGACATTCAAAAGGGAAATTGAGCTTGGATCTAGTAAAGGGTCCTAACTGTGCTGAGTCATTTAATTAACATGTGACGCGAGCTTAAAATGCCAAGCAATTTGTTCATTTATAAAATTACTGAGCAGTGTGATCAATACCCTCCCCTTTTTTGTGTGTTCTTATCAATGTCTAACTTTTTTTTTTTTCTTCTGAATAACTTCAGCAAGTACAGATCATTGTGTATTGTTCTTTCAACTCTGTAATACTGAGAATTTAATCCTGCCTGTGTTCATTATGGGGTGTGCATGTGTTAAGGAGGTGGGGTTGATGGCGTTTAGCTGCAGTTCTGCATGTGTGTGTGTGTGTGTGTGGCTGTGTGCAGGTAAGACTTCAGCTTTCAGCACTTTTGTCCTTCCTCTGTTAGTACGGATGAGGGGGAGGGTCTGCATATAGAACCATGACCGCGGTGGTTGGTGATGAGGCTCCTGGAGAGGAGCAGGCCACTTTTGAGGATGGAGCCCCTGCCACAGGCCAGCGTAATGAAGATGGCCCTGCGGCCCTGTGACACCCGTCTTTACACACACAGATGCTTCAGCTTCACTGGGCTGCCTGGCTGCTTCATCTGAAACAATTTCTCTGCCACATCAGCATTTTCAGAACAAGCATGTGGCGATGTATGTGACAAGTCCACATTGCAAGATGGGCTACAGTATCAAACGTAAACATGGAGGGAAAAACTTGACTTGATTACTCACTAAATCATCCCACCCCTTTTGATCATATGATTTTGACTCTCCCCCCCCCCCCCCCCCAATCCAACCATCTTGTCATTGTAATTTTAACTAAAAGGGCTCAACGCTGAATGTAATCCATCATGTCATTGTTGGATACTAATTTCCAGAAAGAATATATCTAAGTTGAAATAATATATCTGTCTCTTGTCTTTAATACCACGCAGACTGGCAAACAGGCAGCTGGTATAGTGCTCTGAGTAAAAGGGAAGTGGGGAGGACAGGGAGGAGCTTTCTGGGGACTGGGAGGAGCTACCTGAGGGCAGGGAGGAGCTACTGCTTGCTTAGTAAGCCTGTGGCTAATCTGTGAGCAACTGTATTCGTGAAACACTCCACTATCTTATCATTGCTAATCCTGTGCTATGATGCTATACAGTGGCTGGATATAGAAATGACAGAATACAGTTTTTGGTTAAGGATTTGTCTAATGTTTGATGCTGACTGAAGAGCTGCTTGCTGTTGCCAGGTTACAAGCCTTGTTCCCATTCCAGTTTTCAAAGAATGTAGAAAGCTTTTAATCTGGGGATTGTGTTTTGGGTAATCATCTTAAATGTGCCCATACAGAACAGGCCAAAATGAGACATGTAATGGAAAAAAGTAAAACGTCATTTTAAAGCTCTTGAAATTGATATTTTTTTATTTCTCCTTATTTAGACTTTGACAGAGTATTTCCAATAGGAACTGAAAAACACGAGCTCTAATCAAACAGATTTTGATTACCAAACCAGATCCATTCTGTCGCATTACAGCTTTCCTTCTTAGACAAATTGTGAAATGTTAGATGTTTTTGACCCTACGTCACATTGGTGTTTCTGTTACTATCAGTAGTAAGTCCCAACCTCCCAAAGCCATATACTTATAGTTCTATATAGGTGTTACCTAGCTGTTAAAATCCTGATCTTGAATTTCATAATCTTTGTTCTAGACAGGTGCACCCTTGTCATAAAAAGCTAAGTGTAAGGGTATCCTGAGGTATGGCACAGTCTGTTTAAAATGCCTGTCTTTTATTATCCACTGCTAGTCTCCTCAGGAAAGTACTGACATATTTATCACACACTTTCAGGTTTATATCTTACCAAGGTACAGAGTAGCTCGTTCTAAAGTGGCCTCTGTGTGGTGTGTAAACAGTGTATTTGGAAATTTTTGGAATAAACTAACTACATGGAAGAACAGATTTGTTAAAGAAACGAAAACCTTGGGAACATGAAATCAAAATGTAACCATCGCTGAGAAAATTGTTGTTGCAAGGAATTAATGTGTTTGAGAGCGAAATAGTTGTGTATTTATGTACTGTATTATACGTCAGAGCTAAAATGTAATCAAAGTATTGGCTAAATGCTATTTACTTCTAATGCAGCAGGTGCTACAGCTACAGTATTGTGCGCCCTCTGCTGTCTGTGTCCACAGCTCGGTTTGTCATGACTGCATGTATCCAAACGTCATTCATTCTTTGTTTTATCCAATAAGGAATAAGGACTTTGGTTTATAGATGGAGCCATCTCTCCATTTTGGAAGCACATCTATATAAAATGAGACAAGCGGTTAAATTCTTATCAATGACTATAGGGATCAATAACAGTAATGTATCTTGGGTCAAACAGTCCGTATTTCTTTTGCAGTAATTTTATTCTAATATGTCAGACAGGTTTGTCTGTTCAGCTATTGCTGATTACTATACTGATGATAAAAGTACTTTTTATTAAATACGTGAGCAGCTAACATTCACTGCAAATCTATGCACAAAATCATTATAAAGTTCAATTTAACACTCGAAGACTGGAATTACGATGTTATTTTGAGTGACTATGAGAGGAGAGATTATATGTAGCCTACTTGTTACATGTCTGCTGAAAACAGCTAAATTACACTGAATACAAATGCTACAATGCCCTTGGAATAGTTGTTACTATCACATCTACTAGTCTGTTGAGAATAGACAGTCTTCATCACATATTAATGCACGATAAGATTGCATTTATAGATTTACCAATCCCTGTCCTCGAGTGCACTACCAGTACACATCACTTTCCCTCGATGCTCTGACATACCACGCTGAGTCTGTTCATCGTTTATAATAATAAAGGACAGTAATTAGCTAGACAAAAGTACATTTTGTCGTGAAAGCTTTTAATTGTCATTAGAACAATGTAGCTCAGTTTAAAATTTTAAAATAACGATTAAAGTATAATACGCGGCGTTACAATGAAATCGCTATTAATGTCTTTGTATGACACATAAACCTCTAATCCGTGCGCACATGAACGAATTTTGGATTATAAAGTGGACTATATCAGGAAAATAAAATCTCTGGCTATTTAATGACTACCACACCACACACACACAAGGCCAGAAACCCTCGACAGAGCGTTTCACACAATCGAGTGACGTCACTATAACATCTGTCCTTTGTTTTAGGCTACGTCATAAAACTACATTTTTATAAGATCTATTCAAATTTAGGGATAATCATATTTGGTGTTCAGTGGCCGAAGACCCTTGTCATACGTTTCTCTGGACCGAAGTATGCGTTACCACAAAAAATCGGGTGAGGTTTTCGAAATTGACAACCAATGTTTGATTCAGCGCTCCTTACTGTTATATCTTGAAAACCATGAGAGTACAAGTTTCTCTTTTTTAAGAAACGTCTTGAATCGAGTTACTGGGAACGTTGTTGGAAACTTTATTAGACTACATAATGTAGTCTGAGATAAGATAGGCTAGAAAATGTATTTCTAGTAAAAAAAAAAGGGATCTATTCAAATCTATAAAACATCAATCTGTTCAACCTGCTAAATAATGGAGTAATTTGTACTGGTATTGTGTTGCAAAAAAAACAAACTCCCCTCTTAAAATTTCACATTACAATTGCTCAAATTTGCATATATAAATGAAACACAAATCAAGAAAAAAAATATATTATGTAATTGCTCTGTATTTTATCTGTTCATATGCTGCTAGGTCATTAGAATGACACATTACTCAGATAATTAGTATGGCTGTAAACAACTTTACTGAAAAGCTACAGCGTAATCCTTACCTACTGGTGCATTTTAGACCCAAGCAGGACCCGGCAGAACGGCGGCAGGGGTAGAGGGAGGGGTAAAAGAAAATGGCCCAGCACTTCCTATCACTTGCGCTCAGGTGGTGTGAAGGTGCAAAGCCGCTGCTCCAGCACCTCCACTTCACCCCCAGCCCGTCCGTCACCGGGAACCTCCTGCCAGGATCACCTGCAAGCCGCTCCAAGACGCGTAGCTTTGCCCTCTAGGGCCTTGGGAAAAGTGAGAGGGGCCGGCAGAGCAACTGTGCCCCCTGTGCCAAGCTCCTCCATCCCTCTGGGGCATCCTGCATGTCCTGGAGCTCAGAAGCGCCGGCGCGGTCAGGACAACAGCAGCCACGAACCAGGCAACAGAGACCAAGAGAGTTCCCGTAATCTGAGAGAGAAGGATGGGCTCCTGCAGAAGAAGCCAGGAGAGGCCCATGAGAAAACCAGCCCCTCCATTTCCTGTAATCGACCTGCTAAACGCATTCGTAAAGGTGAGGATGAGCTCATATGAGATGTAATGGAACTCTGCGAATAATGGACTGATGTCTGGAGTGTGTTTTAGCCCGCCTGGTGAAACTGTATGAAAAGGGGCAACTGCTGGGCAAGGGCGGATATGGCTCTGTGTTTGCTGGGACACGCAAAGAAGACGGAGCACCAGTAAGACACGTCAACTCTATTCTCACTGTAAACTAGTCTGTTCAAGCTCAGTTAACATCTTAGACAATCTTTAAGCAATATTCAATTTAACAAGTGCTAATGACTAATACATTTTCTTTCTATCATTTTTTAAAAGTTTCAGGATTTTTGTAATGCTTTAAGACTAATTATCAAAATCCCATAAGCATACTTTATCTCAGGAGCTATTTGCTCCTGCCCTTGATGTTAGCACCACTGTAGTGCTGCAGAACTGACCCCTGCAAAGTTATTATTTACAACAACAAAATCGCCACTGCACAAAGAACCTGTTTTGTTTACTTTTATGTAAGTGATTGCATGCAATTAAACTTGACAGAATCATCGATCAACACAATTGAAATGTTCCCTCAGGTAGCAATCAAATATGTTTCCAAAGCCAAAGCAGAGGAGAATCTATTTATTGTAAGTTTATCATACTGCCAGTTTTTGATGCCAGTTTTTGATTTCCACCCAGTTATTAGAACTTTCCTTGACCCGCTTGAGCCTTTGTTTTACTTCAGCCAGGGCAGGGTGTTGTGCCTCTGGAGGTGGTTCTGATGACCAAGGCAAATGTTGCCCCACAGTGTCCCAATATCCTGCACCTGCTGGATTGGTATGATCAGCTCACAAGTTACATCATGGTCCTAGAAAGGCCAGAACCATGTCAGGACCTGATCACCTTCTGTCAAGACCAAGGCGGCTCGCTGACTGAGAGCTTAGCCCGAAGGGTAATGGTGCAGCTCATGAAGGCACTGCACCATTGTAAGAGACGCAGACTCCTGCATCGAGATGTCAAGCCAGAGAACATTCTGATTCAGACAGACACCCATAATGTTAAACTATTTGACTTTGGCTGTGGCGACTTCCACAAGGAGACTGCATACAAGGACTTTGCAGGTATCTGATGTCAGACTAATATCTAGCTAGCTAAAAGATTAGGAAACATCTCACTGTAATTTACTTTAGAGTTTTATGTATTTTGTTTTTTGTGTGTGTATATACATTTTGTATGTATATTGTATATGTACATATTGTATATATATATATGTACATTTTTTTTTTCTTTTGAAGAAGGTTCCAGTTATGTAAATGCAGTGTATTTAAGATACGTAGAGATACTAAAAATTCCAGAGAAACAGGTCCTTTCAGACAGAGGTCTAGAGTGTGCAAAGTGCTTCTTTTGTGCACAGTTGATGAAGGACCTCTGTTTATAAGAGGGGGGACCCCCCCACCACCTTAAAATGCTCTCAGCACCTAGTTTAAATAGTCTCTGCACCCCCTGCCCATACCCTGCCACATTTCTGCGACAGGTAGGCGACAACCTGAACGACATCAATATACTGTATATATATATATATATATATATATATATATATATATATATATAACCCTTTGCAGTTTGAGTTTAATGACGGCTGTAATTCAACTAATTTGCTGATTTGCTGCTTTAACATTTAATGTAACATTTCCTGTCTCTGTGTTCGCAGGCACACTTGAATATACCCCTCCAGAGTGGTTTCTGCAGCGGCAGTATCTGGCTGACCCAGCCACTGTGTGGTCTGTGGGTGTGACACTGTTCAGTTTAGTGTGTGGCTGTCTGCCTTTCAACTCCATCCAAGACACCATAAAAGGCCATTTGTGCTTCACCAAGGACCTGTCTCCAGGCAAGCACTACAAACGCAGAACACCTGAAGAAAATTTCTGAGCAGTCTTTATTGCATACTTGTCCAAAGACAGCATGGGAGTGATTTTATATTATGATCCAGCCATAATCTTAGGTTGCATGATGCTGATGAGTTTTAACTGGGTGTCGTGTAACAGAGTGTCATCATCTGATCCGCTGGTGTTTGAGTACTAAAGCAGCAGATCGGCCCAGTTTGGAAGAGATAGAACTCCACCCGTGGTTCCAGTGAGTGGGTGTGGTTGATAGCCAGTCCAAATACTCTCATCCTGCTATGCTGCTATTTAACAATCACAATTATGTAAAGAAAATCATCATGCGTTTCATTTTTTTATTGATTTCTATCATATTATTATGGTATTACTATGTTATATTTTTGATACATTTTATGTGTTTTCTAGTATTAAGGATGAGTAAAACAGCATGGTGTAGGCAGATGCTGTGGAAACAGGAATGTGGGAAGACTTCACGCTCATCTTTCCTTTTGCAGTGAATAAACATTCAAAAGGCTTTAAGCACAACATTGCATTGCCTCAAGATTTGATTGTTTAATATTTTATCATGTAATTTGCAATTACATTACAGTCCATATGTTTTTTGTTTACCTAAGCTGTCCTCTGGAATATATTTCTTTGAGGGTATATAGAATTCAGTGGTCTGATATGACTACACACATTTAATTATAACTGTTTATACAAACACTCCATGCCTACTGTTCTTAGTCATAATGTAATCCTGTAATCCTCTACTCCCATTGGTGAACACTCTAAAGGTTCAAGCAGCTGCTACTTTATTACTGTATAGTTTTGTTTGAATAAAACCCACCGTCAGTGATGGTCCTGCTATACTCACACCCCGCCACCAGAGGTCTCACTCCCCAGAATACTAGTGTCTCCACGACGAGCGACTGCTTTCACCTGTATTGTATCACACATACTACATAACATACATCAAGACTTCAACAAGAGTGGCCTTTGCAAAGCTGTTTATATAAGATGGAGCCACCTGTGGGAGATCGAGTTAATGAGCCCTGATCAATTTCTTGCTCGTTACTCGTCCCTCTGCTGGCTGGCTGCTGTTTGTAATGCATTTTTAAATGCTTTTAAACAAAAGTGTTAATAGTTTTTTTTACCAATTGACAAAATGCAATGTGAGTGAACAAAAGAGAAATGTAAATCAAATCAATATTGGTGTTACTACCCTTTGCATTCAAACAGTATAGATTTTTCTAAGTACACTTGAGCACATTTTTGAAGGAAGTCAGCAAGGACATTGTTCCAGACGTTTTGGAGGGCACGAACCATAGTTACAACAATCTTCTGTTGATGTAGGCTATCTCAAATCCTTCCATCTCTCCATGTAATCCCAGATATGATTGATAATATTGAGACTTTCAGGACTTTGTTACAGCCGTTTTGGAGTTGTTTTATGATGATTCTTATTATTATTATTTTTATTATTATTTTATAGTTCTGTTTTGTACATCAACTTTAGTTCTGTTTTGTACGTCGTCCAGAAGATGGTGCTGTGACAAGAGTAACGACTGGCTGGCTTGACAAGCTTCTTCTCAAAAAGCTAGATGATTGGTTGACAGTTCATCTACTATGGGTAAAAAGCTCGCCTCAAGAGTGTGATGGTGCCTCATGGTGTCTTGAGCAGAAGTTGTGTGTTGACATTGGCTGTATGTTTGGGGTCGTAATCCTGCTGCAGAATAAATTTGGAGCCAATCAGACACCTCCCTGGTGGTACTGCATGATGGACACCTGCCTGTATTTCTCAGCACTGAGGACACCAATTATCCTGACCAAATCCCCAAATTCCATTTGCTGAAATCCAGTCCCAAACATGCAAGGAACCTCCACCATGCTTCACTGGTGACTGCAGACACCCACTATTGTACGACTGTTTTCTGTTCCAGCCAAATATTTCACATTTTGACTCATCACTTCAGAGCACCTGCTGCCATTTTTATGCACCTCAGTTCCTGTGTTTTGGTGCATAGTTCAGGTACTTAGGATTGTTCCCACATCGAAGGTTTGGCTTTTAGCCACAACACTCCCATGACCACTTATGGCCAGAGTTCTCCCAACAGTAGATGGGTGTACTGGGTCCCATTGGTTTCTGCCAGTTCTGATCTGATGGCACTGCTGGACATTTTCCAACTTCAAAGGGAAGTAAGTATGACGTCTCTTTCGTCTGCACTGTGTTGAAACCACAGTCTGCTTTGCAATATTTCCCTGGGGGAAACCTTGCAGTAGAACTACCCTGTGTCTTTCCTCAGTGCTGTGCTGGGCTCAGCCTTGTTGTGGTGTATGACCTGTGACATGAAACTGTTTTCCATACACACCATAGCATGTTTGGTTGCTCCTGACCCAAGTTTAAGTCTGCCATAGTGCTGTTTCTTATTCAGTTAATGAGTACATTTAAATCTATATATGAAAATTATAATTACTATCACCTGTTTGGTATAACTGGTTAATCATACACTTGTCTATAATCTTACAAAATACTTGACTTTGTGCAGAAGTGTAGAATTGTTGCTGTTTTAAAGGCAAAGGGTGGTCACACCAAATATTATTTTCATTTTGATTTCTCTTTAGTTAATTCCCTTTGCATTTTGTAAATTGACAGAAATGAACAATAACACTGCACAACAAATTTTGATAAAATTTTTGCTTCCTGAAAAATGTTTGGTGATTGTGACAGGTACCTATAGGATATGCACAAATATAGTTTTATTTTTACTGCATCACGTAGGAACTGTAAGAAACAGACATTTATATTTGTACCTATTTAATCACGTTTATGTTCCCCATGAGCCATTAAGTTCAACAGAACTTAATATAGCAGAATGTGCAAGAATGAGCAAGGTGCACCCTGTCAAACCTGAGAGCTCCAGGCCACCCCAGTGGCTGCTCATACTGGGTGGAGGGACCAGGGCCCTCCACCAGCTTGCTGTGCCCGAGCAGGGTGCACCCTGTCGGACCCGAGAGCTCCAGGCCGCCCCTGGAAGTATTGAAATTATGCCCGTGGCTGCTTGTACGGGGTGGAGGGACCAGAGCCCTCCACCAGCTTGCTGTGCCCGAGCAGGGTGCACCCTGTCGGACCCGAGAGCTCCAGGCCGCCTCTGGAAGTATTGAAATTATGCCAGTGGCTGCTTGTACGGGGTGGAGGGACCAGGGCCCTCCGCCAGCTTGCTGTGCCCACCGAAGGTGCCCCTCTTCGGGCATGTCTGTGTGAAACCCCCTCACCCGGAGGTCAGGTTGGCATGGGGAAATGCAAACACCTTCAATCGGGTATATAGGAGAGCATGTCTTATAGCAGAATGTTGATGCTGTTACGACATTGACGAGACATATCGCCAGACAGCAAAACAGCCATAGCATTAAATCTACTTACTGTTATATTGATACAGACACTGTATTTCACTAGAATGATGCACCCATATACACTAGCTTTCTGTTTTTAATCAAATGAGCAGGATCGGTTTATGCAAGCCACTTTTATAGCATGCTGAGGAAGGCCAAGCTCGTTCTGACTTTCCCAGGCAGGCCCAAGATGTCATATTTCCACAGAAAAGCTTCCAACCTGGTCTGATACATGCCTGGACATACCCAAGCAGCACAAACTGTTGGTGATGAGTCACTTACTGGAGTGATATGTTTGGGTAAAACATTAAGTAAACATTAAAATAAAACTGAAGATTTCTCTTAAACGGTACGTGATACGTAAATTTTGATGTGATATTCGTGTTCAGCACCCAAAAAATCTATAAGAAACACCTAACAGTGTTCAAGAAGCAAAAACCTTGTTGTGCAGTGTAATCAACAATTATTTTATTGATTTAATTAATTCAGAAATAACATCTCCTACATGTCTCATTCTCTCTCATGCTTGTCAGGACAGAGGTGGTACACACATCAGCCACATTTACACCCACGTGACCTTTCCCTCCAGATATGAGTGGAGGGAGTATGATGGAGGCTTCTGTCCTCTGTGGCTTATCTGACCCTACATGTTCAGCCTCGGGGAGCAGGGCAGCCAGCTCATCCTGCTGGCTACGTTCCCTCCTCAGTGTCACCCGCTGCAACTAAACTGCAGATTAGGCAAACCAGACGTTCTGGTTGTTTTTCTATGCTGCATGTTAATTTTTCCTCGTTTAATGCAGAGCAGGGGCCTGGTGCCTGAGGGTTAGGGTTAGGGTCAGAGTCAGAGTTAGGGTTAGGTTCAGTGTTAGGGATAGGGTCAGTGTTAGGGTCAAGGTCAGGGTTAGAGTTAGGGTTAGGGTCAGACTTAGGGTTAGGGTCAGAGTCAGAGTGCATGTGCATGTGATTTGCATCTTGCCCTCCTCTGACATTGCATGACATGGTTGACATGAGGTATGAGGATGTCTAAAATGACATTTTGCCATTAGTAGAGGCTGGTGGTTGGTTGGGTTAGGTTCAGTGTTAGGGATAGGGTCAGTGTTAGGGTCAGGGTCAGGGTTAGAGTTAGGGTTAGGGTCAGACTTAGGGTTAGGGTCAGAGTCAGAGTGCATGTGCATGTGATTTGCATCTTGCCCTCCTCTGACATTGCATGACATGGTTGACATGAGGTATGAGGATGTCTAAAATGACATTTTGCCATTAGTAGAGGCTGGTGGTTGTGCCGATGTAGCTGTGGTGACAAGACCGATTTGCAGTGTGAGAATGAGCCTTTTGGGTGCATTTCTGTGTGAATGATGTGTTATGGACTGCCTGAGTTTTTCATTACAAAATCAATCTATGATTCCTTGAACTTCATATTCTGTCCATCAATTAAGATCTTGTGGGTTGATACATACATACATACTCAGGTTAAATATGATTTTTGATTGTAACATTTGATTTGATATTTTATGCATTTAAAGTATTATTTTTTACAGAATTCTGACTATAACAGAACTCTCAGTCTGATCAGACCAAAAGCATTCTTAACAACAAATGACCAGAAACCGTGGTGTAGATCTGTCAATAATTTCCACCACAACTTTTCTCCCAGTTGTCTGTTAATAGCAACCAAACTAACTACAATACCTAACATAGCAGAAACTACAAGGAGTTACAAACTTGCCCTTCTCTTTTAATACAAGAGCCTGCAAATATCCTGCACAATATGTTGGACAGCATGGACAGCATCTGTGCTTTCTAGCTTGATGGTATGTTCCAAATGTGACAAATCTACACTCACACCTTGTAGATATTAGTCTTGACGGGGTGATCAACGCTGCAACCTCGTAATGTGACCTCTAATGCATGCCTAAAAACACACCAAACACCTGAGCACTGAGACACTAAAGAGAGAAATCCAAAATCTTCTAGTCGAGATTTCCAACTTAGCACAAAGTCAATGAATGAGGGAAGCCATTTAGTATTATTTAGTGTATTTGTTCAAAATTTTAATATACTCTATTAGAATTTATTTAATTAGCAAAATGCATAATTTCAATCTCAATTTCATCTTAAATTTATATTTAACAAACCCCTGATGCCAGGACTGACTTTATTAAGCTATCTATTGCTGCAGAAAATGGCTTTTATGTTGTATAACCACCTATTAATGTCTTAATTTCTTGTGTAATTTCCAAGTGATGTGTTGGTTAAACAAAATTATTGATGATTATAAGAAGACATTCAGTATTACTCTTCATTTGTGTTTGAGAAACTCCAGAGTTCACAACACGTGTGACTATAATGTGTCTGTTTCTTGTGGCGCATGGCGACTGCATGCAGAGAGCGATCCGATGGGGATTAGTACTAGTATTAGTACTGCGGTTGGCAGAGCCACTGTGTAAGACAGAATTTGCAGCATTGATAAGCAAATTTGCTTTCTCTCCAAACAGCAATGCAGTATTCTGCACTGATGTCAGTTAACTCATAACTACTGCATAATTTCAGTGTTTTGTGATGCATTTTTTCATTTGCTAAGCTTTACTATCAGGGTCCTAACCCAAACATTTTATTTAAAAGGAATACTTTAAAATGTAAAAGTATACAACAAATACACATCTTAGTTACTCTAGTCATCTCCCAAACTAATACACATGCAGAAATCAACGTTTTTAGTTAAAGTCAGTAAACGAATGCTCATAAATGCACTGTTGACCCATGCAGAATGCGAGCAGGGTGTGAACATCACTGTGTGCATCTCAGCCCCACAGTGGAAACCACATGTTGCAACGGTGCAGATGCTATTTGAAGGTACTGGGTCACACTTTTGCTGCTGACAGTATTTTAGATGAGATACAAAAGATCGGGTTCTATATTATAAGGTCCGCAGGAGCTCTCAGAGTAATATTGCATAAAGAGACCTGAGACATTTGTACCGATTCATCTCTCTGCTGTGAAATGGAATCTGTGCTGATGGCGGCTGCCCTCCTCGTTCTGTGTCTGTGTCAAGGTAAAATGGTCCCTGTCTGACATCTATCTGGTAGATTAAGATTTGTGTTTGATGTATTATTAAAAACTTCAAATCTGTGGCTATCATCTCTCTGAATAACTTTTAAAGTTCCAAAAAATAATCCAGGAACACATTTTCAGTTGCCTTTCTGTGTTCAGTTAACTGTGCAGAGTGTTCGACCAACTCATGCAACTTAAAAGGCAGAGTGAGTCTTTGTAAGTTGGTAAACATGAAATTACTCACTTTGCCAACATGCTTTGTTGCGCTGTCCTTGTGAGACTCTGAGTCCTCAAATGAAGACAGAATTTAAATCCACGATCTTCATAGAAGGATTTTCCTGTTTAAAGACATTGTTTCATTTCCGTAGTTAGCAGGTGGTACTAGTTACAGATTGCAAAGAGAAATAAACACTTCACACAATTCTGCAGGAGATTTTGATCATCAAAAAACAAAATAGCAATTGCGCAGTGAAAAACTAATTGCACAAGTTCCGGTAGAAAAATAGTATGAATTCTAGTGGCAGTTTATCTACATTTGCCTAACAACAATGTATGCTAAGTTTGTGTTTCATAAACGTTTCTAGGCATGTTCACGAAATTTTACAAACACTTGAATTTTAATGTGTGAAAACCATAAAATAGACTTTTCATTAGCAGAGGAGATTTTGATTGTAAAATAAATAAATTTAAAAAAGCATTCTATGAAAACCCTGCTATGTTGCTTTGTATATCAAGTTTTTTTTACAATTTTACCAGTGCCCTTTAGTGAACGTTATCTTTAAAAATAATATAAAGAAAAATAAAAAGGTAACATTTTTGATAGTATCAACAATTTCAATAGTTCTAGAAAATAAATGTTTTCCAAAAAATTGGGTTAACTAAGGGTTCATTAAACAGAACATCCATAGTAACCGTCGTTCTAAAACATTCAAAGACAAGAGAAATATTCAGAGACAAGACTATATACATACTATATAGCCCCCTCCCCACCTCTGGGGTTTTATTAATTTAGTTAATTATTATTTTACCATTTGATGTTAAATAACCATTTTCATTTCTGGAAAATCAAAATATGCAAATATGGAAATTCTTACCATGTTCACCAATATTCTAGGCCAGATTAGATCTTGCAGTACAATGGTTCCTTGAATGCCTCCATTAACACATCAATCCTTTTTTTTCTAAGAAGAGAATATTTCAGTATGAGAACACCACTGGACCACTGTACTGAGACAGATATAGAGAGATACGATCTAAAGATGTGAGCGACTGTATGTGCATGCTAAGAGAAACCTCAGTACATTTGTGTTGGTGCAGTAAACGTATCTCTAACATCTCAAGGTTGCACAGTAATCTGCTCAAGCAGATACCAATCATAATTATCTGATCCATGTCTGATACATACAAGCTTGCTAAACATTCATTAATTCTATGGAAATTAAAAAAGTCATACCCTCTTTCTGTATTGCTCATTACAGTCAAGACATAGGCCAATGTTCCTCCCTCTGTTTATGTTCAGGACTCCAGGGAGCCACCGATTCCTCCCATAGCTCTAGGACAGAGCCTGTCACGAGCGGCAAGCCTGCATTCAAGCACAGTGAGTTTGTTTTTGTTTGTTTGGGTGATTCAAGAGTCCTTGTACAGTAATTGCCTGCATCATATTAACTATCAGTCCTCTGCATAATCCGAGATAAATCACCACATGGCAGTGCTGCCTCGGAATCACTTCACTCTGCAATGGTAAGGAGCAATCAGGACACTGATTTTATTAAAAGACTTTTATTAAAGTCTGAAAGACTGGCCATTTGTGCCACACTGCACAAATTCTTTGACAACGGAGCAAGAGAGCATAAGTCTGTGGACTGGTGATGCACATGAAGGGGCAACACCACAATGGTAGATGTAGAGAGAAGAAAGGAGTAAGACAAGGCCTGATCTAAAGGGATTCCTCCTGTGTGGATTTCCAGCTCTACAGAAATCTATTAAATCTCATGGCAATCCCATCCAAAATAGTGACCTTTGAAGACCTTTGATCTTGTAGGGTCTTCTTTCCTTTTCAAGAAAATCGTCTGCAGTTTGTACCAATATTCCTCCAGTATTCCACAGCTGCCTATCTTACTATACAACTTCATGAGCAGTAACCACAGTTGTACTGTTGCCTTTTTGCCTTCAAAAAAAAGTTTTCCCCAGTGTCCTCCATGCCACAGTTTGACATTTCCACAGGAAGTGACTCACGGGATGTGGCGGTGTGTGCAGTTTACCGTGAGCTCTTGCAACATAGCATTATCTCTATTGTATGAGCCTTGAACAAAAGCCTGTTGACTGATTTATAGCAAATGCAAAAGCACAGCCAACATTCAAATCTGACTCAAAACAAACATGCACATTTTTCATACATGGACAAGCAATTTCATAACAGAAATGAGCTACTATAACCAATAGACCATTTCATCTAACATTTCTCCTCATGCATTGAAGGTGGGTCCTCCAGTCTCAACCTCTCTGCGGCTTGTTCTGGAACTCTGATGACTCTTCACCGAGGCAGATGGGAAGCTTTGAGCTTTAAACATCTGTCCACTGAAGACATCAGACCTTTGGCCCAACAAGCGTGTGAGAACCTTGGCTGTGGGGGATTCTTCAATCTCACGGACAACGGGACGGCACCCACTAACTCCTGCCTGAGTGACTGCATCATCAGAAACTCCACGGTGCACAACTGCACGGAAGATCCACTGAGCAATTGCATGCACACTGCAGACGTCGTCTGCGGTAAGTAATCTGCAGCTCATGCAGACACTGTAGGGTTCTGCTTTTGGCAACAGCCACGCCCTTACCACCGGGCCAGGCCTGTCTTAGCCATGCTGAAATAATGTGACTGTCTCCCTCAGAGCACCAGGCAATACGATTGGCTGCAGGCAACGACAGCTGTGCTGGGCGAGTGGAGGTGTGGTACGGCGGACAGTGGGGCTCGGTGTGCGACGATGATTGGGACTTGAGAGGAGGAAATGTGGTGTGTAACCAGCTGCACTGTGGTACCGTGGTGAAGGTGATGTCTGGGGCTGGGGGGTTTGGACCAGGCAGAGGTCCCATTCACATCAGCAGTCTGAACTGCACTGGAACAGAGGGCAATCTGTGGCAATGCAGCACCCAGATGACCAACCGCACGGACCTCTGTGGCCATAAGGAGGATGCTGGAGTAGTGTGTTCAGGTACCGCACGTATTCAAAGCACCAGAGCCAATACAACAACATGGATGTTTTTTTTCCCCATTCATTGAATAGCTTCATGAATGACATATAGACAGAAAGACAGACAGATCTAAAGCTGAAAGGTAAAGGGCTAAAGAAAGCTCCTGTTCAGATGAACTCGGACAATTAATGCTAATCATCAGCATTTCATGTCCAACAGGAAATGCTAATGGTACTACTATGAACCCAACTGACTTAAATGACACTATCTGGACAACAGGTGAGGCTTGCCGTCTATCTAAAATATGACAAAAAAAAACAATAAAGTACTTTCATTTTTCATTTAACAGTGAAAAGAAAAAGTATTTGTCTGTGAGTGTGTAAGCCTTCCTGTCTCTGTGCAGATTCAGAGATGCACAAGGTGATATGACAGATGTTCACTGTTGTGTTTCTATATAGAGCTTCAAAGCGATGCGAATGCGGCGTCCCACGGCAGCAGGATTTCAGCTCTATCACTGACCTGTGTTGCTCTGTCCATTGTTCTGCTCTTGCTGTTGATTTCAAACATTGGCACTTGCAAATACTACAGGAGAAGACAAAATGGTGAATGCATAAAAGCTCCTTATATCTTCATGTCTTTGGGGTCGGTTGTCATTCTGCTGTTATGAGCCTCTAAACAATGATTCGCTTTGATTAGGATCATGTTTAGATATGCGCACAAAACACATATGTGTTCAATTAGACATTTTGAATCAGTATGATGCTGCACTACAGGCCAAAACACATTCTTGAAAAGAGCTAATTTAATATTCCGTAGTTCGGTATTATATGAGCAATAATGAGAAATCAGGTTTTTGTTGAAAAAGCTAATTCTGCACAGTATACAAAAAATGTATGAAAAATGCACTGAAAAGTATAATTGTTTTCATTGTTTGTGTTTACAGCAGTTGTAATCTACCAAAGACAATCTAACCATAACTCTTACACAACCGTGGGCATCCAGACAGTGGAGCTGGGCAATAGCAGCAGCCTCCCTTCACCAGCAGCTGTAGATGGTCTGTGGCCTCAAGTCTGTTCAGCACCTGAAGCTCCCCAGACAGCAGCTTTGAAACTGATCTATTAGACAATACACATGCAGGAACCGTGGCATTTCCTGCTGAGCTGATATTTACTCTGGACATGTTTAGTTCAAATAGTGCTTTATTACCTTGTTTTTTTTTGGTTGTTGTTGTTTGCTTGTGTCATTTTTTACTTCTGATAATGGACATCAAGTAAGACATTACTCCTGCCTTTTCCACAGGAGAACCTACAGTCAGGAGATCCTCACAGAACGACAGTTCTGATACCTCAAGTGACTTTGATTATCACAATTATTACCAATGTAACGTCCAGTCACCTGCTGCTGTGAACTTCTCCAGTAAGATGTTAAATATCTTCTGCATAAAAAGCCTGATATTAAAAACAACTATGTTTAAAATCACGTAGTCATCCAGATAGATTCAATTCAAATTTGCAGTGCTCCTGACTCCACATTCAACATACATTCAACACATTCAACGTAGTATTCACTGCAAAACTGAACAACAAGTGCCAAGTGTATTTCATAAACAATCATCCATCATCAGACTGGCAAGGCAAGATCATCTTCAATGCACACTGACAGGAACTGTAGATGTTACAATCCTAGGTGATACAGCTGTGGTTGGTGAGTGTTCTCAAGCACACGAAAGAATCTGCACCGTGGGAAACGCTCCGCAACACACCACTAATTGTAAGTCACGTCATATTTTTCTGTTTGGAGTCATTACACTTCGGACGTACTGTAATGTTATTACATAGTACAGTGGAGAAGTCAAAGTACAAATAATCCATTTCCCTGTTGGCTATAGGTGATGTCGACTCAGATAGCACATCTTCTTGGGAATGTGACAAAAACACACAAACTGAAAGGGAGAAACTTTTAAACAAAGGTCAGCAGATGTAATTGTCCATCAAAATAGCAAACTGATATTAACCAATGTAATTGGTGCATTAAGAATTCTAGATCATCATATTTGATAATATCATACTAGTTGATAATTGATGACTATAATTCATGTCAGTGGGCTGTGATTATCAGTTTGGCAAGGCAGTATCAACCACACAAATACACACTGACAATAACTTTCAATTTTGCAGCCTCAGATGATGCAGCTGTTGTTGGCGAGTGTTGGCAAACACAAGAAAGAATCTGCACTGCAGGAAATGCTCCAGAAAGCATGAGAGGTTGTAAGCTGCTTTATATTTGGCCCTTTGGGGAGGTTGTAGTCACTCCACATGTACTGTAATGTCTCTACACTCGAGAATGTTCTGTCGAGGTCAAAAGTAAGGACAAAACTTTTTTTTGTGGTATAAAGGTGATTTTGATTCGGAGAGCACATCATCAGGGGAATGTTATGAAAATCCTCCTCTCGAAGAGGTGAAACTTCCAGGGATTCCAGGTCAGCTTAACTACCACTCTACAGATCAAACTTGTATAATATTATGGTCTGTTTATCTTTGTTAAAAATGTTAACTGGATTTACCTTGAGCACTCACTGCAGATGACATTGCACAGTAAACTAAATTGGCCTCTTCACTTTATTTGTTAAGTTGGTAGTATATGGATAAAATGTAAGAACCATGACCATATCCATAAAATGTCTTTCCTTTGTGGAATAGTGGACTCGACTGATTCAGGCAGTACATCCTCTGGTGAATGCTATGAAAACGTAGCTGACGATGTGAACCTTCCTGACACATGTGAGCTCAAATGTTCTTAAGTGAGAAAAAAAAATCAATCTATATCCATGGGGGAAACCTGAAGGAATGCCATTCTATAACCTCAGACATGACCTCTTGTTTATCTTTGAAAGTGGAGCAAAGCCCATCACTGCATGTGCAGCCCCTCCTGAACCACCACACACCTCAGCCAACAGGAAACAGTCTTTTCCAACCAAGCTCCCCAAACCAAGGTATTTTTAAATGCATCACCATCTCTGACCAATGGTCCCTTGTACCATAAATGACTTGGTTGACAGTTCAGTCAAAAGTTTATTCTAGTACAACTTGAACAGTACCAAAGTGGTGAATCAGGAGAACCAGGAAGATACCTGGTGAGCCGCTGGGTGGTGGATCAGTAGGATCCAAAAGACAAAATCAGTAAATGTAATAATTCTGCAAAAATGTCCATTGTGTAGACTGGTATTGTGCCTGTGCATGTGTAAAGTGACTTCTTCAAACAGGGAAGAGGGCTTCCAAATGCTGATTAATAAGGTCTACTCAATCTGCTCAATACTGTCAGGTGTATTTGGAATAGACTGTAATTGCTTTCCTTCTGTCTGTAGATAACAGCAGCACATCGTCTGGGGAAACATATGAAAATGTAGACAATGAGAGTGGCCTTGGTGCACAAGAACGACTGAACCAGTCCTCCTCAGACAGTGACTATGACGATGTTGCAAATTGGTGAACTTTGAGCATGAAATGCTTCTTTATCACTACGGAAAGTACTACGAACCTCGATCAAATCAGTTCCACAACAAGGACTGCTACTGTCTTATTTATTCTATCTCTGGACTTGGTGGTGATGAAATGCTGCAGTTTTAAAAATATAATTTTTATTCAAATACATTATATACACCAGATTAGTTTCCGTACATTTTTTCAGAATAAAACAAGGATTTATAACAATGTACATTTACAACAAATGAAGATGAGTTTAAACCTCAAAGTTTAAATATACCTATACGATGTATTCACCCGTGTCTCAATAAGGAATATTATGATTTGCAAAATATGAACTCCCATCAACGTGTCAGCATTCTCAGTACGACAATCACATCTGATTACTCTTGCCTTACTCTTATTCTTTGATCCATCTCAATATACAGAACCTAAACTTAAACCTAACCTGATTAAATGTGAATACCGTTTTCACACGGAGCAACTACATTATTCTGCTATTGAGTGGTCTTAGATTTGCTGAAATAAGACATTTTCGAACCATGAGCTTTGTTGCTGGCGTGAAAGAAATTTAATTGTAAAAGAATACAGGCTGTTTAAAGTGCAATTTTCCAACCCTCCCCAGTACTAAATACACCTAAACCAAGCTATCATGAAGAGGTTTAACTGATTCAGCTGAACAATATGGAGAAAACCTGTAGTCAAGTCTCCAGGTCTGGAGATCTCAGGCGACTGGGTAGGAAAACCTAGATGACACCTTTCAAAAAAAATTTAATAATATTTGAAAAGATGTGCAAAGTTGATGTGCTATAAATAACCTAAGCTAACCCTACAAGCACTCTATCATGATCCAGTGTCTCTATCCTACAACAGAAATAAGAAAATAGAGAGGAAGAATTATTGAAAACTGCCTTCATCTTCTTGCAAGTGAGAAGCACATCTGTATATCTGTATATCAGTGTTAAACTGAGCTCTTTGGCGCGGTGGAGGAGGCAGATAAACAGCATTAGCACTGTTTGTGTTGGCCGCAGACCCACTTGAGTTGCTGTAAATGTCTCACTTCAGAGAGGCTGCTAGCCGAGAGCCAGCTGCACTGGCAGGCATACGCCCGCATGCCGTGCCTCCTCCTCAGCTTGGATCTCAGCTTGGTACAGTCTGGCATGTTGTTTCTACATGGTAAGAAGGTAAAACCAGATTGTTTATTTTAGTATAAACATTCTCATTCACTCACACACACCACTATCTCCAGTTAAATGTCTAGCACCTCCATGCATACAATTAGAAGCAATTAGCCTTGTTCTACTTTTCATTACTGAAAACATAGTTTGTTATCAGCTTTGTAAATATGCTGCTTGTACTTTTCTTCTTCTTCAAGCACATGCAGTAACTGCTAAACTGCAACTATTTGTTATATATAATTCCCAAAAATCTAAAGTAGTATGTCTACATATATCTGAGATAATCAAGTCCCAATTATTAAAGGTCCAGGTCTTACAAGTTTTCCAAATTCCCTTTATCTAGGAGTCAGGTGTGAAGATACAGCGGCCAGCCAGTTACATTAAGGGATTACAAAATCCAGGATCAGATTTGGACTTGAGGTCCAGATTTGAACACCACTGACCAATAGTTTGGATCTAAGGACACCATGAAAAGAAACTCAGCTTTCACAGAGTCCTCATAGTGCCTTGCATTGGACACTGACAAATCAATATAAGCATATCACTATAAAGCCCCTGTAAGAGTCTAGCTCATCTTGAGCAGGTGACCTAGAGAAATGCATTGTGTAATAAATACAACTGAGATCACAACATAAATGAAAAAATGGAGTCACTGCCTGTTTGATGGTGAAACCAAAATGCAGAGCATTCAAACTCTAAGCCTAATAGAAGGAAACTGCAAACTGTGAAAATGCACATAGCTACCCATTACATAATTCTCTGCAACAAAGTCGAAAAGCGTTTCAGACATTCACTCGCCTCTTTTATATATTACCATGGATGATTTCTGTGCTTCCTTCCCTGTGCTAACATTTTTTATAAAAAGCAATTGCACAGACATCTCTCACTCAATTTCCTGAAAACAGAACAGCATCTTCTAAAAGTAATGCACAGATATGAAACAAAATGGCTAATATAAAATAATAACTGAATAATAATTTTGGTAATTTCCCCATTTTTTGTGTATCGTCTCAAGATAGCGAGCGTACTCCACTGTTGTCCACCATTAGCATACCTGAAAAACAGATAGTCACAAGACGAATCCCACTCATGATCGTCAAACATGGCTACACGGAAGTCACAAGAGGTACATCTTAGTTGGTCACATGACCTAGAAGACAATGCAAAACAAAAAATAACTATGGCCTTGTTCCTCTTGAATATAATATACTCTTTTTATGAGCTGAACCTTAAACATTTAGCATTCTTAATTAAATATTAATGTATATTTATTTATTAATCAACTAGCGACTGCACATCCTGTAAATAACAAACTAATATTGAGCAATCAATAAATTCATATATTTTGAGAATTAACAAACAAAATCTCAAAAAATGCAAATTAAGAATAAATAAAATAAACATTAATTAAATATGAATAGTCTGTTTAATGGAGTTTCTCGAATTTTACTAAAATGAGGTACTTTTGGGGTGAAATGATCCACAAAGATCATATGAACAGAACTATCAGCAACTGACAGGAGAGACAGTAGTGGAGCCCTCTCACCACTGCTTTACAACAGCCTGTTTGGTGTAATAAATCTACCTTCCTAATGGATTACCTGTTGTTTTTCCACTTTTGTGGATACCACATGATGTACACTTGTGTGTACTGTCAGAAAAGAGGCAGATGCAGCAACATTCTTTTCACTGGACTGGGCTAAAGAAGCCTTGTTGTCTCTTATTTGTTAAATAACTAAACTAAAGCTCACACTCTATCATGAGTGAGTTTGCACTGCAGAAAATGGTCTGGGAGAAATGTTTAATCATAACACTCACCTTTTTGAAATGGTTGTTCCAACACCACTTATTATTGAGCTCCCACCCACAAACACAGGGCAGCATCTGTCCATAGAACGTAGTAGTACAATTAACATTTTGAATTTTGCACTTACAAAAAATGTCACGGATCAAGAAAAGACTAAGCCATCATTACACCCATTTTCATCCATTTCACTGTAAACGAGATATACAGCTTGCTTTTGAGGTTGATGATACATCACATATAAAGATGCTGAGATTTTAGGAAAAAGAAATTGTTTTTGGAAGTGTTTTATTCCACTTCCATCTGGCTTACTTACTTTTTAAAACGTATTGGAGGTGAAGAATCTTTAGCACAAGCATTTGTTGCAATGGGAATCTGTTTAAAAAATAAATAAACCAGTTAAAACGTAGTTAGCAACACCGAACCATGTTCACTGGCTCAACTATTCTGCACCATCTACTCACGTGTGAACTGCCAGTCTGCCGGTCATCATCAAGTATTTCCTGAAGCATAGCATCAAAGTCGTTCTCGGCCCTGTCGGATTTCTTTTGATTTTTGGTCCTAGCAGTGAAAAATTAACATGTAGTCTACCATAGTACTATCAATATAGAATATATAACTAGCTACTTAGGTAGTTGCAAAATCACAAAACACATTGCTACCAAACTGGCTGCGTAACACAGGTAAGTGTAGATTATTTTTTACTGTCGTCGTTCTCCAAAAAATTTGCAGGCTTTCTTTTTTGCAATTAATTATTTTCAGTCTGTGCAGTAACAGTTAGTTGGCTAGGCAGGATAGCTACTATCTAGGAGAGCAAGCGTAGCTAACTGCACCTGCAGTGTCAGTGATGGAGCTATCTAGCTAGGGTATATACCTGGGCATGAGGTTGTCGTTTTTTTGTTTACTGCCTTGGTTTGCCGTCAGATCAGAAGACCATGGAACACTGCGGCAAAATTTAGTTTCAACCTCGTCTAGTAAGTCGTCCAAATGATCCGCCATGATTGAGGGTCGGTGTCACTTCTTTAGTAAAGCTCCCTTCACTTCGAGAACATTTCAACTGCGGGTCATTTCCATTGTAGAGACCAATGTACACAAGGTAACTGAGGACGTTTGTAACTCAGTCGTCTGTCGGATTTCTGGTGTTCATTGGGTTCACTCCGCAGTGAACACTAATGATAATGCAACGAGACACAAATGGATAAAGTGAAAAACGCAGTTACCGTTATCGCTAGCTAACAGCTAGCTAACTAACAGGTATTTTCACTTCCCACTAAAAACCTGCTGCTTCCGAGTTTTTTATGCCTGTCCAAAGGAACGTTTTGCTTGTTTTGCTTATAAGCATGCACTAAATGTCGTTTGCTGTTAACTAGATCCTGTGTTGATGAATCCTTTACTTCACTGTTTCGAGGGAGGTTGCTGGAGAGCTTTGGGAACAGCTCCCAGAATGCCTTGCGTAGCTCTCGTTTCAGTGTAGTAGTACTGTCAATTACAGAAAAGCGATCACATAAAGGTTGGCACTCTAACCAGAATCAATTTAGTTAAAAAAACAAACTTATTAAATCCTATTCCTCAATGTTCAAGTAATTCCACAAACGTGATGTGTGATGTTTGGGTACAAAAACGACGTTGTCGGCAGGATTCGAACCTGCGCGGGGAGACCCCAATGGATTTCTAGTCCATCGCCTTAACCACTCGGCCACGACAACCCGAAAACATTGGTTCCGTTCCGTAACACATGAATTTCACATACACATATTTTCCAGTCACTATTACATCAACTGCTGTCTGTTCAAAAACTGATCACTGGCTAACATGTCTTACATGTCAACAATGATCAAAATAATAAACCGTGTTGTGTGCTTGAATTGTTTTTAATAAAGTTGAGTTATCAATAATGTACAAACAGCAGAGCAAGTATTAGTATCCGTTGCGAAATTAGTTCAGTTGATCTGACGATTCGCTCCGTTCTTTACAGAACAACTAAGCAACTTTGCTGGCAGAAAACATGTGTTCCCTGACCGGGAATCGAACCCGGGCCGCGGCGGTGAGAGCGCCGAATCCTAACCACTAGACCACCAGGGACTTGACATCGCACCCTTTGACAGAATGGAGCCGTCACTTAAATCCACTGTCAATACCGTGCATTTCCTTTTCTTGTTTAGGCCTTAGACCTAGTCCCAAAATCAAGACCAGCACATGAAGATTGTAGTGTCACACATAATCCTGTGGTAAGATCTTGGATACTACTCCTTTTGATTCCAAACTAACAATTATTTGTTTTATTTGACTGATCTTCTTTAACCGAGAATCTTTTGAGAACTTGTGTTTGTGACTTATTAGTGTATTCCTTAGACATATCTGGAAAAAAGATGAACATTATGAGTAATCTTTGTAGTGACTAGTCTTTGCAGTTTAGTCAGTTATTTAGATTTTAAAACAATGTTTGTATGTTTGCTTTTTGACAACAATTATCAAAATACAATAACATGGTTACTTACATAGCTTATAGAGAACATAAGTAATGATACTACAAGTAGACTGATAGCCAACACCACATAAAGGGAATCTTCTTCATCTGATTCCCTGGCATCATCTATGGGTTGCTCTAAGGATAGACAAAACATAAGAATATTTCAAGATTAAACTCACTTTAACTGCCATGCTACTTGATTCGATTTTTTCAGGATTCAATTCGATTCATAAATAACATTTTATATGTTCAAATTCAAAAAGTGGATTTCTTTGCTTACCATATACCCTGAGGTAAACATTTCCCACTTGGTTTTGATGGCCAAGAGGTGCAAGGAGAAAGCAGCGGTACCGCCCAGTGTCTTGCAGGGTCACATCGGGTAGGAACAGGCTCTGTGCATCTCCCAACACGTCTATATTCCGCACCGAACCGTTGTATTTTTGGAGAATGCTGTTAGTGTGTGTCAGTAACTTTCTTACTATACCATTTAACTGGTGAGAGGGAGCCTCACTGACCTGAAAATGTGAATGAAAAAAATATGTTGGATTTTCAGGTGCAGTACCCTACAATGTTTTACATTCATTGTGTTATGATTGGCGAATCATAAAGCAAAACAGGCTATTTAAAAGATTATTTCTGGTTATTCTAAGTATCATGAACTCTACGGCTAAAAGCACTCGGCATCGCTCTCCAGGACCTGATCGTTCGTATACTACTCTTGTGCTACTATTGCTGTTCCTTTCTCTCAACAACTCCATGTTTCTGGATTCAGTTTTATTCAATATTTCTCATGTTTATTACAAGGATCAGTGTGGGGTGGGAATTTAGACTTGCTTGGAGCCTACAAAATGAAGGATTAGCCTACATTTCAATCTAATTCTACATTTCAATCTATTCCTATTTAGCTTGTATATGACTTTAACTCGTACTTCTCACCTGACACCAGTGAATACTGTATAGCCTACCTTGTACCATATGACAGACTGATATTGAACCCCGGGTTTAGACGATGCCGGACACCGCAAAACAGCAGCTTCGCCGCAGGTGGCGAGCACCTCGAAGCTCTCCATGGCGCTGTGTGCTGCGACAACTGCGGAAGCAAAATTGCATGTAGGATGAAATCACACGTTACTTTGCTGTCACAGTAAACAGCCAAACGAATTGGCGAAAGCAGGATACGTAGAGGCTGGACTTACCAAATGAGAGAAGAAGAAGGCTAAATATTGTGTGCATTGTTACGGAGAGACGAACTAAATCTGGATACCACGCCGCTTGTCATATGAATATATGACAAGTGAGGTGGGAAATACCCACAATAAATCCCGTGCGTCCTCTCCCTTCCCCTCGCTTCCCCTCCTGAAACTGTATTTCCTGCATTAGCATTAACACTTCAGAAAGCAATGAAGCCTTTCATATTAATTACAGCAACTCTTATTTTTTATCTGCATGGTAAGTCATATTTATCAAACATTTTACAGGGATACATATAGCTAGCATGTACTAGCACAAATACATTGATTTACTGCAGCGTATACATCGCTTTACTACATTTGTTTCGAGCACTTATCTAAATATTATATGCTAACTGAATTACGATACACCATGCAGCACGTGCGTTTTTTCACTATTCAGTCGCAGGCTACAGGTTTCTCTGTTAATTAAACATAGTAATTGAAATGCTGTTAACTCATTGACGTAGTCGATTTGTATTATAATTTTTATAAATGCTGTTATATAATAGTTTAGATTTTGTTATAACCTTGTTTACAAACACATTTTACTTCCGCATTTGTCATCTAAAATCCCCACCTCATTTGGGAACTCCCCGGGAATCCCTAAACAGGCGTACTTTTGAAGTCGCGTGCCTATTGGGTAAACTGAAATCTCGACTGAGATCACCATTCAGCTCTTGAGTCTTATTCCATTATAAAGGGTTTAAAGATTTTATATTTATCTGTACGTATCAGTACAGTTGGTATCAGTATTACCAACATAATGAAGAGATATGGTGGAACCAGTGAAATCAGAAACATTCACAAATTGACATGCGGACATATCGACATATATAATTTTACCATATATATAATTTTTTTCTGTTGTTCTATATGTATGTAAAGATTGCGCATTCCTAAAAGAGTTTGATTGGCTGAACCTAATAACACTAACACACGAATAAAAAAGAAAAAATAAGAGAAATTAGCTTAGACTTTGTTACACTGGTAGATGTTCTCTTGCGGTGCTGAATATATGGTAAATGAGTTAATGTGCTTAATATAAAGGCATATGTTATTCCACGCCTCCTTTAACTGCCTCCTATAATACCTGAGGGTTTGCAGGGTAAGAAATAGGTAAATGCTGAATGAAAGTGTCACTTGCTTTCTTTATCTCTGTAGCATCATCAGCGATAGTCCCAGAAACCTTTGAGAATTATACCTGTGGAGAGGGGTCACATGACATAACCTCTGGGCGTGCATGGAAAGATGTGAACTGTGAACAAATTTGGACTATTGAGGACAGTGTAAGTGAAACAAGGCACAAGCTATCTTACGATTAATGTTTACATTCGGAATGTAGTTTCATTATCTGCTGGGTTAAAATTATTGAGACCACCCAAATGGCTAGTACTCAAGTATGCTTTCATTTCATGCCCCTTTTTCTTCAGCCCATAGGAACCTTTTTGAATGGCAGTGTGCAATGCCATAAACCATGCAGCCTGGTGACTCTTGGGGGAATTACAGTCACACACTGTGGCAATCTCACTCTGACCGTTATATGTCTCCAGGTACCTCCCATTGATCATGCTATCATGACTATCAGTTTGTTACCATTTAATGGATGCTTGTGTTACATGCATTTTTCCTTGTTATTTTTATAGGAATATTTGTCAGAGTATCGAATACATTTTCATGGTAAGTCACTCTTTGTGAACAGATCATCAGTTATTTTAATGGAGTCAAGACATTTGCTGCACAGAACAAGACAAATACTGCACAGAACTTAACTGAACTAATCATTCTTATTTGTGTTTTATTGTAGGTATAATCAGCCATATACCTCCCAATACTGCACAGAAGAGAGAGCACTATGGTAAAACAGAAACTATTAAATTCTATACACATGATCAAAAATGGTAGAAGTTTTTTATGTAGTATTAACAGACATGAGCAAGATGGTTTGTAAAATGAATGTGATAAATGGGAAAACCCTTGGAATATAGTAGTGAATGTAGACACACTTAAAGGTCAGAAGGAATAATATGAAATGACAACAGTTTTATTTTAGATGAAAATGATAAATTATGTACTTTTAAAGTGGGAATTGTAATATGGCATCTTCATGGATTTACAACTGGACAGTTTCTTCATCTGCCATTGTTTCTTCATCAGGCATCCTTGCAAGTATTGCTGTCTTGCTCACTGCAGTTCTGGGATTGACATTCCAGTGTTACAATTCTCAGCTTCATGGAAATAGACAGACTGGAGTCATTCAAAACCACTGCAATATTATGAATGTTTAATATAGTAATATATATTAATGTATATTATATAAGCTCCTATGATTCTCAGTATCCAAAAAGCTAATTTATGTTTGTTTTTTCTGTATATGTGGAATTTGTTTATTATTCGATGCATTATTATTATTAAATTGTTATTAAAATGCATATTTCTTTAGACATCGATAATGTTACAATGTTATGTAGTTTGTTGTCAAAGTTAATATATTATGATATCCATGTTTACATGCTAAATAAGTAACAGCGAAGTCTAGAAAAAGTCATTTCTTTATCATTGATAGTTAGGAACACAGTACATGTACATAAGATTACAATATTATTTACATATCCTCTTTATTTGGAATGAATCCACATCACTACCAAAAATGAGAACAAAATAAGATGTTTTTTCTCACCAACTGAGGTGGAACTCAAGTGTTTTTCATTTTAGTCCTAGTAAGTTTCAGTCATATTTCTTTGTCTTAGCTTGGAAAAATGCTCAGGAAATGTAAGAATGAGATAATTAAACGAGACTGATAAAGTTCTCCAGCATTTCTCATCCTTCTTGTGATGTCTTCCAACAAAAGTTCACTTGAACCCTGCCTTGTTTCCAGTGAGCAGACCACAGGGGCAGCACTTCTTTGCACTGGAGCCACCATCCTTTAAGCCCCAGCAACCTCTCTGTGCTTACATCTTATTACTAAGAGGGCCCTTTACTAGCCCCTGCTCTTTACGTACAACTGGTGCGTGAATGCTACAGTCCCGTGCCTCACACACTCCTGGTACACCTGCATCGCCAACCATACCCGGCTGACCCACAGGACCTGGGAACCCACGAGGGCCCGGTGGTCCCTCAAGTCCATTCCTGGGTTCTGCAGGATGGCCTGGAAGACCTGTGTGAGAAAGCAGAGTCAAAAAGTTATCTATAAGAGTGTGAAATATGTCACTTTCTCTAGGCTATTAAATGTTAAGTGTTTCATGTTCTCTAGGTTGATAGGTTGGATAAGAGTGAGAAATATGTCATGTCATGATAAGTTTTGGGTAACAGTGACAAGAGCACCACATTCTTACAAAATCAATGTTCCCTCTGTGACATGCTCTTGCTATTTTTAATAATGTACTGATGTGCTACTGACAGAGTATGTCAGTAAAGTTCTGCACAGACATTTAAATGCTGCTCACACTGCACACAGAATTAAGAGGCATCTTACCTCTGGGGCCTTGGTGACCATCATGGCCTGGAAGGCCTTTGCCAGGGTTGCCCCGCTGCCCTTTTTGACCTTTCGTACCTTCAGGGTTAATCAGAGCACATTCTTAGGTGTGTTGCTGGTAAACGTGCCATTCAGTTGGGCATTGCATGAATCACTCTTAAGGGTTTAGTATAAGGAAGGGTTGCTGAACCTCTGTCACCCTCTGCTCCTTTCTGCCCCTCCAAGCCTGTCACACCCCGAGGCCCTCGGGCTCCTTTAACTCCAGATTTACCAACTTTGCCCTATGCAAAAATATCAGGGAAAAAGCATTTTGGGGAAATACAGAATATAAGCCAAATACAAACATTATATATATATATATATATATATATATATATAGGCATGTGTAGTGACTCACATATTTCCCTGGATCTCCAGGGGGTCCTTGGGCTCCGGGGGGTCCAATCAGGGTTCGGTTATTGATTGGACAGCCCTGTGAACACTTAGCACGAATGGAGGCAGCGTACTGCGAGATCTGTGCAGTGACCACACCTTGACACAACTGTAGAACCTGCTCGTCTGTCAGTGCGGGACCCTATGAGTGACGCAGAGATCAACATATAGAGCACTCCAGACAATTACTAATTGTTTTATTTGTATCAAGCAAACTGTTACATTCTTGCCTGACACATACAATATGAACAAGCATCTCAAGCATCACAGATGCCAAAAAAGCCTTAACAGGTGCTTGGTTCTTAGAACTGCTCATAGCATGATAAAATAGCACAGAAAACCTTTTCTATACACCTCCAGCGAGCCTTAATGACATCTGCAATAAAAGGTGTAGAGCCAATAAAAAGAATGATGCTCAGAGTTGCATGATCAGTCTGAGCAGCAGCTGTAGAAAATGCTCCATTAATGTCATTATAAACACTACAGCTTCCCTAACAAGATAAACAATAGCTCCCTCCAACTGGGATGTGGCTTCTGTGCTTCAACAAACCCAATTCAAATCCAAAACCAAATGGTCTAAGTATCCAATTACTTATGGACTTGTCTATAGTTTGAAATACTCAATTATCAAATAATCTTTTAAACAGAGGTGGACATTCCAGGTTCAGAAAGTAAAACTCATTCCCAGGATTTTACTCAAGCTTGCTGGATTTTCTAATTAGTGCAAGCCAGGTAAAATTAGTGGAATCAACACAATCCAGGAAGCATGAGCAAAATCTTGGTGAAGACTTTTACTTTCTGAACCTGGAATGCCCACCTCTGCTTTTAAATAAGGCATAGTAATTTTGTTAATACATGTTTTTATTCTACATTTAGTAATACATCACTATTATACTACCAGTACTGTTGAAGGAAAAATGTGTTTTTTCATTTTTCTTTGGTTATTTTTTTTATCAGGATATCTCTGATATTTAAAACCGCCTTTGTTTTATTGCTGCATGTTTAGAAACTGTGTCATTTGATTATGTCAGCTGTGCCTTGCTAGGATAATCACAGCTCCTAGGACAGCTGACATTTCTAGAACTTGCTGTGAACACCTCAAACTCTATGGTAGAACACCCCAAACTATGGCACAACACTGTTAATCAGTCAGGTGCAGGTTTAAATGATCAGGAGGACAAAATGGATGGATAAGCTTTCTTAATAAAGTGTGCTGAGCTATGCAGTGTCGTTGTGTAGGCGGTAGTTTGAAAGGATGGGGAGATAGATAAGATTCCATCATCTTGCTAAATTATGCTATAGGACAGTTGAGTACATTAAGCATTGGGAGTTAATGGGGGGCATTAGAAAGATTTGTGTGAGCTTTGCGATACGCACAGGTTCACCTGGCTCTCCCTTTGGTCCACTGTGTCCTTTCTCACCCAGGTCACCAACAGGACCAATGTCACCTCTGGAACCAGGGACACCTGGAGGTCCCACCCGACCAAGACGCCCAGCAGGCCCAATGTAGCCTTTCTCTCCATGCTGTAAATATGCACAGTGCACATCTCAGAGTGGCGAATGATCTGGTAAGTAGGTTTCACAGCAAACTGCTTTACAGTAGATATCTTATGGCTTATATTCAGAATTGCTGCTGTACAAATGACCTTCTAGAATAATTTGCTTATGAGCTAGAATATGCCATGTGGTCCTATAATTTGCAAACTAACCACCTGACTGTTTGCTTATATTTGCAGACTAATCATTCTACTGTAGCCCTGTCACTTACAGACTGACCACCCTATTGTTGGTCTATCACTTATAGACTAAATGCAGCACACTAAGGATTGGATGGTTGATTGTCAAAAATACATAAACAACGCTTAAATTAACAAGCCTTAAACAACAAACCTGCCCTTTGTCACCACGGGGGCCAAAACTTCCCTGTTTAGAAAAAGGAAGTAAAAGTTAAAAAAACACCCTCCATCATGTGTAATGGAAACAGGAAGAGAAAAGATGATGCGAATCTCAACAGGAATAAAGCAAAAGCATATGCCCTTACCCTCTCTCCTTTATGCCCTTTTGCACCTTTTCTTCCTGTTTCTCCCTGGAGAAAAAGGAGAAATTCTCATCACAAGATGGGACATGGCTAATATCATGTGAATTATCATATGGTTTCATTCGATATTGTATACTTCTAAAATGTCATCTAAAATGTTATGTTAAAATGTCAAACCTAACACTTTACCAGCGTTATTAATTGTGTGTGTAGGACACTTAAAGACCATGAGTCCTGTAAATGCCTCTGACTTGGCAAATCTTGGCCTCTGACTTGGCCTCTGACTTGGCAAAAAAAAATTGGCAAATCCAATGCGTGTTTCAAAGATCACCTTAATGCCATCTGCTCCCGTCTCTCCTTTGGCACCCTACAAAATGGGAGTTCTGAAGGTCAGCTTAAGTAACCAAGCCAAAATAATTGTTCAAGAAAATTACAGGATAATCACAGGCCTATGAGAATGCAACATAACTGAAATATAAAGAGGAGGGTAAGATGAGTAATTAGTGTCTTTTCAGCTAATCATATTACTAGAATCATGCACTTTAAATATACTACACTAGCTACAATTTTACATCGTGAAAATATTTGATCGATGTCTTATTTCATACAGCTCTATCAATGTTTTGGAATTTTACGTTTGTCAATTGTGATGTTGAGATAATACAATAGACCAACAAGGGCATAATAACCTAAAATGATCCTCAAGTCAAATTATTGTCAGTTCAGTGAAATAATTAATCAGATGGAAGTAAAAACAGTGTCCAAAACAAAAACAAACAAAGGAATAAACAACCAAAAAAAAGAAAAAAAAGGTCAAGACAACCCCGCAAACACCATATTGTGACCAGTGGGGGTGTGACCAGAACATAATCACACTCATCACAAAAAAGTAAATGACTAAAATAGAACAGATTCTTTTCTGCTACAGAATGTAACAGATTATTTTCCTCACAACTGAATATAAATAAAATTACACTAAGGGTGCATTCTAAGTAACAGTTTCCTGTGGACTGTACAACCAAATTCAACCATGTGAACAGAGATGTTCCTAATGTGTACGAGTGCTATTAACATTTAATTCTATCAAGGATTTGGGAGTATTCGGTTCAGAAAAGCTATTCAATTAGCTGGAAAATTAATTTAGCTTGCTAACTTACCTAGTTAGCTAATGTTTGTTACTCTGAAGAAAATATTAAGTACAGCAATCTGTCTAGCTAACAGGAACCATATATATATTCTATATGCTAAATACAGTATTGACGTTGCATTGATACAGTTCAGTCTAACCACATTAGTAAACAAAGAAATGTCTTGTTTACCGAATGAAACTAAAACAAACAAACAAAAAAACACCAAAAAACCCTGACACACAATGCCTACTGTATGATGACAATCAAGGGACTGAATCAACCATAGTCCCCTTTACCCACATCCTGTTATTAATGTGTAGGGAATACAAGGGAAATGTTTAGGGACCCTGAGTGCCGTGGAGTTGGGATGTTATGACACAGTATAACCTGAAAATACTGGTTATTCCTTTAGAAAGTGCCAGGTGTGATCCTTACAGGCTGCCCCTGTAGGCCTTTTGGGCCAGGCTTTCCAGGAACTCCTGCATCTCCAGGTTCTCCTTGTAGGCCCTAAATCCACAGTCAAAAATATAGTATGAAGTTGTTGAGCATGTTTAGATTTTCTTATTCACAACTTTGTAGATAACAGGTAATGTAAGAAATGTTAGAAATGCCACTGACACTCACTGACAGGATCACTGACAGGATCTTTTTCTATATGTATCACATTTCACTTAAAAGCATTCATTAATCATTTTAATTAATATAAAGTAATTAACATTCAATTAATATCAGGAATTTTAGAAAAATATAAGAATCCATGTGAGTAAATTATAAATTAATTACACATTAACTACTGACTAAACTATAATTTAACTACGCCTTAACTATTGACTAAACTATAATTTAACTACACCTTAACTACTGACTAAACTATAGCTTAATGTTTTTTGTCCCTCTTTCTCTCCTTTTTCATGTGCACCCCCACACACTCCCACAAATGTCCATTATTGAAAATGGAAGTAATGCTGGCATATAAAAATAGACACTGCTAGTAGTTTCACTTCCACTTGTATGTTGTAAATCCCCATATCATGTGTGTGGAAGGGAGAGTACCGAGTACACCACGTCACACATAGACTTCATGTGACATTTTCAGTTGGAATTAGAATAACATGACATTTTCTGCTTTGGCTGTGTTCTATTTGTTCTATCTGAGCAAATATTAATCAAGCAAATGATCAACACATGCTAATGTTTTTTTTTCATTTGTGCAGTATATCTTGCTGAAAATAGCAGAAGGACGCACCCTAATGCCTTCTCTCCCAGGACGTCCCCTCTCTCCACGGTCCCCTTTCAAACCCTTAGGGAAGACGAGTGGTGTAAGACATAGCAGATAATCACACAACATGACAGGAAAGAAAAATGCACAATTAAGGCTGAAGGAGCAGGAAACATGTTCATCATGTCACTGGATGTTTATCTTTAGATTCTGTATGTTTATTTATTTGATACCTTTGGTCCCATTGACCCAGGAACCCCAACAACTCCTGGAACACCTAGAGGTCCCTGGGGGGTGGAGGGGTCAAACCAGAAAATATGTTTTAGAAGTTTAATAAAGTTTATAAAGTATGTTGAGTATATAGTATAGTAGGTAAAGCTGAAACGTACATCTTCTCCAGGTTCTCCATCACTTCCTGGCAAACCACTAGCACCTTTGTTACCCTGACGATGAGACACGGAAGAAAGGACATGTTATTCTTCCTGAACTACTGCATTTCAGTTCCTATGTTTATAGTTTTCAATTTATTCGAAAGGGGACAATGCAATCTCATAAAACACATGACTACACATGGTTAAAAAAGCCAGAATTAGCCAAAAGGCTAGTTTTCATCTGTAGTCCCCTGGCAATGATGTAAGAATGGTAGTAAAAGGTAGGAAAATTACAATTTAAAAGAGAGAAGAAAAAACACACAATACATATACAATATAATACAAAATACATGCAACACTTACTATACAAGCAACAACAAAAAATACACCATCACAACAGAACTCATCATACCATCAAAACAACAACAACAGGTTTATTTTTTAATGTTGACAGCTATAGGTGTTGATAAGCCACATTTTAATTTTTTTTGTGAAGACCTTGAATGTTGTAACCAGTTTAACCTCCTCAGGTAGTGAGTTCCACACACTTGCACTCTTTACTGACCAGGCCGACTTACTGAAAGTGCTTCTGCGCAGAGGAATATAACAGTCACTTCTGACAGAGCCTCGAGTGACACGCTCAAGGCTGTTTCTTTGGCTGATGAACTCTGCCAGAGGATCTGGAGCCAATTTATGCAATACTTTATAGGTCAGTTTTAAGTCTGCAAATATGTGAAGACTGTCCCAATTTAAAATACTGTGTTTTTTTAAATTGCACAGTGATGATAATGCCTGGTTTTTTATCCATGATTTTAATTGCCTGTTTGTATAAGATTTCCAATGTTTTTTTTTAACTCTGACCTGGCTGTGACCAGCTGGTTAGGCAATAGTTGAAGTGGCTGAAAATCATCGAATGCAAATACATTTTTGCAGCTTCAGTTGACATTTTGAATTGCACGGAAATTTGCAAGATTAAACTTGATTATTTTACACAATTTACCATTATGGGCTTTAAATGAGAGCTCTGAATCTAATAATCTAAAGTATTTATATTGGCTGACAATTTGGATTTAGCGGCAACTGTGTCTTTAGTGTGACCATGAACAAATAAATTACATTAATAATTGACCCCTGAGGGACTCCAGAGGTTAATATTGACCCCTGAGGGACTCCAGAGGTTAGCCTAATTAAGCCAGATCTACAGTTGTTAACTGATACAGATTGTGTTCGATCATACAGATATGATTCAATCCAGCTCACAGCGTATTGAGAGAAATTACATTTTGAGAGCTTGGTGAGAAGAACAGAATGATTTACTGTATCAAATGCTTTCTTGTTGTATGTTCTGGTAACATATGTGCTGGATAATTGTTTTTTAAAACTTTCTATTAACATCATGACTAAGTATAAATACTTGACTGTAGAAAAAAGATAACACAAATTTTAAATTTTTTGGGAGGTAATAAAAAAGAAACGGCCATCACCTTTGGCCCCCGTACTCCCCTGTCCCCTGGTATTCCAGGATAGCCCTACAAAACACATGGAGCATCAAATATAAAATATATATATATATATATAATAAAAAAAGAAGTTATATTTCTCATTAGTTAGTGTGAAAATATAATAAGAACTGTGATTAACTCACAATGTAACCCTGTTCTCCAATGTCTCCAGAGAATCCAGGAGCTCCGGTCTCACCCTGTGGAAGAAAAAAGGTTTTTCAACATGACTGATTATCAGTGTGGTTCATTGGCAAATCTAAACAGAATCTAAAGGGTTGGCCTACCTTTGATCCCTGTCGTCCTTGGGGTCCCTGTTTCCCAGGTTTCCCAGTGGATCCCTATAAAGATAGTTCAACATAGTTTATCACTCCTCATAGTGAGTGCTGCTTCAGTTTTGAGCTGTTTGGGACAATAAAACATCCTCTCATGGTTTTATATCTTTGTGAATTCAGATATTTTTTTCTAGGTAGAAAAAGAACACTTATAAATGCAGCACATAATGATCCTTTAGAAAGAGAGACATCATTTGGAATTCCACCAGTATAATTTATTCATGAATAACAATGTGGGAGTTGCTTACCTTAATACCTTTAGTCCCTGCAGTTCCTGGTGGGCCAATTGGACCAACAGACCCCTGCAATGAAATAGTGAAAGTGAAAACACTGAAGTGAGCTTCAGGACTGGGTGGGAATAGTTGAAGTGGGAAGCATACATATTTATTCCTTCTGCTGACATATCAGAGTTCAGAGTTATGGAAGTTAGATATAAAATTAATAGCTCCCTCACAGTAAAATCTAAACAGTATGTTTAACATACTGGCAACGCAGACCATGTTATTTGTTTATTTTTTTCCTAGTTCTGGTTAAGTGAAAAAAAGTTTAGGATTAGAA
Organism: Brachyhypopomus occidentalis; assembly: GCA_020368025.1. Taxonomy (NCBI): domain Eukaryota; kingdom Metazoa; phylum Chordata; class Actinopteri; order Gymnotiformes; family Hypopomidae; genus Brachyhypopomus; species Brachyhypopomus occidentalis. The sequence continues at coordinate 1,482,646 of JAGXOD010000009.1, read as the reverse complement.
AATAGGAAAACCAATGAAGCAGTACATATAATAATATTTCAAATAATGAACATAGTTTTGGCCTCATTGTTCCTGCTAATGAGAAATCAGCCACTTGGAGGCTGAACAAGCTGCCTATGTTCCCTGGGTTCCCATGTTCCTCTGAGGACATGATGACCCAACGTCTCAATTGACTCACCTCACCTCCTGGAAGCCCACCTCCTCCATGGGGTCCCTCCATGCCAATGTCACCCTACAACAGACACCCTCAGTCTTACAATCTCCTCATCGCATAATGTGTGATTACTTAATAAAGGACAACTACACTATGGCTGAACCTATATGTTACCAGTCTTTTCTCAGTCAGTGGTATATGCTCAGACGTTAGCTGTGATGCTAACTTGTCTTGATCTCTGCGCAGGTGTGCCAGTGACCTCTCCCATGAATGACTTATTTTGAAAGCATGGCAGGTGATACACCATTCACTGTGACAACAGCCTCTTTCCTTTGTGGCATGGATTCCACATAGTTTTGGCAAAAGTTCTTTAAAAAACTGGTCCATAATGATACAATTAAATCCTGTATTTTCTGCTTTCCTCTGCTTCCAGCTATACATGCTACAAATCCCAAAAAATCTCTGGAGGAATTATGTCTGGTGGCCAGAAAGACCAATAAACATACACTCAACTTCTTGTCACAGCTATGGAACCAGAGATAATTGTGGTTGGTGCATTTCCATGCTGGAAGTAGGCATTATAAGATGAGATATAAGAGAAAGACATGGTCAGCAGCAGTACTCATGACTGTGCCGTGTGAACGACATTCACATGAGATTAGAGGTCGCGCGACGTAACACAAAAACATTCGCCGTGCCAATACGCCACCGGCAGCATGGCCTGTTATGACAGGTCACGCTGGGTCTGTGGATTCATGTTGTTGACATTAAATGCAGACTCCTCCCTCTGCACGTCACAGCAGAAATATCAGACCAGGCAACATATTTCCAATCTTGAACTGTCCAGTTTCGGTATGGTTGTACCAATTGTTAGGTGACAAGAGTGGAATTCAGTATGGTCTTCTGCTGTTGGAGCCTATCCACCTCAAGGTTTCTTATACTCTTATAGAGGCCATAGAGACTGATAACTATGTAACTTCCACAAAATCAGCAGCTTCTGAAATATTCAAACTAGCCTGTATGGCACGAACAACAATGCCATGGTCAATTTATGCTGTATTCATAACTGTTTGCACAAACAGTATTTATAAGTGCAGGTATCTAACACCTACCCTACGGTGAAAACAAGGTCACTTCTGAAAGAGGCCTGTACAATCAATCATCTGAATTTAAAGAAGTACAGAAGTAAATTCCTTTTCTCAGATTACTTTTCTTGGATTACAAGTAGAATTTTAATTGAGTGAAGCAATGTAGGGTTATCAGGTACAGCATCATAGTAGGTGTACTAATAAATGCTCACCTAGTGTCCATAAACACATACATTTTCTTTACATCCAAACTTTACTAATGGGTTCATCTCCTCACTTCATTACCTTTAATCCAGCTTGTCCTTTCTCACCTGGGTCTCCAGGCAGCCCAGGAAAACCCTATGAAAAAAGGAAATTAGAACATGTGTAGGCCACTCCAAGATGATGTGTCTACACTGCCGGACTCCTCCACTCACCATTGCACCAGAGAAGCCAGATTCACCATCCTCTCCATCAGACCCAGGGTCACCCTAAAGACAGAAAGCAGATGTTGGTGAGGGAGCCAATATCTACAAATGACCCAACTCTAAATAGAATAGAGAATAAAATATACTTTATTAATCCCGGAGGAAATTAGGTAAATAAGGATATGAAGGATAAGAGCTCACCACAGGGCCTGTGTCACCTCCCCGGCCTCGAACGCCTTTAGTTCCTTTGTAGCCCTAACAGCACAACGTAGGATAGTCAGAGTACACTGAGTCTTGTTTGAAATCAGTCTGATGTACAGAGCAGATTAAACTTCACACCACTTACCTCTCTTCCTTGAGTCCCTGGGAATCCCTGTTTCCCTTGGGGCCCTTTGGACCCCTAATCACAAAGAGCTGTTAATAAACGTATAAGGACAAAACCAGAGTGGCTAAATTTCCAGGCATGCACCTGCCGTTACTGAGATGACCTACCTTTGGCCCAGCGAAGCCCGCAAACCCCGGCTCTCCTGGCTCACAGTCACACTCAGTGGGTCCTTCTTCCCCCAAAGAGGCGTCCCCATCATACGGCATTTCGGTGGTCAGCGTGGTCACCTCTTTGGCATAGTCATATGTGTCTGTGGCGGTGGCGTAAGGGTAGGCCTCCTCTGTGAGCATGGTGACCACCGTTGGAGCAGCACCGTAGGGGTCAAACGCAGACGCGGACTGTTCGTCCTCGTAGGTGAGTGTGGGCTCTGGAGGGTAGTCCACTTCAAATGCACAAAAAGGACTGTGAGACCCTGGCAGACTGGCTGGCTCATGTTGCTCAGCCAAAAGATGATTAGGTCCATTAATGAGAACACGTACAAATGAAACAACAAATAGAAAGGATGCAAATAAGGTGTTACCGGATTGTGGGTATCGATACACATCAGATTTAGAGACAGATGCAGTTGTTACTGAGCAATGAGAAAGTGTAGGCTATTTGCATGTCATTTGTGGAGATAAAGGGAGTTTCCAGACACTTTAACCCCTTGCAATAATAGCCCACACTGATTTCAAATACATACATCATTATAACACATACATAAGCCTAGTGATCATACCTTCATTTTGCTATAATTAATTCAATTAATACATATACAGATTATATGTTGGCATTGATCAATGAACAAACATATATATCAATCAATGCAGATTCCTTTCCGCTTCTGTGATACATTATGTTTAGGCCTAAATAGTTGCAGCCTTAATTAAGCTCGAATATTCATTTGTTATGATGAAATGGTAATGTGACATACATATGCCCCAATTTTAAGTTTGTGATTAAAACCTAACCTTGTAAAGCCTTCTGTAATGATTTGTAATATTTTCTTACAGAACCTGTATGAAAGAGTTGTGTAATACCAACACAACAGCAGAGACTGTCTGCATCGTTAACTGAAATGTGACTTAATACACACATCAGGCTCAAACCTACATCAAAATATTAGGAACAATTCAATTCAGTAACAATAGTAGCTACTTGGTGATCAGAATTAAAGGCTAAAATGGATATGGTCTGGCAGTGAGATAATAATACTGCTTTAAAGGAATACTTTAGATATTCAAATGTTTGCACTGATGAATAAACATTAATTGCCTGTTAGCATTATTCAAATGTTATCATGCCGACTAGTAGCTACAAGTCACTGTTAGACATGTTAGAATGTTTGGTTGAGCAATTTATTGCTTATTTATTAGTAAAGCACTAGATGATTTTTTTCTAATGCAGTATCAGAACACTCACATGTCCATGCCAGCATTCCCCAGATTAAAACAAACAAACAAACCAAAACAAACAAATAGTTGGCATGACCCTACCAGACTGTGTATATCCAGAATGTTCATCATATCCACTGACTAAGGAGCCTTCATATGTATGTTCATCACCTACGTATTCCAATGGGGACATGGTGTTATTTAGCGAGTTTTAAGTGTTGAGGATGATGATGATGAATGACGACAAATGCATACAGCTTGACATTTCTCAGGTTGCACGTTTTGCAGGTTGCACGTTTACGAGTGCTCGTGTTCTGCGGGCCTCTTCTGTTGTGTGCTCTGACCTGAGTGGTGGCCAGAGTAGTCATCCTGGGCCTTGCAGCAGAGCGCACAGAGCAGTAGCACAGAGCCTAGAGACACAGCCCACACCTGGTAGCCAGAGAGGAACACAGACACCATCAACCTCACACGGCACACTGCTGTGGTGCCTCCTGTCCTACTTATTAATATTGACTTATTAATAGCACAAGGGCATTTTTCAGACTTAAAATGTTTAGATGCTGTTATAACCTGCACTGTTTTTTTGTGTCATTTATGCGTCCTAGTTTTTTTACTGTTGACAAATACCAAACGTTTTTTTGTCAGTCAATGTAATTTTGTAGATATGCTTATTAATATTTTGGCCACAAGGCTTAAAAAATATTGAAATGTCAATTGAGCACTGAACGATAGTGTTGCATTTAGCTGACTATGTTTATATTTTTTAGAATTAAAGTCACTATAATATATATGACAGTGTAGGATGAATATTTGAACAAGACTTATTGTCTCCCCTACTGGAAAGAGTTAGTACTCGTTTCTGAACCTTTCTGTGCATTCCAATCAGGTAACCTTAGATGGGTGTCCTAACACGTGTGATTTGCACCAGGTTTAGAGTGGAATTCCACAACAGATCGGATGAGGAGACTCGTGCGTAGGAGAACTGGGTGATATGACTACTGAAGTTGTTTAGTTCTTGTTTAGATATAGAATGAATATCATTACTTGTAAGCAGTGCAGGTCTAATGCATTTTAAAAAGTTCCTTTCTTAGGAAGTGAGGACAGACTCTTGTATTTGTGTTTGAGCTCATTGAGGTCACTGTCCAAGTGCCAAACTTACTGTCTTGCCCTCGTGATTTACAGCAGTTCTCAGCCTGATCTTACATTCCAGACCAGACTAGCTGCACACACAGTTCTACACTACTACTCCCGTCTTTTGTTTTAATGATCAAATGATGATCTCTTGATCACGCATGCACACTATGGGTCATTTACATTGCATAGCGGATGCAATGCTGTTTGGCCTACTATATTGTAACCATGACACTGCAGCACACTGGATGAACACACTGGGTAACAAAATGTAAACTTCCACAAACTAAAATAGACAGATCTAATAGAGCTGTTAACACTCAACTGAAAACTGCTTTTTGAATTGTTCTATCAAGAATTTCTAAGTGACAGGGCATGTTTTATATGAAGTATATATTACTTATTAATAAATAAGGCTGTTATTACGCTTAAATATGTACAAACATATTTAACAAAATGTACAATGTTAGCCCCTGAAGCATTCAGTGTTCAGCAGTGGTCTGCTAACATAGAGGACATCCACTTCCCTTAATTCAGCTTTTTTTCATACAATAAGAAAAGTGGAAATGCTGGGAAAAACCCCTCAAGGACAATAGCGAAATTCTGAAAACATTCAGTTTGGAAAAAAAAGAATTGACACGGTTTTGTAGCTGGAAAAAACACATTTTTGACCAAAGTTCCCTTTCCATATAGTCTACGCCAGTCTACATTTAAAGTTGAAACTCTTGATACTGAATGGCCGAATTACGTGATGAGGTTTGCTGATCATTACTCTGGACAGTACAAGAGGTCAGAGTGAGGGGGTGGAGCTTGTGGACCCCATCAAGGGCTCTCACCATCCCACAGGCCCTCTAGGACAAAGAGGTGCAATGCAGGATATGTGCCCTCTCTTACTTCTCTGCGTTTTCACCTATATGCCAGGGTTCACGACCTCTTGAAATGTGAGCGGTCATGTGGAGAATTATCATAAAGTCAAGCAGCAATGGAACCTGACATAACACCACAACTACAACAATCTAGAAAACATAATAGGAGAAAGAGAAATTCTTGAGTACATCGTGGAAGCTTTATGCAGTTAGACCAATCATGAATAAAAAAAAACTGACTTGGACTGAGATATTTTACTGTATCATTTACTGGAACAGCAATGAAAGCACTGAATCACAATTAAGAGCTTGCATGCTGCTCCAGGTAGCAAATAATATTAATTTGTCAATGGCAAAATCAGCTAAGACCTTTTGCGTTAGTACTGATAACATTAGCAGCAATTGCTTGAAATGAGCAGTAGCCTACACTGCATCTTAACACCATATACAGTTAAATCCATGAGACATTTTACACTTTACTTCAGGTACAATTATTACCGTATAACTTGCAAAGCATCTAATTTGAACAATACACCTGGAATCTACCGTCACATCTCCAGTTTGCGGGCATGCAGTGAAGAGCTCCTTATTCTCACCTTCACCCCAGAGCCTGCCATGGCCAGTCGCCCTTCCTGCTGGATTCTGTCACGTCTGCAAGGTCCACAGAGAGGGGCCTGTCACTCCACACACACAGGGCTCGTGGTCTCAGGCTGTGTGCGAGTGTGTGACTGCCCGAGCTCCTCACTGCATGCACCCTCCCCAGCCGCCGCACCAGAGCCCCTGTGCAGAGACGGCCATGCAGGTCTGCTGGGGCCTCACCAGACTCCCCTGGGCTCCCTCCTCTCCGCAGCTGGGTGAGAAATACCAAAACCTTCCCCAAAGACACACACATACACACACACACATGAAATGAGGAGAAAAGCTTGTGGACTGTGGGCAAGAGATGGACAAAAACTACTTTCAATGATATGAATGAAAATATGATTTATTAAACTAGATACAACCTGCATTTACTTGTTTTGTAGATGTACACAATTGGCAGGACAGTGTTCATAATGACGTAGGAAAAATATGTTCTACAAGCTTTTCTACCTACAACATCAGGAACAGAAACGAGATTAAATCAGAAATGAAAAACCTTTGGTACTAATTAAGTTCATTTGAGGAATTGAAAGGGACAGCAAATCCCTACACGCAAAAACTACACACAAAATGTCACCCATGCAGATATATAAATGTAAATAGAAATGTATATGTGGATTTGTAACCTTTGGCTTTCTTGCCAAGATAAAGACATGACACCTTTTACAGATTCTGCATGGCCAGAGCAAACACACCCACTGAGGGGTTTTATGGTTGGGATAAACGGTGCCCTCGTGTATCCAATCGAGAGTTTTAGTATTGTACTTCAGAACTGAATAAAACAACCCTGGGATTACATTAAATACAATATGACATGCACATATATGAATTATATGAATAATGAATGAAAGAGATTAAAAGGTTTGGTGAAAAATGAAAACACCACAAGATCAGTTCAGATTTAGTTTAATGTGTATAAATAAACTGGAAATCCATATTCAAATATCTGCATTAAGATTACCCACAACCCCCCCCCAAAAAAAAAAAAACCCTGAAAAAAATTCTTCTGCATCCAGCACAAGATCCACATCCAGCCGAACAGTTGTCTACTTATTCTTTTTCTTCTTTTTCTTGTGATGCCTCTCTTCAGAAGAGTGGGAATCCCTGGACACAAATGGACAGCAAAGGGTTGAAATCAAAATAAAAAAACACAAGCTAACACTGTGAGCAATAAAGTCACATAATGAATGGCCGGTGAAAAAACACTGCCTCCAAGGTGAGGGGAACTTTGAGAAGTCTAAGCAAGAAGGACGATCCCTCGCGAGGTTACGAGGTGCGATCGCGCGGCCGTGCTTCACCTCTTCCTGCGTCTGCTCTCCTTGTCTTGGCTTCGCTGGCGGCTGCGCTTGTGGTGTCGCTTGTGGCGGGAGCCGAGCTCCTCTCTGCTGCTCGCATGCGACTCCCGCGACTCAACAGATGCAGCACGGCCTTCGTCTGGCCTCCTGCAGACAGAGGATGTCAAACAAAGTGGCCAACAGGTGGCAGCACACCCCATCAGTGAAGACAGGATAATAAGCGCTGGAGTCGGTGTGAATGCCTGCTCAGGGAACAGCCAGGTAGATAACATTTGTACACAACGTCATGGCTGCCGTCATAGAGTCTGCTGAGAAGACAAGACCACCACAGGTGAACAGGCACCAACTTGTGCTGGAGGGGAAAACTGACAATCCCTCCTTACAGAACAACCCGTGTCTGAAGTTGCTTGGGCACCGCAAATCGACCTATATTACCACTGTAAGCATGCAGAATAACTCACAACATTACCTATGCTGTGATGTTTTGATCGCTTCCTCTCTCTCCTCCTTCCACAGTCTGGCCAGTTCCCCAGAGTGGACATCAATCACTTCACGAATAACCTGTGGAATCACAGTGGCACAAACATGAATACAGACTGCTCCATGGACCTCAGCTCTACTGAAGATTTTATTCTTCCTCACTCCCATTTTTCCCACAGACCTGACAACATGAAGCATAATTTAACTGGCATATTAGTTCAACCATGAACTGTGTAATTGATCTTGCACAGGCTGTATGGGGGTATATCGGACCTGCAAGGTAGGGAATAAAAAGCTCGAATTCTGACCTCAGTGTAAGACTTCTTGGTAATGTGAACATTCTTTGCTCTGTACGACTGGCGTCGTCTCCTGTAGTCTCTCATCTCAGCCAAGACCTCAAGGTGAGACTTTGGTCCACTATGTTCCTCATCTATGTTTAGAAAATGTTTCATTAAAATTCCATGTAAAAAATTATTATACACAGGGAGTTTCACAAATCAGGCACATTTCTTAATAAAACCCACAGCATTTGAAACAAAGTCCCAGGCAACTTTCAGACATTTTTCCACTACCTGCTATGTCACTGCTAAATGTTTACCATATAAATGCTTAATAGGTGCATGGATAGAAAGTGTGATGTGTTAAGTCATCGGAATTATACCTTTATTAAGCTTGGAAACAAGATCCACATACAGATCCTCATTGCTGGACGACTGTGCCTTTGCACTCTGCTGCATGGCCACAACGTGATCGTACAAGGCCAACCGATCAGCCACAGTGAGGTCACATACTGATCGCTTCTGGTTCTGAGGAACGGCCACAGGTTCGGTGGAGTAATCGCCTGAACACAAAACAGAGTTTAACACATACTGGCTTCAGGGACTCTATTCATGAAGGAGCAGAGAATCTTCCCCCCAAAACTACTGAATGAGCAATGTACAAAATAAAGGTTCACAAAATTCTACAGTTTAGTGAATATTCCCAAAACGTAATGGGATCACCAAATCATGTGACAAAAACGTGTGGATTCTGTTTGTATATGTAGGTGCTTTCTATGTATTCTCACAATTTCTGTGAGAGAATAAAGCTGTAACATTCCTAATTTCAGGCTGACATAAAAGGATATTTTTAAAAGGATACAGCAAGTATGAGTGGAAAAAAGTCTTGACCAGACAGCCTCTAATACTCACCCCTGTTACTAGAAAAAATACAAAATACAAATAAATGATTTGGTATTGGGGCTAAGAAATTCTTAAATATATGCGATTGTTAGAAAACTTCTTGCTCAAACATTCTTAGAAAAAAAAAAAACAATATGTTGTAACTAGTTGGCTAAAAAAGGTTCAAAGTCATGTAAGTCAATAACCAGTGAACCCTGCATTCAACTTCCAAATGAAAACTTCTCTTATCTACAGTCATGAAAAAAATAAACATAAGCACACACCCAACCACCCATCCACAGTGAGAGATCAGAGTTTTGCTGTATAGCTTACTTTGGCAGTACGTTCCTGGTGACTGAAGTGGAGGGGCATTTGCACGAGCCTGCAGGATTACTTGATGTTGTGTATGTTTGTCTGTTACAAGACAGGTGAGAATATCAATAACAATACATGGTCGTGAACCTCTCCCTGGTACTTGGAACATACACTCACTAACCACATAAAAACAGCTTGTAGGTATACAAGTTATGGTTTAGACTGTATTGGCACAGGATATTACAGGACATACATGAAAACACCAATAAGGCGTTTGTACACAGTGCAGTGTATGTACCAGTTCAACACTCATAACCATGCTGCTACCATGTCAATAGTTAAGTGCATGTAAAAATATACAAGAATACTGAAATTTGCCACCCAAAAAATATCCATGTAAGTTATCCTGTTATAAAATGACAAGTGATGAACCGATTAGAAGGTGGCTGATGAACTGTGCATATCAATATATCATTATGGCACCGTCATTAATCCATTACATAAAAAATGACTTCCTTAAAAATGTCACTTCCTTTGAATGGACCACTCACCTAATATTATGCTGGGAATGTTTGTTCTCTCATAGCAAAATGACGGATCGTACATCTCTGCCTGAATCCATACAAGAAGTATAAGATTTTAGTTTGATGTTTACACGTAACACATTAAACAGAAAGTAATGATTTTTAGTGAGTAACGAGTTTTCACCTGTTCCTCTTTGGAGTATCCTAACTGAACGAGCTGACAAATTGCTTTGTGTTTTTCCATGCTCCTACATGGAACAGTGTGGGTTGTATCGTAGGAACACACCTCCATATTTTCCTGGTGCAACGAGCATGAGAGGACGTCGGTTCAAACAAAATATTAAGCATTATAAATTATATAAATAAAGAACAAACGCAGGTTCCACACCTGTTTAACCAGTTAACCAGATAGTTAGCTAGCTAAATTTAGCCATCTATCTATCCTAAGTATGATAACCTAACTATGGAATGATTTGCTGGCATCGCATTATAAATTTAGGTAACGAAGTTTGACATAATTTTCAAAGAGATATTATTGTACATTATTGTACTTACTCACAATCGAACAATGAATTACATTTGTAACCCTGAAATCTAGCTAACATGAACTTCAATTCGGTTACTTCTATAGACAGTTAACTAACAAGCTGAATTCAATATTATCATTGTTAGCTAGCTAACGTGGCTAACCTAGCTAACGTGGCTAACCTAGATTACCAAGGAGTGGGACTCCAAATCCGGATTCCATTCCAATGCCTTAAAGAGCTCTGTCAGTTGTGTACGACAGTTTTCCGTAAATTCGGTCAGTTCGTCCAAACTCCGTATCCGATCCTGTAGTGTCTCTGTGAAAGACATTTCAGACGTTTCACCCACGAACGGGACCAACCAACACAAACCTAACGCAAAATCGTTATGATCCTTTGAACGCCGCATGAACCGGAAGCAGTTCCTCCGCGTTTCGGTTTGTTTTACAGACTCAGAATCAGTTTGTTTATCAAGATCCGAACCGTTGCAGATGCAAGGGCGGTATGCTGCAGGAGTCCCAGATCAGCCAACGGAAGCCTGATCAAGCACTATTATGTTTGGTCAGCTTCGAGCAACATTACGTGTTTTGGATCTAAGATACAGTTTATTGTGGTATGACATTTTGTCAGCCATTACGTTGAAATGGGGGCGTCTAGCCGTTGACTGTTTTTAGGGTGATAACAGCTCCGTTATCACGAAACTGACCAGCTGACTAGATAATCTTGCGGACTGTGAACTGAAAGCAGGTGGGTAAACAACACTCTTAGCTGAACAAGGCTACTGAGCTCACGTTCCTGTTACAGCTGGTTCTCTAGCTAAACATGCTAGTGTTAGCATGACAATGCTGTAAACATCTAGGACTAGTTTGTCCCTTGACTCAGTTTGTCGTTGTGCGTTTTGTCATATGTAGCTAGAAGAGTTTACTGTCTATGTTTGAAGGTAAACACTGCAATAACTTCAGTTAGCTAGTTAGCTAAAAAATAGCTGTCTATCCATTAGCCTGCTGGTTGCCTACAAGCACAAGAAAGTCATAAAGCTGTTCGTCACTGCGATATTTGATATTTCAGTGTTTCACGTATTTCTAACATAATTATCGATTCCACTTAATGTTCTCTTTTGTATTTTTTTACGTTGAATCTAATCTCTGAAATCGTAAGTTATAGTAATAGTAAGTTTGTTTTTATATTCTCTCGTCATCAGATAAGGATCTGACTCTGGAAAAGACGTCATATAACACCTACAACAAATATGGGAAATCAGCTGGCTGGAATCGCTCCCTCACAGATATTGTCTGTTGACAGCTATTTCTCAGACATACATGATTATGAATATGACAAAAGTCTTGGCAGTACCAGATTTTTCAAGGTGGCTAGAGCGAAGCATAGAGAGGGTTTAGTGGTGGTGAAGGTCTTTGCCATTCAGGACCCTTCACTGCCCTTAAGCAGCTACAAGCAGGAGCTAGAGGAGCTGAAGATCAGACTGCACTCTTGCCAAAACTGTCTGCCGTTTCAGAAGGCCACACTCACAGAGAAAGCTGCTATGCTCTTTCGGCAGTATGTTCGTGACAACCTTTATGATCGTATCAGCACACGGCCATTCCTCAACAACGTGGAGAAGAAATGGATTGCTTTCCAGATCCTTAATGCTGTGGATCAGGCCCATAAATCAGGAGTGCGTCATGGTGACATTAAAACGGAGAATGTTATGGTGACAAGTTGGAACTGGGTGCTGCTTACAGACTTTGCTAGTTTTAAACCAACATATCTACCCGAGGATAATCCAGCAGACTTTAATTACTTCTTTGATACATCCCGGAGGAGAACATGCTACATTGCACCAGAGAGGTTTGTGGATGGTAGTATGTTTGGCACAGAGAGTGACCAGACCACTCCACTTGTGGATCTCACTAGCAATAGCCAGAGGACCAGAGGAGAACTCAAGCAACCCATGGACATTTTCTCTGCTGGTATAATTGAGTTTTGTAATGACTTTGTTTCGAACTAATTTGAAGCATGTATAGGTTTTCTCATTATGTTTTTGTTTTTTAGGCTGTGTTATTGCTGAACTGTTCACAGAAGGGGTCCCACTCTTTGATCTCTCACAGTTGTTGGCCTATCGCAAGGGACATTTTCAAACTGAACAAGTTCTAATGAAAATAGAAGACCAAAGTATTAGAGAACTGGTACTTTTAATAGGTTTATTCACATTTACATTATCAGCTGTTTTTAATTTGCCAATGTATGCATGTCAAATGTTTGTGCAATATGGCTACCCTTCATGCAACACCTTGAATATTTACCACCTTTTACCATAATCAATATGCAAATTCTCTGTGTGTTTGTGAGCATTTGTTTGTATGTATTACATTCTCCATAGGTGGCACAGATGGTGCAACGAGAACCTGAAAAACGTTTGACGGCTGAAGATTATTTGAAACAGCAACGAGGCAAAGCCTTCCCAGATATCTTCTACACCTTCCTTCAACCTTATATGGCTCAGTTTGCTAAAGAGACATTCCAGTCTGCAGACGAGCGGGTGTTAGTAATTCGAAAAGACCTAGAGAATATCCTTCACAACCTGTGTGGAGGAGGGCAAATGGGGAAGGCTGAGAAGCAAGAGAAGGCATCTCAGGAGCTTGGATCTACCAAAGAACATGGGCTGGTGGTTCTTGTGTCAGTCATCACCTCCTGTCTGCAGACCCTGCGCTCCTGTGACTCTAAGCTGGCGGCGTTGGAGCTGGTACTGCACTTGGCCAGCCGGCTGAGTGTGGAGATACTGCTGGACCGCATCACTCCTTACTTACTGCATTTTTGCAATGACTCGGTGCCTCGTGTGAGGGCAGAGGCAGTGCGCACGCTGACAAAAGTGCTGGCGCTGGTCAAGGAAGTACCCCGCAATGATGTCAACATCTACCCAGAGTACATACTGCCTGGCATTGCACACCTGGCCCAAGATGAGGCCACTATTGTCAGACTTGCTTATGCAGGTAATGGCAAGATAGTTTAGAGAAACAGGTGCAATGCGTAATCCTGTATTTTGATTTTTTTTAAGAGCATTTAATTTAGTTTGTATGATTTTCTCTGTTAGAAAACATTGCCCACCTCGCTGAGACAGCACTGCGTTTTCTGGAGCTAGTGCAGGAGAACAATCTCAACTCAGAACAGGACCTAAATGGAGAAGATGCTGAGGAAACTCTTCATCCCAATGAGAACTATGATTCAGGTATCTGTCCATCCAAGAGCCACTTTTCAGGATTTCATATAATTCTCATTAAGTCAGCAGGCTACAAAATGACATTAGTTACAATGAAGGGTTCTGAGCCAGCTGCAGATGAAAATATAATACAAAAATGATTGATGTGGTCTATCCTCTTCTCACAGAGCTGCAGGCATTGCATGAGATGGTGCAGCAGAAGGTGGTGACACTCCTCAGCGACCCTGAAAACATTGTCAAGCAGACGCTGATGGAGAACGGCATCACGCGCCTCTGTGTGTTCTTCGGCAGGCAGAAGGCCAACGATGTGCTCCTCTCCCATATGATCACCTTCCTTAATGACAAGAATGACTGGCATCTGCGTGGAGCCTTCTTTGACAGTATTGTGGGTAAGTTCTTCTTGCTGTCTTGCTTTGTGGTGGATACAGAAATGTGGTCTGAGACACACAGTTGGGAAAGAGTCCCAACTTGACACCTCTGCTCCTCCCTGTGCTGCAGGGGTAGCAGCCTATGTGGGGTGGCAAAGCTCGTCCATCCTGAAGCCGCTGCTCCAGCAGGGCCTGAGCGATGTGGAGGAGTTTGTCATCTATAAAGCCCTCAATGCTCTGACCTGCATGTGTCAGCTGGGGCTGCTGCAGAAACCACACATCTATGAGTTTGTCAGCGATATCGGTGAGAGCATTCTTATTGTTCATATTTAGTTACAGTATACAGTGGACAGTAGAGAGATGTAGTTTTCTATGAAAGTTATGTATGGGTGAGCTGATTTCAATGCTGACTGTGAGTCCTTAACTTATAATTATAATAAGTAGTTATAATTAGAACTTATAATAATATTTAGCGAGCCTGCAGTGTAATCCGCAGCCCAAGTGGCAAAGTAGTTCACTGTGATTCAAATATATTTTTAAAATTGTGAAGAAAGAAGACGATTGTGCATTATCATCATGTCTGTTATCCCGTCAGCTCCATTCTTGTGCCATCCCAACCTGTGGATCCGTTACGGAGCTGTGGGCTTCATCACTGTGGTCGCTCAGCACCTGAACATTGCTGATGTGTACTGCAAGCTCATGCCTCACCTCAACCCTTTCATCACCCAGCCTATCATACAGGTGGGGCTGCGCGTCAACCAACAGATGAAGCAGTGGCTCACTGAATAGAAAGTGTCGTGGTGAAATCCATTTATGATTATGCTGAACTTTTATCCTACCGTTTACTAAACAATAAATTATTTTCTGTGTTATTTGGCAGATTGATAAGGAAATAGTTCTTCTGAGTGTGCTTAAAGAGCCTGTGAGTCGTTCCATCTTTGACTATGCACTCCGCTCCAAAGACATTGGCAGCCTCTTTCGACATCTGCTGCTCCGTCAGAAGAAACGTAATGGCTCCATTCCTGAGTGTCCCATTCCTGATGATCCAGCCATTGCACAACTGCTGAAGAAGCTCCTATCACAGGTCAGAGAGAGGTGCTGGCTGATGTCTTCAGACTTGGAAGGACTATAACGACAACAAAAAAGCAGCTTATTTAGTAGCAGTTGAATTTCTGGACAGTTGTTTTTGGAAATGTTGTCTAGATGTCTCTGGAAACACACCCATGCTGTCTCTTGGAACTTGCTGTGTTTCTACGTGGTCCATGAACACACTGCTTCTGTTTCGATTCTCTCCAAGGGAATGACGGAGGCTGAGGAGGACAAGCTTCTGGCTCTGAAGGACTTCATGCTTAAGTCCAGCAAGGCCAAGGCCAACATTGTTGACCAGACCCACTTGAGTGATGGGGCACACAGTGGAGTCATTGACCTTTCCACGCTGGGGATCACCGGCCGGCAAGTGGACCTGGTTAGACCCAAGCAGGAGTCTGAGGACAAGAGAGGTAGGCAGCCTTTTGTAGGCATGTGCGTGGAGAGAGTAATCCGTTCTTGGCATCCAGAATGTAGTTTAATATATCTATATTTTTTATGTGTTTGCAGACGTCTTTGCAGACATCTCTGCTGTTTCTGGTATTACTTAGCTATTGATGTGCATGGTTCTCTTTGAAGTATTTAACTTGCCCATCATTAACTTGCCTATATTTCGATTTTTTCTGTCACAAAATATAACTCGCTATTATTGTGTCCTCGCCATGAACCATCAAAAGTAAAGTACGGTCTGCAGATTGGTGCATGAATTCTGCAACATTAGCTTATAGTACCTTATTGTCTTATTGTTGCATTTGGTATGTTTCAATCGCATGAAAGTGAATTATTGCAGTGCTGGTCTGTGGGTGACTGGACTAACTTAATTACTTACCAGTAGATTTCGTCATTCTGTGCAGTAGATATAGTTGCTAGTAGTAGAGGCTTAGAATGGTTTTATTTGTGGCACTTAGAAGTGCTGTTGGAATCGCAATTCTAATGCGTTGTTGCATGTGATTTTTCTGTTTTTGTCCACAAGATTCAACATTTAAAATATATAATTTTTTTCAGAAGCTCTGTTAAAAGAGTTTAGTTTTTGTGTGTTGAATCTCAGTAAGTAAATTTTGATGCATACGTTCTTAAACAGTGCAACAAATTCATTTTTTCTCCCAATTCAGACCTACATAAGATCTTTTTATTCAGTATGTTTATAAAATTGTACACTGTTAAACGTATCTATATAAGCCTTTCTGTATTGGTTTTCACTGCACACACTATGTTCAAAGACAGTTATGTATTAAATCAATGGGTTACTCTCTGTAACCACTGTGTCAAGTATGTATGTATGTCTAACTCTAACTCTTGGAAGTCTCCTTATCCACTACATTCTTAAAGAAAAGTCCAGCATAAACCTCAAACAAAAGCCTAAAATTCGGAAGGCTTATAGTCAGATTTGGCTATTATAATGATGAAAAAACCTATTTTATTGATATTTTTTAAATAGTTACATTCTTGGTTTGAACTGACCCTTTTTTAAAATTTGTCTTTTACAAGCCCGTAAACACACGAAGCAAGACTCTAGCCTGAACGAGGAGTGGAAGAGCATGTTTGGCTCCCTGGACCCGCCCACCTCGGCGCCGGCACAGGCAACGGTACCTACTGTTCTAGTTCCGAGCGCTGGTGGGAGACCCGACGGGACTCTGGCTGGAGAGAGCCTGCCATCGGAGAGTTACGCACAGGCTCTTAACCTCCCTCATATTCCATCCTCAGCCCAGGTTGAGCGCTGAGCCGACTGCATCCCCCCTCCCCACCCCTCTCATTCTCCCCGACCCCTCCTCCCTCCCCCCACCCCCTCACTATCCTCACTCTTCCCACCCCCTCCTGCCTCTTCCCACTCCCTCCTGCATCTCCTCACCCCCTCCTCCCTCTCCCTGCCCCTCCACACCTCCTGACCCCCCTCCCTCTCCCTGCCCCCCTTGTCCCTCTTCACTCTGCAGTGTTTTCTCTTACTTTTATCCCTTTTAAGCCACCCCCCATCCCTCCAGCCATGGATGTGTGTTCATACTCACTTTAAACCTCCATTCATGTGCTTTAATCATGACTTAATGACTGACTTTTGATAGCTTTACTTGCTGCATCATTAGTTGTGACTGTAAAGTTGTACTTGTGAAGTCTTTAATACATTGTCTGCTTCATGCAGAGGTTCTGGATCGAGTCCTTTGAGCCCCAGCCAGTTGCCAACTGCTTCAGCTTCCAAAACCACTTAATAATTGAATTCTTTTCATTTCGTGCAACTTAGTACTTAGTTCTGCACCTCTCCACTGCCTGGGGCTGGAGTGGGGCTCTACTGATGGGCACTCTCTTCTGCATTCTGACGTCCATTAGGACATTAGGTGCCTTGCAACATGTTTATCTACTTGAATACAAAGCTAATTAATATACATGACATGGTGGAAGAGAATGAAGAATAAAAGCTGGTCTGGCTGGAGGCCCCCATGTCTTAGATTGAGAACATCTGGCGTATTGTGCTTTTGAGAGAATTGATGTCTAATCCCCCCATATGTATCTGTCTCTGTCATGCTGTTAGCAGTGTTATCTCCACTTCAGTGACTACAGCATGCCAGCAATGACAGTACAGCTTGCTGTCAAACCTGTGATGGTTAAAAACCTTGGCTTTCATCTCCATCCTCTTTAGATGTGTCCACAGGTTCTCGAGCCACCCACGTAAAGAAGGATGCTAGGATCTCATTAAATAGCCCCGAGCAGCACTAAACCGAGGCCTCTCACTCTGCCCTCGATTTAGATGCCAGAAGGCGGAGCCCCTCAGCCCTGGAAGCCATCAGTTCCCCCCGCGGTTCAGGTGGTGCAGTCGATGAGCGGCGCGTCCACCTACCAGCGGCGCGTGACCACGTGCAAAGTGGAGCTGCAGCAGCTGGTGCAGCAGAAGAGGGAGCAGTGCAACGCCGAGCGCATGGCCAAGCAGATGATGGAGAGCGCCGAGTGGGAGAGCAGACCTCCGCTGCCAGGTTCACAGAGAGCTCCGCCCTCCAGCATCTGGGACAGTTTAGCTAAGAGTTTCATCATGGTTCTGCACTATGGACAATCTGCCAACAAAAAGAACATTGCTTACATATTAAAGCTTGTAGATGTCTTCAGATATTGCATTTGATTTAAAACATATCGCTGTAAAGATTGTACAGTTTTTACAGTTATCTTCTACAGCAAGTCGTTTATTAATGCCTGTGTGGTACTAATAAGTGTTGTGTTTGTAGGATGGCATCCAAAAGGTCTGCTAGTTGCCCATCTCCATGAGCATAAGTCTGCTGTCAACCGAATCCGAGTGTCTGATGAGCACTCCATCTTTGCCACGTGCTCTAATGATGGAACTGTGAAGATCTGGGACAGCCAGAAAATGGAGGGCAAGACCACTACCACACGGTACTCTTACTCATGTTACTTACAATTACATTTTTTAAAATGAAGTTAGATTTTCTTTTTGGAAATGTTAATAAATCAAATATGTTTTCTACTTATAAATAATAAATAGCAAATGGTTAATATTTTTCTTTCTTTCTTTTTTTTTTTTTTTTTTTAAACCAAGGGCTGATTATTGTATGATGTATTAGTTTATTATGAGGAAATTACTATATATGATGAAATGTCATTTCAGGTCAGTGCTGACATACTCCCGTATTGGGGGACATGTGAAAACCTTGACCTTTTGTCAGGGTTCACATTACATTGCTGCTGCTTCAGACAACGGCTCCGTCCAACTGCTCGCTGTCGAGGCCAACAAACCACCCAAATCCCCAAAGGTGCAGCCGTGTCAGACAAGGTAGGCCGGGTGCCTCATGTGAACTTTGAACTTTTCGTACATGATATCACTTGTCATTTTCATAGTTTTATATTAAATTTGTTTTTCTTTTTCAGTTTTATAAATTTGAATTTAGATTTTTTTTTAAGATCAAAGAAAAAGTGCTTCATAGATCAAATGTGACAAAATTACCCACACTTGGTATAATAATCAGAGGAATGTGGTCTGATTAACATTTGTTATGATGCCACAAATGGTCTGAACAGAGGTGAAGGGTCATACATGTGCTTGCCAGATGTGTAGCAACCAGCGTGTGTGATTGGTGCGGAATGTTAGCAGACATGGTTTTGCCTGCAATGAGGAGTGGCTTTTCAGAACATCCTAGAGTAGGTTTTCTGTCCTGCTCTGACATCACTCACATATAGCTGCATTCCATCATCTTGGCACACACCTATGACCCACAATGCAATTGTGTGGTAGCATCTGGCTCTGTCAAACTCCATAAACATGCAGTAAATGCAAATGTATAGAAGCATTTTTGTGAGGGATTTCCATGCAGTAGACACTGAGAGGATTTTCACTCATATGTAAGTGGCGAGTGGGAATTGGGATCCCAGAGCACAGTGGCAGTGTAGTGGTTACAGAGTGGGAACTCCTGCTGATCCATTCCACTCATGTACTCCAGTGACAACCAACACCTCAGAATCTTAGTCTTAACTTAGTCGCCTTTAAAACAAATCCGTCTACCACGTAGAGTTGTGTGTGAGCCAGCATGCGTTTGGCAGGTTCCTGGACCTGAAGGAGGATGGCTGTGTGGTGGACATGCATCACTTTCACTCTGGAGCTCAGTCTGTGCTGGCCTACGCTACGGTCAACGGCACCCTGTGTGGCTGGGACCTGCGCAGCAACACCAACGCCTGGACCCTCCGCCACGACCTCCGCCTGGGCCTCATCACCTCCTTCGCCGTGGACATGCACCAGTGCTGGCTGTGTGTGGGTGAGTGTGCCATCCAGCATCCTCTACATGCTCAGCTTGGCACCTGTCAGTGCTCCTGTCATTATTCTGTGCTTGTTGTCACACTTGCTCATTTACAGGAACAAGCAATGGCACAATGGCATGTTGGGATATGCGGTTCCAGCTGCCGATCTCCAACCACTCCCATCCAGCCCGAGCTCGAATCAGACGCCTGCTCATGCACCCGCTCTACCAGTCGTCCGTCATCACAGGTCAGATTCCAATTTTGTTGCTTTTGACATAACAGCCAAAAACATTATGAATGTGTGATCTTTGCATATATAATTTGAAACGGAGCGCAAGAACATGCCTCCCCTTTGCAATGGCCCTAAAGATCGCAGTGATTGCAGTATATTGTGTTTTAATTGTGTTCTTCAGCTGTCCAAGGAAACAACGAAGTGTCCATGTGGGACATGGAGACAGGAGACAGGAAGTTCACTCTGTGGGCGAGCTCTGCTCCTCCTCTCTCAGAGATGCAGGCATGTAGTCGGCTCTCGGGTTTTAAGAAATGCCACAGGTACTCACCGTTGACTTTGGTTCAGGTTGGCTTACTGATCACGTTGCACTGTGCTTCTTCTCTCATAGCCATCACCTCACAGCGTGCACGGCATATACTGCAGCCCTGCTGATGGCAACCCCCTTCTGCTCACTGCTGGATCAGACATGAGGATAAGGTATGCCGGGTCACCGTGATAATCACCTTATTAATGGAAAGTGAACGATTGGTTTGTGTTAAGCTTCTTGAAGTCGGGCTGTAGGTTGGTTATGTAGCTGAGCAGCAACATTAGGAAATAATCTCTAGGGTACGACACAAAAGGGCACACTAGTTTGTCTTGCGAACAAACTCTCGCTGTACTTGTATTTTTATTTGGTCTTTTAAATATGCCAGTTGAGATTATTTATCCTGTTTTACCAATGATGTCCTCAGATTCTGGGACCTTGCTTATCCAGAAAGGTCCTACATTGTTGCTGGTGGTGCCAATGACTCCTTACACTGCCCCTCTGTGTTCTACAACCGCAAGATTATCGAGGGAACAGAAGTAGTACAGGTTTGATGCCTTTGGATTTTCAGACTTCCCCTGCCTCATTCATACTATTTATTTGATTAATTCGGCAATGTTTTACCCAACATTTTTTCCTCTCCCATTTTGCCAGGAGATCCACAGTAAGCAGAAGAGTGGCTCCACCGAGGATACCCCTCGCAGGGGCCCAGAGTCTCTGCCCGTGGGCCACCATGACATCATTACTGACATCGCCACTTTCCAGACCACCCAGGGCTTCATAGTGACCTCCTCTAGAGATGGTATAGTCAAAGTATGGAAGTGAGAGGCATGGCTGATGCACACGTAGAGCTCAAAAGTGTCATGTGCAGTGTTCATCTCAAGGTCACTCATATTGGAACTATCTAAGATGCCAACTAGTTTTGCATGTGGAGATGCAGCAAGTTAATACCAATACTACTAAATACAGGTGTGTAATATGTATTTTTTTGCTTGTGAATATGTGCAAAATGTAACTGTGATAATTATGCGGCATAGTCAGACACAATAAGCCAAATATAGACAGTCTTTTAGTTTAGGCAGTGGCTGGTAGCCATCCGAATTTCAGCTGTCTGTAAGTGCAAATGAGCAGATGCACTGTGGAGGGATAGCCTACTGAGGACAAGCCTACTGAGGACAAGCCTATTGATGTGGACAAGTGAGGACTCCTGATTTATTTATTGTGTTTTGATCATTGATATTCTGAAATAAAGATGATCAGTAAACATTTTCATGACCTTTTAATACAAATTGTGAATTATGTCCCCAGCTTTATTTGTACAAAATATTAACATACAGAATGGGAATAAAGCAGTTGAAGTGGAATCTGCATATAACATTATGGTCTAAAATCTTTTCACTTTGGTACTGAAGCATGAGCACCTTCACATTCTTGCATGATGAGTAGAACCTCACTGAAGCAGGAGAATTTTAAAATGTGCCTTGGTAAAGAGAGACCTTTCATAAATGGTAAAAGCACTATTTAAACAGTACATGTAGACCCAACATTATGATCTTGCATTTAATTTACATCTGTTCAGTGATGAAAGTTTTAGGATTTTCATTTGTAATGTAAAAAGAAAAATCGGCGTGGTTAAAATTTAAAGAAATCATATCACCATTTTACATATGGAATATTTCAAATTATAGCACCAAAGCTGAAAATTGTTCCATCATATTTCAAGTATAAAACAAGCTTTGATGGATTTCTTTACCAGTAACTAGCCATTTACCCTTTCAGGAAAACCTTTTGCCACAAGCTGTTCTACCAATACATGTACATAGCATTCTTCAAACTTTTTTTGTGTCGTGCAAGATGGAACAATTCAAGCTGGAGATCTGAACATATAAGTGCAGGTATAGACCTGAGTTACCTGGCTGGGATGGACATGAAAGCCTTGTAAAGTATTGAGCTAGCGAGGGTGGGATGCAGGGTGTGGGCTAGCACCTGTGAGGGGTAATTCATTTGGGGGAGTGTAGCCAGAGGGAGAGACCATGGAGGCCAGAGAGGCTAGAGTGAGCAGCGTGGAGGTGTCTGGTTGGTATGGAAGGTTATAGGTGGCATGGTTGGTATGGAATGGTGGGGTTTGCCAACGAGGAAGATGGCTAGTGGGGAGGGGAGGGTTTTGCCAGGAGTGGGGACTAAGTTTGGATGGTTATGCAAGTTACATACAGATTTTAAATGTTTCTAGTGTTTGTGTTTGTTACTGTTTTTGTGTATATTAATTCATTTAAGGGAAGTAAGCATGGGGAAATGTAGTCATGGGAGAGCCATTTTAAATGTTGCTTTCTCTTTAAAAGAGTTTGAGGTGTGTTGCATGATAGTGGTGGCTTTAAGAATGTGGATGCTGGTGGAGGCAGAGGAGGGAAACTCGATGGAATTTAATGGGAGGGTTTTGAAGATTCACTGTACTGTATGGAGCCTCCCACACTTGGCTATACACTCTTCTTTAGTGTCAAACCTGTTACCATTACCCTTACATCCTCCATACCAGAAGTGAGAACATTTACTCTGCTGTACATCGTAGAACCATTTGGGTACGTAATTTCTGCAGGGCCCTTCTTCAGACTTCAGGAAGCATACATCTTTGTGTGCAATTGTGTGTGCGTGTGTGTGTGTGAGAGAGAGAGAGTTAGCTAGCAAGAATCAAGACACAGTAATACTAACACTTAATATTATAAATCTAGTAAAAAATAAAATGTTACCAAAATTTCCAATGCCTTCCAATGTCTTGATTTCCAATTCTGACTCCTCTTCTATTGTAGGCCCTAAACAAAAATCCCAAAAATATTTGAAGAAAAATAAGTGGACTTTTTACATTCCTGATTGTCTTTTCTGAAACAGTGCAAGTAATCATGTAAGTTTCCATTCATACTTTAGAAACCCACCAGAAAAGCTATTGTGCTATTGCACTTAGGCAGTAATATAATTCCCATGCTGCAATAATCATATTTCCAAATCCATAATATACTATAACCATTTTGGTAACGACTAAGCCAATTATAAGAGACAGACAACTTACTGTGTGTGATGCATGTGTCGATGCATGTGATTTCCGTGTTAAAACGATTACTGTTACCACCGCAACCACCGTACCAGAAGGATGTGCATGCACCATTTGCAATATCATAGTACCATCTTTGCACATAGTCCCCACACACAGTGCCAACGTCCATATCCAGCAAACACTGGGCTGTAAGCAAAACACTCACTTACTACTCAGACATGCAGGTAACATGCAAAGTGCAGGAGTCCAACACACATGCTGACATATGCACTGATAATATGCGCTGGTCATCGTGCATCATGCACCATGCATCCACCCTTTTTTTAATCAACATGCTGAGTTCCAAGAAGATAAAAAAATTCTTGATTTGTTTACCTTGTTTGCTTTTCTAATGTTTTCTTAGTTAAAACCTCAAATACTATGTTTGCTAAGAAGTCATTGTGGGTATTGTCAAAATATCAGGGTACTGTATATTCAGTAATAAATACTTTATCAAAGTGACTTCACATCAAAATTTATTTAATATATATATTAAAAATCTCAAAACCAATTTTACCTCAACCGTGCCCTTTTTAAGTTGTCGATCTTTAACATGAGTGGTTTATGTACTTCTCAAGGGATTTAGGCTGATTGAAAGAGTGCATTGTTCTAATAGCTGCACCGCCTCTACTTCTGTACCCTGAGGCCACTGTGGTAGTCAAGGCTTTTGAGACATTCTGCATTTTGGGCCTGCTTTACCATTTGAATCTACTCGTCTTGCAGGGAGTAGGTTACCGTTTTCATAGCCAGTGACCACTCCTCTGTGATCAGTGTATTCAGTGACCTCCTTCACTTCCTCCTCATCTCCTTCCTCTTCCTCCACTGGATAGAAGACAGTTGGTAGAGGAATCCTGAGGAGAAAACACTTCATTTAATCAAACTAAATGAAATGAAGTCAGTTTTTGAGGCCATAAAGGTGACATACTTTTGATCTGCAGTTTTTAGATGATATGATATTCTATGGTATTGAGGTAGGAGTTTTCTTTTTAGTGCCAGCAAAACTTTAGTGATTTTGTTGCAGAAGAAGTAAGTAAATGTATTACGAGTAGTGTTATGGGAGCAGAATGTGAAAATGACTTCTTGTGAGTCAAAATGATTTATGGCCATGTACTTGTAATCAAACAGATATCAGTGTGGTGATGTTTACTTTGTCATTACCTTTCAATGGGTATTCGTTCAGCTCCCTCAAAGACCTCATGATTGATTTGTCCCTGCTGCTGTCCTGTCTCACACTGTTTTCTGAGTAATGGCGGAGGGTAAACATTCATTTCTCCTGTAATTCCATACAAACAAATATTGTGTTAAAATCACTTCAACACACATCAAATTCAACTTAAACATACAATCATGCAATGGTTTACAGTGTATCCCTACAAAGTCCTGGAGGAAATCCACACAGTGTGTATTTTTTTTAACTCTGCCCAACCTCCCAGCACACTTGTATTCACCACCTGTATTCAGTGTTCTTGATGTCCTGGTACAGTTATGTGACAGCTGCAACAGTGTGAAATTTTTATGGTATACCAAAACATTATTTATGTAGCATAAACACTCTTACTTTTCAGAACGTGGAAGAAAGTCCTTATAAAGCGTTTGGCATATTCCTGCTCTCCTTGCTTCACATGACCCAAGTTTACTATGTGTTGTTCAATAGGAAAACTGGCAAGCTCCTCCACCTGAGTGCAGCTGAAGCGATCCCCAATGGTGAGGGTGAAGAGCACCACACCCTGGCACTTCGCTAATTTAGAGATAATGTCCAGCTTTGCTCTGTCATAATGATCCTCCTCTCCAACAATTGCGAGTACCATCTTCCTGGTGCGAGGCTTGGAGACCGTGAGAAGGCCCCTCATCACAATGAATTCCAAGGCAGGACCAAGCCTGGAGGAGCCTCCGGTCTGCTCTAAGTTTTGGAAGATACTTTGCATCATCTGTCCACGATTCTGATACTGCTGGAAAGTGAATATCTGCTTGACTGGTGCCTGGGCCTCACTGTAGGCAGAGCTCTGCTGGTAAAGAGATACTCTAGCGTGACTATCAGCTCTGCTGGGCTCACTGCTCACTACAAGCTGATCTAGCACAGTACCTAGGACCTGCTTCACACCAGCATACTGATCAGCTTGTATGCTCTGGGACCCATCTACCAACAGTGCCAGATCCATATCCACCTCCTGTGGCACAGACACCTGACCGGTACTTGGGCATTCTGTAGCTGGTTTACAAGGATCTGAGGAGAGAAGATTAGATGTGCATAAAATATAAAATGTAGAACAGAATGACTGCTCATATATTGTCAGTCACCATGTCTTTCTTGCTTGTTTGCACACACTGTAGACTAAGATCATGAGACAGCTGACTTACCATAGCAGAGGACACAATTCTGGATCCTCTCAAGTGCTCTTTTTTGGTCTTGTGGTCTTTCCAGCACAGACAGAATGAAGCTACCAGTCTCATCAGCCTGTTTTCCATCACACATCACAAGAAAATCATGCAGATGTGCTTTACATTGTAATTTCACAAGTTACTGTGCAGTTCTGTGTATGTAAATATTTGCCTCAATAAAACATATAATTTTACCTCAAAAGCACGACGAACGTTTGGAGTATCTCTAAACCCAATGACGCCAAGGTTGATGTCCAGACCCTTGTATTCTAACACAGCCGTGATAATGGAGGACACATCCTGGGACTGTCCACCAGAGAGGAAGACCGCCACCTTCCTCATCAATACACCTTGTCGCACACGTTTTAAGACATTCCTGCCCACAAAGCGCATGGCTGCACCAATGTCACGGCGGTTAGATGTACGTTCTAGTGCAATATTCTTCACAGCTTCCATCAGGTCCTTCTTTCGGTGGTAGTCAGTGAAGCGGATGAGGTACTTGGTGTTTGAACTGTATGAAACTACAGACACTCTTGCGCCTGTGGGGCAGTTGCTTTCAGCGATGTTGATACTGTCCAACAGGGAAGTAACAGAGGACAGCATCCTCGCAAACAACGCAGGACTCACATCATTGGACATGTCCAAGCCAATCACCAGTTCGGTAGGGTAGGCAGGGCACAATGCATTAGCTATAGGCATAGCCATGACATAGAAGAAAGAAATTAAAATAGCTTCAGACAGGTTGGTTTGTAAGTAGTATGATTTACATAGTCATTATGATTTACATAGTCATGCTTGTTCTTGGATGCGTAATGTGTCTTTTGGTGGAACGCACAGCGCATTAATGAATCATAAAGTGAATCATATAAATGTAATATAACATTATTATCTGCAGTTATTTTATATAAAGCTGCATTACAACAAAGGTAACAAGGCACCTACCTTTGCAGCAAACTGTGGGAGTGAAAGATGCCAAATTAGAATTAGAACACAATCACACTCGTGATAAAATATAAACGATTACTTCAATGGACATGGACAAACTAAACACAGATCAATATTAAGAAACCTCACCACAGTTGTCTCGTACATAGGTGATCAGTTCACAAGTCTAAAAGAATACAAGGAAATATTCAGAAAGAATATTCAGAAAGGAGACATTGTTCTGCGACACTTGAAAGCAAAGAGTGGTGGGAGCTTACAGACATTGCACTGCTTCCTCGTGGTCCTTTAGGGCCCTGGAAGGGAAAGCAAAAGTCTTGTTGATGATCAGATAAATGTTAAATTTTCTAATCGAAATGTTCAAATAATGTCAGGGATGCTTGCCAACCCTGTGTCCAACTGGTCCATCAGTGCCAGGCTGCCCCGGCGCTCCTCCCCTGCCTGCATTCCCCTGTCATCATATGTCAAAGCAACTACTAGTAAACCAATCAGATCAACCAAATGCAATTCTTATATTTTAACAACATATATGAAATTGTGCAAACATTCGGACAACTACTGATCGTTACTGATAAGTGTTGATTGCTGTCTTACCCCTCTTCCCTTATTGCCTTTCTTGCCGTGACTTCCATTTGTCCCAGGATTCCCCCTTTCACCCTGAACATAAAAATTAAAGAGAATTTGTCATAAAGGGTTACTGAACGAAGCATTCACTTGGCATTCACCTGGTAACCCTGATCCAGGCAAGGTTAACTGGGTCCTGGTATTTGTAACTTCCATATGGGTTTTTATGGATCACTCTTTGTCTGGCCAATCACCTAGGGAGGTGTTTTTGCCTCTGGAGATCTTGGCTTTTCCCCAAACAACATAGCTCCTCGGATCATGAAGGCACACACACCCCTCCACCATAATAAGGTGGTGATCCACAGAGGAGCCCATGGAAGAATGTTTTCCAATATAAACTGGTTCCTCCTCTTACAAATTAATTTCAGAAGCAATTTGCTGCAATTTCATCCTATTACACAACATTGTTGTAACATATGATAGCTCAGGGACATGCAAACGTAGCATCTGTTTGAGCCGTATGCTGAATAGGATCTAACACATGATTGCCAGTTATGTTCCACTGGACACCTGACCACAGATGGCAGTGACAATGCAGGCCAAACTGTGAAGTCATGCTCTTGTCTACCCCCAGCAATGCACATTTGTGGTCTGTCACAGAGATAAGGGTGATCAGCTGGGGCAGTGACAACTCACTTCTGAACTGGGGGAGTATGTCTTGTTCTTTCTCTCTCTCTCTCTTTGCCCCTCCCCCTCCACTGATAAAAACACCATTTTAGGAATGAGGACGTTCACACAATTTTTTATGCATATTGTCTTAACTTTTGATTGGCTATGCAATAAAGTGCTCTTCCCAAACATAATTTGTAATTATAAATAGGAGTCATACATGCAATATATACAGTATGTATTACATGCATTAATACATGCTCACACCTATCTCTGGTGTTGGTTGTAGATAAATGGGGCAGGGATAAGTAACTACAGTAACAAAAATGTATAATTTTGGGTGACCAACATTATTAGACACTAGTTCATGCATCATCAACCTTCAGCATCATTAGGGTTTAATCTTGCAATCTTCCAGTGATAGTGTAAAACCTTAAAGAGCCAAATAGTAGTGAAAATACAATGTACCTGAAGTCCAGGATAACCGGGAAAACCAATGTCACCCTAAGAATGGACAAAAAATGCAGCATAACTTATAGGTAAAAGGTAAGTCTGTACAATCAGGAAATTAAAGACAAAGCAACCGTAATAACTAGCCCCTCTAAAACCTTTGGTCCTTTAGGCCCTACAAATCCATATCCATCAGGGCCATCATTGCCCTGTTGTGGAGATCAAACACAAAAAGAAGAATTAGGATTATCGCATTATACCAATTCTCATACAAATTCAACTTGGCCTTATCCTATTTTGAGTTATACTGTGCTACAATAACATTCATTCAAATGCCCTGAAGTGCCACACCACCTTAAATTGTATAATTCCTCTGTAATTCATATTTACATAAATAAATAAAAGAATAGACTGCAACTACTGTCAACAATGTAACAAGCCACTAACGTGCGTGTGTGTGTGTGTGTGTGTGTGTGTGTGTGTGCGTGTGTGTGGGACACTTACTGGAAGTCCTCTAGGCCCTGCTGGTCCATTAGCTCCTTTATCTCCAGCATCCCCAGGCTGACCCTAAACAGGAACACAAATTCGCAGGGGTATCACAGGGGTAATGGTCGAGAACCGTTTTAGCACCCCCACCCCATTTTATTTATTTAAAACCAGGTTATTTATATGACCAGTAAGTGTTTATTTGCATATATAACATAATATAACGTAAAACAATGCTACAAACTATGTACAAAAATAACCTGCGGGGGACCACTTGGCCAATGAAAAGAACACAAAACATCCAAATCAAAAGGAGGGAATGATCTACAATGGAATAATCCACCTGTTAAAATGACCCCAAACAATTCTCTTGGGTTGTCTAGGACAGTGCACTACTGTATGTGAGAGTGGTTGAAGTCACCTTTGGCCCCCTGGATCCTATATTTCCTTTAGATCCAGTGCCTCCCGGAGAGCCAGGGGCACCCTAAGGGTAAGTCAATACCATTATCAGGAAACCAAAGCATTAGGTCACTGAAAATTATATTTGTTGTATATGTACTTGCAGTGGAATGATTTGGAAGCTTACCTGTCGTCCAGTTAAACCAGGAAACCCTTTCTGTCCTGGAACACCAGCAGGACCAATTAGCCCCTGAAAAGCAAGAAGGAGGCAACCTCAGATTACTTCTAGAACAAATCTAGACATTTAGGTACTGATATTTTAATTAGCCTAGTGATTTAAGATTTTATTATGCCAAATTCTTTAAAAGCATTGGTCTGGTAATCCCTGGAATGTAAAACTCCTCTGGATTTGAACATCTGTGCTCTAGGTTTTCCACTTAGTCACTTCAAAAGAGTGGTCATGAAGTTTGAGGTGGTTGCTGTCTTGTAACTGTCTTGGTTTTATGAGCTTGAAAAATCATACCAAGCAAGAAAGTTACAAATCAGCCTATGACGGTTCTGGGATGAGCTAGTGCTTGAAGGATTATCTGTGCTAATCGCTCATAAAGCCAAGTATAGTCAAAAACACCTAAAACAGCTAATAACTGCTCTGGGGAGACAAGTGGAATCTTTTCAGTGATTTTCCCGTTTATTTCTTTAGTCGTATAAATGTGTTCACACAGTGAGTTTTAACACCTGGGTCTGGAGACTGGAAGCTAAGAAGATTAATGGCAGTGCAGCCTGAGCATCAGGATGGTGTGTTCTCAGAACTCTTGCCTTACCTTTAAGTGACTTCATTATCTTTCAGCCTAGACCTTATTAAAATGATTGTTTCCACAACCTCAGAACTTGTCTACACTTTTCAAAAACACTTGTCTATAATGTTACAAAATGTTACATTCTTGTTGAAGATTTTCACTATTAATGATAAAAAGCCTTTGGAGCTGTTTTTGTTTAGATGCTTTGAAGTGTTCAAAATGCACTAAAATTAATTTTTTTTAATGAAATCTTTTATGGGTCTCCAACCCAGTGGAGGATTAAAGTATATGTGATAAACCTGAAGTCAATTAAAAAAATCCAATAGTTTTAAACAGAATGTAGTTGTACCACTGGCCCAGGAGTCCCGGGGGTTCCTTGCAGTCCCGGTGCTCCTGCGGGTCCCCTGGTACCCTAAAATTAAAACCAAAAGATTCATCTGAGGAAAAATTAAAAAATCATATCCCACCACTTCCATACTGCATGTTATTGTGACATTATTTATCAAAAAGGCAACATTTCCTGGTTCAGATGTTTCACTAGGAAAATTTCAAACTTTCATTAATAAACACTATATGCACTGTATATCTATAGGTCCTAAAGATTGTAATAATATGGATGAAACATCAAGCTATTTTCTACTTTCTAAGTTTAATGTATTCACATTTACAGTTTTGTAAAGGCTTAGTTTTATTGAAGAAGTACTTTCATACCGGTAGACCGGCAGGACCTCGTCTGCCTTTTGGCCCCTGTTTAAATCATATATAGATACAGTTCAGATTTGGTGGGGGAAGGACTCAAGTGGTTAAACTGTGGTACAAAATGGCGTCTAGCAAACATACAGGTTTGCCAGCATCTCCAGATGTGCCTGGACTGCCATCGGGCCCTGCCTCCCCCTATGAGTGAAGAACAGGGAGATACGGAGTTATCAAACTATTGAAAGAATCCTTACATGACACAATAATCCACAAGGTGGATCTAAAAGCGAATAAACCTATTATTTCATTTGTTTTATTCTTAGATATGGTTTTTAAATATTACAGAACAGTTACCATAAAGCCTTTATGTTGCAATCAGACCATTAATGGAGTCATGTATGTTCTATATTTGCATGGGTCTTGGTAAACAACGAGATATACTGCAGCAGTAGAAATGACAGCCTCATCGAAGAGCTTTTGAGGACCACGTTCACATACCTGTAGGCCTGCATTTCCATGGTCACCCTTAGGACCACGGATGCTGCTGTCAGAACCTGACTCGCCCTTCGTGGAGGAAGGCGTGAGAATAGTTAAAATCATATTGTTAATCTTTGCTCCACAATGATTCATTCAGACTGTACAGTGTGATGTTAGGATTCGTTACATACAGAAAACAAAAAAAAAACTGAGTTAGATAAAATAGATTAAATAATAGATATAATAATATCTATAGATAAAATAAAATAGGCAACTCACTGGGTCTCCTCTCAGTCCTTTATCTCCTGGGATACCTGGAATTCCTTTGACCCCCTTCATGCCCTTTAGCAGAAGATTTATCTTTAGTCTTAAATTTAAGGCTAGGTGTTTCAGATTAAATCTACACAATATCACCTAGACATGTATACATTCCTATTTAATACATTCAAACTGTAATGGAATACATTAGAACAAATACATTCTAATGTACCCAAGGCAGAAATAAATATGGAAGATAAAGATCTTTACTGGGCTGCCAGAATCTCCTTTTTCTCCTGGGGATCCTGCTAATCCAGTGTCACCCTAAAGGTGGAAGATCAGTGAATCAGACCCATCATGAATGTCATAAAAACAGACTGCATTGTGATAAATAAGCCATTGGTAATAAAGTGGAATAATTTAGCTCATGCTTGATACTGTTAAAACATTTATTGTTTTTTGTGCTTAAGATTGAACACAAAGTGTTACCTGTTCTCCATCCACTCCATTCAAACCATGCTCTCCATGTTCCCCCTATCAAAAAAAGACAAAAATATGATTGGATGGCGCCTTGATTGAAAATATTTTAAAAGAGTTGTTTTCGGCATTAATGCATATTCATATACTGAATAACTGCAGTACTCACCATTTCACCCCTGTAGCCTCTGCCTCCCTGTAGAGAATTTTAAGGCAAAAATAATTTAGGTGAAAGATTTAATGCAGGAATGTTTGCCTTAGAATGAGAGACATGAAGTGAAGTGGTACCTTAAGACCTCGTCTCCCGGGACAGCCCTGGTGTCCTTGTGTCCCATTGAGTCCTGGCAGCCCTCTTTCACCCTGCAACATAACACTGGACATTTAAGAGAGAAAACCAGATATGTTTGTATGGACATCAGGCAAACTCATACTTAGATAGTGACTTAGGCCAAAGCGACCTGGGTGTCTGTTAGAAATGTGAACAAAGTTAAATGCAGATTTAAAACCAGTTAAAGTCTTACAGATCCTCCTTCGTCTCCAGGATACCCAGAATATCCTCTTTGACCTGGAGAGCCCTATTTAGAGGTAAAAAAAGATTGAAATAACTAAATAGCATTTAAATAACTGACCCATAGTGTCCACACAATGCACATCCTGTCTGAAAAAAGAGCACATCACCTTTGGCCCTGCAGGTCCCCGGGGGCCTCGCATCCCCTCATGACCTGCACATTTACACATGACATTACAGCACTCTCTTGATGTCACACTGTCCTACAGGTGGATGGAGAGATTAAAACGATCAGGAGTTTTAAACGCACTAACACAGCAGTAAAGGTCAGGTGCAACATCCCCTGTGGCAGCATACTACACACTCCTCAGCTAATACAATCAATATAATCATACTGTAAAGTTACAAAAGATTTACATTTAAAAAGATTAAAAATTTTTATCTTCTAATATTGAGAATGAAATGTTTCAGTTTTTAATTATTGCACCTTGTGGGGAAAAAGTCATTTTTGAAGACTTTTTATAGTCACAACCACTAATAATCATTTCATTTAATTTTTCTGACCTGCTAGCGTTGGCTGAGATCTGCTTTCATTGTTAATCATCTTTTTCCACCAAGAAATATTGTCACATGAGAATGAAGAAAAATCTAATCTGACCATATTTCTATGATTTCTGCTTTGCCATGTATGTGACAGTGTAGTGACTCACAATCTGCTTCTGCACGGCACTGGCCACATTCTGCATGGCAATACTGAGAGGCTCGCTGAAGCTAAACCCTCGCCCGAACTCCACCTTTTGCAGCTCTGAGATGCTCTGGACTCCCTCCAGAGCTACAGTCAGCAGTGCATGGACACCTGACACGCAAAAGTCTTTAATTAACACTGTAGGTTGGTAGAAATCCGTCTGCTAAACATCACCTCTTATGCTGATACATGCTGTTTGTAAAAAAAAAGTTACATTGAAAAGCATTAAAGGTGTATCAGAATCTGAATGTCACAGACATAGAACAGGCAGGAAAAAAGCAGGAAGGAGTCTCCAACTGAAGAGTAAAACTAAAAGAATGTAAATAAAACTGGTAATAAAAGTGCACACTAACTGGAACACAAGAAGCCAACTTAACATTTAATTACAGACAAAAGGTAAAAAAACACAAAGGACTAATGAGCACAACATAATGACATAATAACCCGCAGCTGCTGTGGCACAGGAGACACAACACACAACACCTGAGGGAGGCGTGGTGGGAAATCTTAACAAAAAACACGTGTAGCACAAGACAGATAATAAAGAAACACCATGATCACAACCAATGCTGCATAACAGAGGCCAAAGGCAAGGGAAAACCATTGCGCTGAAGAGTCTTTTTGGTATGAAGACTTGCACCTCAACGACTTGGTATGACGACTTGCCTCTGAGTATATGTTAGTTTTTCAGTGAAGTAAACACTACTAGATACATTACTATATATACAATGATAAAGAACATTTTTGTCCCCTTACCACTTTTCCTGAGATTCTCTGAGGCAAGCTTGAGGTCTTCAACAGATGCATCCAGGCCATCAGTGAAGATGATCAGTACCTGAGGACCATTTTGGTTGGACATTCAGATTTAATTTAGTTACTTGGCTTGATTTTACTTTATTTCTTTAGATTTATTCATCCTGAAAGAAGAAAACTGACATTTTCATTTGAAATTGTGAAAGAAGAAGACTCTTTACAGTGCACGTGCACTGACACTGCTATTAACAGGCTCACCTTCGCACCAACAATGGAGTGTGCAAACTTATCCTGGAAAGAGCGCAGGAGTTGAGGGTTGAATGCCAGTGGTTGAGATAGCTGCTGTGCCATCACTTTGTTCAGCACTTCGTCACTATGTTTCTCAAAGTTCGTGTCATAGAGTATCTTCCCACCCCTGTCAACCAATCGAAAGCCTGTGCGGGTTTCCAGTGTTTGCTCGTCAGCACAGCACACATTATACAGTTTTGAGACATGCCTGATAATCTCTGGCAGATGGACCTGGAGTTGAAACTGGCCACTGAATAGAGACTGTGAGCTTGTATGGACACGGGAGATATCAAATCCAATGCCAATTTCAACTGTGCAACCTGTGAGGAAAAATATATTTACTGGAACACATGAAATTGATATTGTGTGGCTGAGGGACATGATGCCATTCAATAACAATGAAGCTGTATTACATAAGAGATATGTCAATAATATGAGGCTACACATCTATGTATGTTCAGCTACAGTATGTTCAGAAATTAATCTTCTCTGTACTTACTAGATTTCGTTCCAGGTACTAGATCATCGCAAAGGACATCAATCACCTTCTGTGTGGTTGTGTTGAGTTTCAAGTGGTCAAAATTGTCCAGTAAAAACACCCTGCCTTTAGCTATTTGGTGGAGCTGTTCTTGTGAGACTTGACCTATGCCCACTACAAGTATCCCAATGCCCTTGGCCCTCAGCTTCTCAGCAGCGTCTACGACATCGTCTGTTGACTCTCCATCAGTGATCAGCAGCAGGTTCTGGGAAATGTCATTTTGCATGCGGCTCCCCTTGTCTGCTTGGAAGAACTCCTGCACTTTGGTCAGAGCAGCCCCGATGTATGTCCCATCCTTCATCTGCTTGATGTTCTGGATGGCCTTCTTCACAGCATCTGCATCCTTATATTCATTCAAGTAAAACTCCTTTCTGTATCCTGTACTGAATTGGGCTATACCAATTCTGAAGAGGTCCTCTCTGATGCGAAGACTGTCTACGAGGCTGATCAAGAAATTGATCATGATCTTCCAGGGGTCACTTTTGATGCT
Organism: Brachyhypopomus occidentalis; assembly: GCA_020368025.1. Lineage (NCBI taxonomy): Eukaryota > Metazoa > Chordata > Actinopteri > Gymnotiformes > Hypopomidae > Brachyhypopomus > Brachyhypopomus occidentalis. Next base: position 1,447,369 of record JAGXOD010000009.1, on the reverse strand, counting down.
TTCAGACCCATCAATCAAAATAACCAAATCAGCTGATTGTTTCTTACATTCTGAAAAACATCGAGGTCAGGTAGATACTAAGCAGTATGTCATTCTGATGACACACGAATGTGAAAACTGTGGAATCACACAAAGCACATTCTTGGTGTATTTTTGTATTTAGTATTTTATAGATTTTTTTTTAATTATATGCTTGAAAATTCGAAGCTAATAAAACAGTTTAAAGCCTCGTATTTTAGGCGGACTTATATCCTGACACCAAGTACTCACCCAGTTTGGTATTGTTGCAGATGGCACTGGAGATGTTGCGCCGCAGGGCTTTCAACGCTTCATAGTCATCGACCTGGAAAACCTTGCTTCTGTCTTTGGTGATTATTTCTAGCTCACTACGTTTTGCATTGGCCACGCCGATACCGTATACACTAACTCCATAAGAATGAAGATCATCAGCCACTTTTGGTAAATCCTCTGGGTCTGTGGCCTCACCGTCTGTGATGACAAACAGCAGCTGCGGGACGCCTTGCGCCTTTCTCCCGCCACTGTCAGGGCCGAAGTGCTGCAGGCAGTACTGCAGAGCTTTGCCTGTGTAGGTGTTTCCACCAGGGGATTTCAGAGCACCGATGGCTTGCTGAACTTGTTTTGTGTTGTCATACTGTTTAAGGAGGAAATGGACTTGAGGTGTGTCTGAATAGACAACTGTGCAAAAGCGGACGTTTTCTTGCCCAACCTGAGTGGTTTTCACTACTGAATTCATGAAGATCTTCATGCTCTCAAAGTCCTTATCAGCAATGCTATATGAACCATCCACTAAGAAGACAACGTCTGCCACCTGTGATTTTGGACATTCTAAAGAAGGAAAGAATTTGTTTTATATGTATTTAATTATTTATGTTTGAAATAAAAATCTTGTTCATTTGTCATTCAGTCCGCAATCTAACTGAATACCCTATACCTGTTAAGGAATGTGGATATGGTATAGAAGGTGTACAAAAAGTTGTTCTTACCTACCTTAGAACTACAACATTGTGAACATGCAATTCTATTTCATATCGGCATGACTCACCATCAGCAGAAGTGCAGATCTTTAATTGTAGATCTTCATGTAAGAACTTCAAGGCATCAAAATCCCTCTCCATATACACGTAGCCTGTGGGGAGGCTGATCTCACTCAGCTGAGCATGGTCGGCATTTTCCACTCCTATGGAATAAATGATTATGCCCTTGTCCTTGAGGGCTTTGGCTGGGAGGGTTACCTCATCCTGGGCCTTGCCATCTGTGATCAGAATAAGGAACTGAGGAGCACCAGGACGGCCCCCCATTGGTGGATCAAAGGAACTTAACAAGAAACTGAGCGCATGTCCCATCATAGTGTTTTGGCCCAGCTGCTGCATGCCATTAATGGCATCCTGTATCTGATGTTTGTCGTGAACGCTATTGAGGCTAAGTACAGTCAGTGGGTATGAGCTGAATTGCGTTACTCCAACCTGCACACTTTTGCTTCCAATTATAAACTCAGATACCAAGGCATTCATGAAGCTCTTCATCTTTAGGAAGTCTTGTGGGGCAATGCTGCCTGAGCCATCAACCAAAAAGATGATATCTGCCAGCATGTCCTTGCAGGCTATGAAAAGGAAGACAAAATGAGTGCCAACATAATCCTCAGTAACTGACAACATGTTTAATTAATGTTTAAACTTGACACCTATGACACCTTACCCTCTTCTGAACAAATATCAGCGATAATTTCCGTCTTAAGGGGCGTCAGTGCATCAAAGTTGGTTACGAAGAACATCTTATTAGAGTTGTCTGCTATTTCCAGGAGCTCTTGCTCATTTGCATCTTTCACTCCAATGGCGTAGATAGACACGCCCTGTTCTCTCAGCTCATCTGCTGGCTGTTTTACCGAATCCTGTGACTCTCCATCAGTGATGACGATAAGAATTTCAGGAACTTTATAGCCACGTGTCTCTTTGGCCTTCTTGAAGAGTGGGCCCATGAAGGTGAGACCCTGGCCTGTCTCTGTGCCTCCTCCCACCTGGACAATGTCATTTACAGCTTTTTCAATGGAAGCTCTGTCTTTATATTCCATCACTGTAAACTCCAGGGTGGGCGTACTGGCAAACTTGACCACACCCACACGGACTCGTTTAGGCCCAATAGTGAACATCAGCAGAAACTCCAGGATGAACCTTTTTATGTCCTGAAAATCTGGAGGATTAATACTCCCGGAATGGTCAATGAGGAAATAGATGTCTGCTTCTTCTGTCTGTTTACATCCTAAAATTGCAGCATGGTGGAAATAGTGTACAGGTTTGTTTGACATATTACATTAATATGTGACATCACAAAAGGCTTTACATTACTGGGGTCACAATATAGGTCAATATTGCTCAATATCAATAAAGGTCAATCAAGGGTCACAATATAATGTCTTACCTTGCTTTAAGTTGTATGTATTGGTCTTAATAGCAGTTGACTGGACAACATTGTTACACAGAGTGTTCCTCAGAATTTTTTCCATGTAGTTAAGCCTAGTAAAGCTCTCCAAACTGAACACAAACCTTCTGGGAGGGTAAGATGCGATCTCTGTTAGCTGTTTAACATTGATTCCTGTGATCCCCAAAGCATAGACCTGGACTCCAGAGCGCCTAAGCTTAAGAGCCTCCATTGTAACATTATCCAAGGACGTGCCCTCTGTGATGATGACCGCAATCTGCTGCACACCAAAGGCCCTTCGGCTTCCCAGCTCCTCGCTAAAGACTTTCTCTCTTGCGAACTTCAGGGCTTTGCCAGTGTACGCCTTCCCACCCCTGTATGGCAAAATCCCAACGTACTGCAGGATATCATCCTTGTCGTCAAAGGTGTTCAGGTAGAACTCAGCCTGGGGCGCGTTACTGTACAGCACCATTCCCACCCTCACACCTTTAGATTTCATGTCCAGGCCACTGATCATGCGTTGCAGGAAACCGCGCACCCGCCAAAAGTTTTTCAGGGTGACACTGTCCGACACATCCACTATAAATACAATATCTGCCAGCTGTGCTGACATGCATTCTGTGAAAGAAATTAAAATGTGAGATTTAAAATTATGAAGTCTTAGTAGAAAGGCATACTGCGCCTTCAACAAACAAAGCTTGTGGCTAGAGAAACTGAGAAATACCAATATATACTATAATATACTATAATATACTATAATATAATACGCATATATAACCTTATATATCCAAACATAGAAGTTGCTGAAGTGATACATTTCTACATGAATATAAACCCTGTATATTTATCTACAGCTTTTACTAAATGTATGCACTTAAAACCTGCTTCTTGTTATGTAACACAAAATAATCTCCATTTTTGGATTTAGGTTCAACACAATAGCTGTTCATTCAACACTGAGGATTAGCTGTACCATTCTGTTGCTAATCTTTGTATTTTGATTTTTTGAGTCTCTCTCAAGTGGAGACTCAAAAAATTATTACTGTTGCTCTACCCACTGGTTTTGATTGGTGAATATAAATGTAATATCAGTCTGTTACTGCAATTGCTATGACAATCTTTCCCCACCCCTTTCACCACCGCACAACTGCCTTATTTAATCATATGTATAGGAGAAAAAACAAAACTACAGAGCCTCTGAAAGTACATGGTGTACATGTATGGTGAGCAGCAGTTACTAAAATACTATAATCTCCACAGTATACACAGTATATAAATGCTATGAAGAGCATAGGGTCACATGAAGAAGTGTAGTGATGTATTTAGCATTTACTTTAGTCATGCTATCAGCACCTTGCAGATAAATACAATGCTCTTGGGAGCGGCTGCATTAAGATCTTGCATTAAACTTCCCACAAAGTCAAAGATATCTTCATTCACGTTGGCGATATATACATACGTAGCATAGCATACGTAGCATAATGGCCTGTTTTGAGTTTACCAAAATGATGGAGCCTTCGGAAGTGTGTGGACCTATGGAGGTGTGTGAACCTACGGTAGCATCTTATGCTCACAAGATGCACAATATATTGTCAGCATTATGACTTTAGTAAAATTGATTTTTTCACAATAACAGCAAAAGTTTCTCCATTCTTAAATGACTTTGCCTCATTTGTAAAGTTTACATTTGAAAAATGTTATAAATTGATTAATGATGCAATAAATACTTTATATGATTGAACTGGTGCTCACCACTTAGTAACTGTTTTTCTCTAGATCTTTATTTTAAAACAAATTACACCAAGTCCCTTCAGAGATTCCATAGAAAATTAATATTTCATTTTTTTGTAATAAAAATTATTAATTTCTTTCAAAATTACAAACTAACCTCCAGATACGTTAAAAACTTCTTTAGTTTCGATAACAGTCTTCACATCTTGTGCTATTTCTCCAACACTTTTACTTGCAGTGTGGAAGGTTTTTTGCGGCGGTGCAATGAAGGTCTTTTCCACACGAGGAACATCGCTGCCGGTTCTCGGGAATAAAATATCTGTAGTCGATATCTCCTTGCGTAAGTCAATATTGATGATGGTCACGTCTTCTTTCTGTAAGGCACGCACTGCCCTGGCTGTACTGTCAGTGGACTCTCCTGAATTTAGCACCAACAAGTACTGCTTGTAACCTTGTGCGATTCGGCTGCCTGATGTAGTGTTGAGGATTTGACCACGGATGTAATCCATAGCCTTTCCAAGTTTACGCGGTTGTCCGGTGCGTCTGAGTTGGAATTTGCGAATGAGTGCGAGGGCCTCATTTCGGGTTTTGTAAGCATTGAAGAGAAACGCCACCGAAACGTCTTCACTGAACTGAGCCAGGGCCATTCGGTTGGATGTGCTCCCCACATTCAGTTGCGTGGCTAGCCGAATGAGAATCTGCGTTATCTGCTGGAGTTGCTCAGCCGAGCTGTCCACCAAGGCAAACACATCTGCCAGTTTTGGCGCTAGAGCTGAAATGGATTAACATAAAGCAAAAATGTTTTCCCAACAAAGTTAAAAAACATTTGAGCACCAAGTGTGTTCAACAATGACCAAATACAATGTTTTAAAATATATTTAACATCAATTGATTTGGAGTTTATATTAGAAATAACATAAATGAATGGACATAGTATTACCCTGCTGCTGGTCCTCCATAGAGACACACACTTTGTCCATTGTACTGCCAGTGGCTTTCAGCAGCTCTTGATAGTTGTCAAAGCTGATCACAAAACGTTGATGTGGTTTGTTGGCAATGGACTGCAGCTCTTTCATGTCAACTCCACCTATCCCAATGGTGAAGATCAAAACCCCCTGCTTACGCAGGTTCTTGGCTGGCATTTTCATATCATCAGCTGAGTCTCCATCTGTGACCACCACCAAAATCTGAGGCACATTCTGCATGGCCCGACTGTCATGAGCTTTTGTGAAGTAACTGTCCTGAATGAAGCGAAGGGCTTTTCCTGTTTCAGTGCCTCCTTTTCGATAGACGAGTTTGTCCACTTTCACCTGCAGGTCGTTCTTGTCTGCATAATCTCCCATCAGAATCTCTGCGTGAGGGTCATTGCTAAACTGCACGACTCCTACCCTGACTTTGTTAGGCCTAAGATCAAGACCCGTGATGAATGTGTGGAGGAACTGCTTCACCTTCAGAAAGTTGTCATCACCGATGCTACTAGAACCATCCACAAGGAACACAATATCAGCCAAATTTGCCTTGCATCCTGGAGATTAGAAACATGTAACACATTAATACTACACAAGTCACATCACTTACTTACATAACTACATTGTTTTCAAAAGTTTTTTCAAGTGATGAGTAATTCTTTGTATTGTCTTAGAGTTGGTTCTTTCTGTTACTGCCTGTAAATGTCACCTCAAGTTTTCAAGTAGTTCCAATACACCACTGCTAATATTTAGGTGCTGCTGACCAATGCTACTTTACCTTGTGGCACCTGAGATACTTGACGTTTGACTTCCTCCACTGTGGTGCAGAGCACCTGGATGAAACTCTGGGAGATCTCCTGCAGGGCTGTGAAATCATCCACGCTGTAGATGTGATTGTCATGCGGATCAGAAGCAATCTCCTTTAGTTGTTTCATATCAGCATCTTTGATTCCAATGGCATACAGGGTAATCCCCTGCTGTTTCATTTCCTGTGCAAATGGCTCCATGTCATCCTGTGACTGTCCGTCTGTGATGACCACAGCGATCTGAGGGACTCCCTCTTTACCACGGCTTCCTGCAGCTTCCACAAAGTGCTCTCTCAGCAGCAACGCTAGGCCCAGGCCAGTTCTGGTGCCACCACCCTTGTATGGTAGGTGTGTGATGTAGTCGAGGATCTCCTGTTTGTCTTGGAAGCTGTTAAGGTAGAATTCCGTGCGGGGTGTGTTGCTGTACTGTACCATGCCGATTCGAACCTTGTCAAGCCTCACATCTAAGCTGTTTACTAAAGTGATGAGGAAATCCTGGATCTTCTGGAAGTTTTCTGCACCAATACTCCATGAGCCATCCACAAGGAAAACAATATCAGCTAAAGTTTCCTGTGTGCACACTGGAAAGGAAAGAATTTGGAGAAATGTTCTGGTATATTTTAGAAGTCCACACCCAGTGGAGGACAATTTCAAACATTATTGAAAAAATGCATGCATTCATTTAAAATAATGCTGTACATGGACCTGTTTTCTGTGCATGGCTGGCAAGAAGACATGATGCAGAGATGAAGACAAACAGCAGTCCTCTTATCGTCCCCATGACCTCAGTGTTCCCTAAAGCCTGGGAAACAGACAAACTCTGTGTGAGGACATGCTTCTCACAGAAGTGAATAACAACCCTTTGATGTGGTGTGTAGGCGATCATATAAATCTGTACTTTATCTTAGGGGATGGACACAGGCTTTACAAAAACAACACTACTACTGATGCAGATTTCAGAGCTGTTGTCTCAGGCCCATCTGTTGTAATGCCGTTGAGAGCTGCTCTTGTGTGGAACTTCAAAAGCTGTAGCTGAATCAACAAATGCTCCCTCAATGTTCACGAATCATCTTTTAATATTGAGATGTCCCCTAAAATGCACCCTAAAATTAATTCAACACTCTCTTGCTATGTGTTTATTTTACATTATGGTAAGGTTTTATGTTTGCAACTTTTCAAACCTTCTGGCAGCAGAAAGTGAAGACCTGTAGCTATTTTAGTGTGACTGCACCCTGCACGCTGTGCACAAATCAAGGTCCATGAAAAAATGGTTTAGGAGTTGTGGAGCATCTGTAGTGGCCAACCTAGAGTCTCCAAGCATGATTAATCACTTTTCCACTGTTCCAGTGTCCACTGATGATGTGTTTTCCAACAATCCAGCTGGCATTGTGCATAGGCTGTATACAACTTCTGGGCCATGGAGACCCATTCAGTGAAGCTCCCTGTGCACAGTTCTTGTGCTGATGTTGCTTACTGAGGCAGCCTGGGATCCTGCAGCGAGTGGTGCACAGGAGGATGGACCTTTGTCTTTTTTTACATGAGGTGGCAGCTTGCGCAGAAATATTCAGAGATAGAATGTTGAATGAAAATGTGCACAAGTTATAGTCATAAAGTGACTGGATGTGGAGCAGTGCCTAGCTCTGAATAATAATCCTGTCTTTCATCAGATCTGAAGCGTTTCCTGAGCTGACTGCTCGTTCTAATGCTGTGCTTTGTGGCTCAGATAGAAACAGCTGCTAATGATCACTCCCAGTAAGTCAAAGGAGGGGACGACTGGTGTACAGTGAGAGCTGAGCACAATCAAGGGCAGTGAAGAAATATATTATACCTTTGAAAAAAAAATTGGAGAGATATCAAAATTCATTTTGGCAAAGAAAATACTTTCTGGCTAATCAGAGCAGTGGAGTAAATTCCTTGGTAATGCTTTGCTTTGTTAAGATGTAGGAAATCTGTCCAACTCCAATTCATCCAATTTTGTCCAAATGCTAGGGAGACATCTTTGTCCATTTCTTATCAATGCTGCTATTTAGTTTGATGTGAAACATTCATTTCTTCACTTATTTATTACAGCTTATTACAGCTCAGTGTTAAAATGTGGCCATCTCTGCCATGTAGGACAGTTGATGCAGGATGGTGGTGTGTAGTATGACTGAAAAGGCGAAGGATTCTGTAAAGATGGAGGCTCGGGGATAGAGAATGATCTCGAACCAAACTAATGTCATACCACTTCGAAGGACAAGCATCAGAGCATCTTTTCATTATAAATATTTGCAAGAACAATGTTCAGTACAGGCCAAAACATTCTTGATATGCATGTGGTATTGATTGAACGCGGAAGGTGGAGAGTGATAGAATCAAAACTGTCTGTTATATATCTTTATCTTATGCTTGCAATTGCATGTTTTATATACATTTTTGTTGAAGTTGATTTCACATTAGTATGCAATTTGGTTTGCCAATGGGCCAACAGCTGGGGGTAAATTGAACATTCAGCATTTTGTCACTTACAGATGGTTAACAATCAAAATGTTTAAGTGAGACAATTTTTCTTTGATAATGACAAATAATGATTTGATAATGACTTTTGCTATTATTTGTAAATAGAGTCCAAATTGTCCACATATCCCACATGATGAGCTAACTCTTCATCAAGTAGCTTTTGGTTTAGTACATGACAAATAATCTGTAAAACATCTTAAAGCAACAACATAATTATTGTGTAATTACTTTGTTGTATTAGGTAGTGTCAGTGTTTACTGTATCAACATTATGCAAACATATACTTTGTTATGGAAAAAGTATATGAGCTGACATCCTTTGTCAGTCTGATATGAGCAAAAAGGGTAGACTGGTAACTTACTGGTACAGAAACCAGGAAACACAGTTCAGAAATGCTGCTAATTCTGACATGGACGTTCAATTTTGGTAGACAAGAGTTAAATTGCAAGAGTCAGCTCAAAAAACATCACGAAAAGCAACCCAAGAAACTTCAGAACTACAGAGAACAAGGCTCAGACTCCAAGTAGTGCTATAGGAGGCGCTCAACAATGTCCCAAAGAGACAACACTTGGAGTACCAAAAGGAAGTGTAGGAGAATACAGGTCCAGTGGTGATGTGAGTGATGGTAGAATAAAGTGAGGAGAAGCATGACTGTGACACTACCAATATGCAGCACCAAGTGGCATAATATCACTGTGTTGCAGATCCATATTTTTGATCTGTGCAACTTCAGCATCTTAAGGCACAGCTATATCTCCACTGTCTGCAGGACCTCTGGAGGAAATTCCTCATTATGCATTATTATGGAGACCACTACACAAGAGAACACCACTGGATGGATAAAAGCAAACGTATCTATTTATAAAGGCACTACATTTTCATGTTTTCATGTTTCCTCACCTGACTTTTGCAAAGCTTTTAAAGCCTTTAAAGTTATCTTTGATTTAAGCCCGTAAAAACGAAATCGTTTGGAATAAGTTGAGACATATAAACACGATATCCAGGCAAATAGCTTCCTTCCCAGCTGCTCGACATTTCTGTCCTCTGCTTTTCGAAATGAGTGTGGTCTGTGCTGACGGCCGTTCAACTATTACTGTTCGCTCTTTGTTTATCAAGCTGGGTGAAACTTCTACATCATTGTCCAGTTTAGTTTATAAGCCATTTTGTAAACATCCTATCCTCTTTAAAGACCCGCGCAAAACCCGCCCGATAAACATGAAACAGAGCAGTCGAGACCACAAGCTCCTTTTAAGTCCTCATATGGAGCCAGATTACTATGCTTTCTGTAAAAGGAACCGATGAAAGGATATAAAGACGAAAAACTAAATTTCAGTATGTAACCAAAATTTCATTCCATCCATATGGTATGCCCAATTAAGTTACAAGAAAGAAATAAACAATTGAATTTGCGCCACAATCCGATAAACACAATAAAACAAATACATGGAACGTTGAAGTAAATATATAATCAGTTCATCCGTTTAAACTTTTCCCTCCAAACCCACACCACCCTGCTCCCTGTGTCCCCACGCACCGAATGACATATTTAGGTTTTTCGAAGTAAAAAAAATATAACTATAACACCGTTCTGTTTGGTCAATTGTGTAAAGCAGATTTTGGATGTACACTGGTATGCTATACTTCTGTCGCATGGACAAATCTGTAGGCTATTCTTAAATTTGACGTACGTTGCGTAAATAAAATGCAGGTTCGCACACAAAGAACATATAAATGATACCCAATTTGGTGATGGTCATAGAGTAGTAACAGTTTAAGATCTAGCGTGCAAGCGCAAACAATTGATCGTTTGATCGTTTGATCGTTTTTTTCTTAAAAAGAAAATACGTAATATAAATGTAAATAAAGTTTAGGTTTAGTATCATATACTTTACCAGTGCTACTGCCTTAATATGTCATGAACAAGCACCTAAAATTATATTTAAGCAAATGTTTTGTAATTACTATTCAGTGTTCACCGTTACGACTGATTAGAAAAGAGTATGCGCTTTGAAGGTTTACTTACATGAGGTTAAGGCGCAGAGTCCAGATTGTCGCTCCTGTGAATGAGCGCCTTGAGCGCCTTTCTTGATCTCACCGGCCACTCCTCTCCTTGTGTATCTCAGCAGGAAGCTTTCCAAACTTGACAAGAGCTTTGCCTCCTTTACTCCTTCTTTGCATTCTTTCTGTCAACATATAATTTCATATAAATTCTGTGTGTATTTCCAGACCATAACCACAAACACTTAAGCATAATCTTTTCATCACAACTGTGCAAGTAGTGATAAAGGACGCCAAGAATCAATAGCCCAATGACACAGCAATGTAATTAATCAAGATATTGCTACAAAGTTCTTCAGGTGACAGACAAACACGAGCCAAAGAAACTTGGCTGAAAACTAAGAGGAGGAAATGAAGGCATTCCAGATTATTATAACTATGTACATGTATGTGCTCAGATCATAGTACGGTATAACGTTGTAATCTGCTTTGTATTTAAAAAAAACGCGATTTGTTCTCAGGTTTTCAAGCAAACTAGATATTTTTTCACTTTTGAATGGATCAAGAATAATTTATGTCATTTAAGTTTTGTTCACCAAGCAAATTTGATCCATCAATCACACTGAGGTATTTCTTCATGTTTTGAGCTGTTTGTTGCACTGATGCTCTTGGGAAAAACATAGCTCAGTTCTTCAGTAAAGGTGGTATATATATTTCCCTGCTTTACATATAGAGCCAGGCTCATGGCCACTAACTGAGGCCGAGTTGGTTGCTAATCTGTGGATGATGTCATTTCTGGCAGTGGACATATGTTCTGTGTCTGGAGGAATGGTGGTGGGGGAAGGTAAAGGGAGTAACCCAGCATACTTTCTAGTAAATATGAGCACAGGGCCCTTGGCTGCCACTCCTCTCTTCCATGTCAGCATCATGAATCTTGTGAACTGACTATGGTAGTGACATTTTCATGGACTCTCATGTCAGTTCTGCTTTAAGTCAATGGCCTTACACGGTCAGGTGAAAGAATACAACCGAGGCTATCATTTGATGCAGGATTTCCTTTTGGACTGCACAATGCTAGCTACAACTCATTGCTCACATCTTCGTATCTCTAGTTTGTCCTTTTTTGGTCTCATGCTCTTGTTGCTGCATTGTTACTCTATATTCTCTTTGGGATACAATAAAGGCCCCCCGCACTTGTTTCTTGGTCCCATGCCTCCCCCTTTTGCAATATAGAAGTTAAAGCCAGAAGAAGCCACCCATGTGCTAGCCCACTCCTCCCACTCCTGCATACTACCTGACTTGGTCATCGATAGGGTGCAACAGATGTGGAGGATCAGCTGTCTGACGAGACAAGCTGCTCGTGTAGTTGGTGGCAGTATCCAAACTGCTGTTCAAACCTTTTCTTTCTCTAAAGACAAAAAAGTTGTTTTTTTAAAAAAACACTTTTTAGCTTGTGCACAGATTTCAAAAGCAACATCAAAAGAAAAATTTCCTCCTTCTCCTGCTCCTTATCAGTTGAGCTGCCTTCATCATGTGGTGGTGGTGAATGAGGGGAAATGAGCCTTGTGCTGAGGCATACCAAGGGTGACTGGCCCTCCTCCATTTGGAAAATGGAACATTTCACAACATTTTAGATAAATGTTTTTCTTACTATAATCTGGAAACATATCTCAAAAGATACAAACAATTCAAAATGTGATCAACAACACCTTGAACAACATGTCAACTCTTTTGCCTCATTAATATGAAAGGTCAATTATTGTAATGAGCTGTGAGGACGCAGACGCATTGCGGATGAGGACAAACAAGTATAACTTTTATATAAAAAAGCAAATCCACAACAGATGCAGAGAAATTGGGAAGATTAATAGAATTAGATACACACAACATAGACACAGAAACTAGCTATAGGGGACATGGCACGCATAGGTGGAACCCGTAGCAATTCGTCACAATAAAACAGACTTGTGTTAGGGTATTTAAAGGTTTGTCATTAGGCAGGAGTCAGGTGGAACCATTTAGAATTCCGGGGAGGATGATCTGTGCAGTCTATTGGCTGACTCATTCTCCTCAAGGATGCTGGGAGTTGTAGTGTGTGTAGGGGGTGTCTTCCCTGGATTTTTGGAGGGGTGTTCTGGAGGCCACTCAGGAGCGTTTTAACCTGTTGTGCTTTGTATTTCAGATACAGTGACCATGGTGGTGGTTGCCCGGTTGACAGAGGAGCCCTGTCGACATAAGAGGGCGCCAGCTCCGCAGGCAGTTGACTAGACTAAAGCAAGGGCTCTATAGATGGAGACAGGTAACACAATGTCCACACAATGTCCATTGAGGGTGTCCTAGCCAATGAAAAGGGTTGCACCTGAATGAGGAGGGGTCCAGAAGTGGCCTTGTTGAGGCAGAAGGGTGCACCTCCTTCAGCAAAAGACAAGAGGGTGGCCACCATGCTCTGGGGGGGGGGGGGGCAAGAGCTTGGGAGATATGTGTTGTCTAAGCCCCTGGTGCTGCTCCCAGCACCCCTGCATGTGCTGCGTCCTCTCCCCCTTCACTTTATTTTGCTCCAGAAAAAAAAGGTACTGTGGTGATACCCCCACCCCCTACCCCCCCACACACACCTCCATTTGCTGTGTAACACATGGGCCTCAGGAGAAATGGCTCCAGGCTGAGTGGAGGTCTTCGGGGATGCGGCAGGCAGAGCTTCAGGAGACCCAGTACAACAAGCTTGCATTAGTCTAAATAGCTCTTACAGGGTTGTTTCTCTGTGTTTTAGCCTTCACCACATCTGGAGGAGTGGAACAGGTTACATACTGCAGGTGTGTAGCTCTCTGGAGCATATAATTCTCAGTTAAAGTATATACACTCAGGGTAGAAAGACTGACTGTTCTGAAGGGCAGAGCAAAGCCCTCAAGAAAAGAAGATGAGAGAAAAGGCCAGATGTGCTGCATCTTTAGGCAAACCAGCAGTCTGTCACATCAGAACTGGTGACAAACAAGAGGAAACAGAGCCTGAGGAAACCACAGCAACAGCACTGCCATCAGTCTGTGGTGTTTGGCTATGTCCACTGCACACATCTGCAAGTGAACACTGCATATGGCTTCCAATGCCAACAAATTAGAGCAGCTGAACAAGTAAGGAAATAGCAAGAAAAACAGATGTACACTCTGCCACAGAAATTCATCAGAATCAATCTATCTAAAGGCACTGAGAAGTTATATATTTTGAAATACTCATGCAGATCTTATATATTAGTTTTACACACATATTTGGAACATGTTCTCCTCTGGTGGCACATTTTTTCTCTATTCTGCAACTGACTGTTTCAGTAAACTTTAAACTCTAAAATTTTAAATCAGCTTGCAACCCTAACCAACGTGTAGTTACGTAGCATTCAGTGTACCACTCCAAATCAAGATGTTCTACTACCTTGTACTACAAGGTGGGCACCAAGGTTAATGACTCCCTAAATATTCTGGAATTATAAGATCCAGATGCATTACCGCCTGTGTTGTGTGTGCATATGGATGCTTGAAATTTATTGTAACCACCTGCTTTCAATGTAAAGGCCAGTTCATGGCATAAACATCCTGATGGGAAGCAAATGGTCAGACCACCAGTGAGAAACTCTAAATGAACAGAGTAACGCATAAACACATATGCATAAACATGAAATATAACCTGATATGTACATGGCTTTGACTATCTTGATCATGCACTTTTCTTTACAGCGGCCTCCATAATTATTTATTATAATTTTTTATTGCTGAAGCATAATCTCACTCTGAAAAAATGGAGAAAAAAGTATCTTCAACTCAAAGTGAAAAAAAAAAGAAAGAAAAAAATCCTGACTAAGAAATAGTTATTTCCCATAAAATGACCTGTTCCACAATTATTGGCACCCTTAACAATTTCTTGGAAATAAATATATTTTAACCATTTATGTCATTTCCTCTATAGTTTATAAATTGGATCGAAGGATCTAGGAACCTTTAAATAGTAATCCATCACTTCCTTTTTACCTGCAGTATAAATATGGCGTTACACAGAGGCCTATTTCTCTTACTCTTAAATATGGGAAAGACGAGAACACACTACTCAAGTAAGGCAGATGTGTGTCGACCTTCATAAATCAGGCAATGGCTACAAGAAAATAGCCACTCACCTGCAGATGCCCTTATCTACAATCAAAAAGTTCAAAACATATGGTACTGTGACAAGCCTGGAAGAGGACGCAAGTGTATCTTGCCACCACACACAGTGAGAAGGATGGTAAGAGAAGTAAAAAGTTCTCCAAAGCTCACTGTAAGAGAATTGAATCAAATGAATTGAATTGAATCATCTTGGGGTTACGAGGTCTCCCAAACAACCATCAGGCGCTATCTACATGCCAAAAAGCTGTTTGGGAGGCATGCAAGGAGGTATTCTGAGTTATACTCATAAGCGTAAACGAGTTGAGTTTGCCAAGCGGTACTGGGATATTAACTGGGACCTGTGTGCTTTGATCAGAAGAGACCAAGATAGAGCTTTTTGGCAACAAATACTCTTAAGTGGGACTGGCACAATACCAAGGATGAGTACGCAGAAAAACACCTCATGCCCACTGTTAAGTATGGGGGAGAATCGGTAAATCTTTTTTTTTCACTTGAGCTGAAGGTTGCAATTTTCTAATTTTTTTCAGAGAAACAGGACATTTCAGACAGAAGTCTTTCTTCTGTATATTTATTTATTTACATTTCTTTATCTCATAAATGTAAGTTAATTATTTCACTAAAGTAGTTGGTAATGATGCCTGTTATCAACAAAACATAGCTAAGTGTATGCCAAGTAGAAAAGTGATTCCAGTAATTGTTTCTTTTTACGGTAGTAAAAAAACTAAAAAGGTTAGTGCACAGACAGCTGAGGCTTCACCTCTCCCCATTCTCATGTGTTCATGTTTTAAGATGCAGTGAAGTAAATGTGTGATATAATACTTGATGACTATTCCAAATATGATATTTGGGGGGGGGGGGGATGCAGGTGAAACCACCAATTAAAATATGGCTTATAGCGGTTCAGTGTGATTGAAGAAGAGCACCTACTGTCTGCTTTACCAATTGGTTGACGCAGTGTTGAAGGATGGGTGCTCGTAGGCATCCAGCCCACCCACAGAGTGAGGCCAATCGTGCTTCTTGGAGTCCCAGCCAGGGATGGCTCTGGATCCATCAGAGATCACTCATGTGGAGGGGGGGTGTCTTTGGGGGGGTGGGATCTCTGGCTCTCTCAACATTTTTCGTTCAGACAAACAGGAAACAGCCTAAACAAGCACTCAGTCCACAAGTCCACAGATGAGATTACTTAGTGGTCCAGTCAATTGCCCCAGGAGAGATCATATGCAGGAAGCTACTCAGAAGGTGGTGTATGTTGGACAAATCTTTAAACAGCTATTGTTATTTTCTTTAACACCTATAAAATTTATGCACTTTTATTAATTGCATTTTACAGAACATGAGTAGAACAGATAAGGCCCTGGTGCCCTCTGCCCTGGTGGAAGCCATAATTCCTCATACCAAGGCCCTGGTCAGTCTGATAAAGGTTTCCTCAGTCCTGTGGACCCAGTGTGTGGATTTTGGGAGTGATCCCAGGTCATTTAACCCTCCCAGGTCCTGGGAAATTTTTCTGTTTAAGCATGCTTTCATAAATGTGTCTATAAACATACTTAATTATAGCATTTTACCCACATATTTCATATCAAAATGTTCAGAACAATATCAGCTCTCATCCTAATGAGGTTACATTTGACTTATAGTATTGCATAAATAAATAATATGGTCCTAAACTTGAAAATATGAAGTCGGATTTTCAAAATTCTTTCATATTTCATGTGAAACCACACCTTTACTGAAAGAGATCAATTATCTTGATGTTTGAAATACGGTTGCTAAAGTGTTGGCTTCACAAAAATAGTGAAACATGTAATATATATAGTAGTATAGAAGTATAGAGTAGTATAGAAATGTGTCCAAAAAAATGCACAAAAAATATTTTTATGACCACTTATTGCATAAAGGTGTGGTCTGAGATAAAATGTGACTGATCAATGATTTTTTTATTACATATCAAGCTTCATGGAGTATCAAAACGTCCAACCTTCATGTGTGCAACTGGAAAAAAAAAATTTTTTATTATTGTGAGCGATATTGCAAAGTAACATACATTTAGCCGTCGATCTTTTATGCTTCTTCATCAAACCTCTCAGGATTTCAACCTACCTTCATCACTGCTATGTATATTACTACACGCTAGCTAGCTAGCTAGTAGGAGATGTGTCTTGAGGAGGATGGCTCTGATCAAAATAGCCTACTACATACTACTGGCGTACTGCTTGGGCCCCAAATCAGTATGCAGTATGCAGTATGCGAATAAAAAGATTTTTTCCAGTACGCGAAACATCCCCGGATGACATACTACTTCCGCAAAATATTCCAGTATGTTTTTTTCCCCTAACCCTAACCCTAAAACTAGGGGCCCCCAGGGGCCCTAAAACTAGGGGCCCCCAGGAGACCTAAAACTAGGGGCCCCCAAAACTAGGGACCCTAAAACTAGGGGCCCTAAAATTAAAATTAGGGGCCCTAAAACTAGAAGCCTCTAGGGGACCTAAAAGTAGGGTCCCTAAAATTAGGGGCCCTAAAACTAAAACTAGTTTTAAAACTAGGGGCCCTCAAATTAGGCCCTAGAGGCCCTAAAACTAGTTTTAAAACTAGGGGCCCTAAAATTAGTTTTAAAACTAGGGGCACCCAGGGGCCCTAAAACTAGGGGCCCTAAAATTAAAACTAGTTTTATAACTAGGGGCCCTCAAATTAAAACTAGTTTTAAAACTAGGGGCCCTAAAATTAGGGGCCCTAAAATTAAAACTAGTTTTAAAACTAGGGGCCCTAAAATTAGTTTTAAAACAAGGGGCCCCCAGGGGCCCTAAAACTATGGACCCTAAAATTAGGCGCCCTAAAACTAAAACTAGTTTTAAAGCCAGGAGCCCTAAAACTAGGGGCCCTAAAATTAGGGGCCATAAAATTAGGGGCCCTAAAAGTAGGGGCCCTAAAATTAGGGGCACTAAAAGTAGGGGCCCCCAGGGGCCCTAAAATTAGGGGCCCTAAAACTAGGATCCCCCAGGGGCCCTAAAACTAAGAGCCCTAAAATTTTATGACACATGAAGGAAACTTCTAAATTCAGATGTAAATTATGTGGAAAGCTCAAGGTAACACTGTAAAGAGTTCTACACTAAAGTAAACCAGTGATGGTGCAAGCAGAGGATCACACCATGTTCCACTGATTCCACCATCATCAGTTAACTTTAGTTTCCTTCATGTGGTCAAACTAAACAGGGAAGGACTACATTGCCTTCTTACTTGAAGATGAAAGGCATAATCTCATATTGTAACCAGGAACAAACTACGAACGTTTTTCCACATGTGCAACGGGATATGTTGATCAGCCGGTTTTAATTCTGTGACATAATAAAAGCAGTCATAGCCTTAGAGAGTTGTCTAGAATCACATCAGATAGAATG
This sequence comes from Brachyhypopomus occidentalis, assembly GCA_020368025.1. Taxonomy (NCBI): domain Eukaryota; kingdom Metazoa; phylum Chordata; class Actinopteri; order Gymnotiformes; family Hypopomidae; genus Brachyhypopomus; species Brachyhypopomus occidentalis. The sequence continues at coordinate 1,429,394 of JAGXOD010000009.1, read as the reverse complement.
AATGAAATAGAAAACAAACAGGACAAGGGTTAGAAAGGAGAGACGAGGAATAGAAAAAAAACGAGGGCTAAATACTAAGGCTAATGAGAAAATGAATGAGATGCATGTGAAAGCAATGACTGAAGGAGGAAGCTGAACAGAGGCGCTTGAAAACCACCAGAGCATAAACGAACGTTGGAAGGATACACGGAAGAACGTACATGAAAACAATGGGAAGAGACCGGCATGAGAATAGATAAGGAGGGGCTGCTCGTTACTCACGTTAAAAAGATCAGCTAAATAAAATGAGACAAAATCACGACTGCAAGCGACGTGGAACTGAACATGCCTAAATGTCCTGCTTATGGCAAACACTAGATACAAGTCTGTTTGTTGGAGTTGTGCGTGCATACAAGGTCAGATTTATTATTTTTTATTATTAAGTCTTTATTTAACCATGTAAAATCCCATTGAGATCACAGATTTCGTTTACAAGAGAGACCTGGACAAGACTGGTAGCAGCAACAAAGTGTTATAACAAACACACTCAAACATCATATTACATTTATTACATCAAACATTTACACAGACAGTTTAGATTCAACCGACTTCACCATTGCCTTAACCCTTGGATGCATGAACGACCAATATCTACTCTTTCATGAGTGGGGTCAAAAATGAATATAAAAAAAATCCTTTAATTGTGGTTAAAGGTGATTATATTTGGGTCAACAAAATACTTTACATTTAACATACATATTTATAACTTATTACCTTCTTTCACAAAAATCTTCAAAAATTATTGTTAATATGTCCGTGTCAAAAAAGAAAATGAACAGGCATAATACTAGAACACTGTCCACTCACATTTGCCCACACAAAATTGGGTACTGCATTTCCAACAGGTGGCTTTGCGATCTTTGTTTCTTCAAAAAATCAATCAAAATTTATTTATATAGCACTTTTTACAACAGTCACAAAGCAGCTTTACAAGTGTCTGAGTCCAGGCCCCTAGTGACCAAGGAAAAACTCTGGCCGACACCGGTCATCATGACAACAGTAATTAGAGAGATACATAAAGAAAGAAGTGATGAGAATGATAAATCCTTGTGTGTATTTATATACATGTTCTCTATGTAATTGTTATTCTTAAGAGTCCTAGACTTCATTTCATTTACACAACTTAAGTAGGAAGTTGTTAGGGTCATTCAAAGGTGAAGCTGCAGGAGGGAGTGTGAATAGTCTTTCTCTGCTGGAGCAAGATATATATATTGGACTCAGAAGATTATTACTAAGAGCTCAAAGATCACAGTACTAGTCCAAAGTGCAAAAAATTAGAGCGCTATATCTACATACATATATGAGCTATGCACATTACATTTACATGACCAGCATCAGCAGGTTTTCAATACAGATATGGGAGAGTGGATTCAGATTATTACCAAGACCAGCATTGATCACAGGGCTCAGTCTGAAGGACAAATATGAAAGTGAAGGAATAACTCAGCCCAATTCAGAAAATAGATCAGTAGCAGCTCCGCAGAAGGTAGACTTGTATAGTCTTTTTGAGGTGGGGAGGAGAGATCTCACTCCTCATTCAGCTGGATCAGTCTGCCTCTGAATGGGCTTCTCTGTTGTTCCACAGTTCTGTATAGGGGATGTGATGTTTTATCTAAAACGGTCAGAAGTTCATTGAGTCTGTTCTGCTGCAACCTCCAGAGTCTCGAGGTTGCAGAGCTGCAGCTGGCAGGATACTGCATAGAATATGACAATTGCAACTGTAGTGGAGAATTAAAAAGATTTTCTACTCCCTTCCTCAGGGCTCCTACAGGCCACAATCACGAAGTGCATTGGGTCATAAAGTTGACTCACTAACCAGCTCTAGTCCCCTGAAGGGTCCTACAGCAAGAAGTGAAAATCTCCACTAAACATTTTCTTGCACATTGGATCATGGTGGTAAATACATATTTTGGTTGATGGTATTATGTCACTGCACAGATTCAGTATTCACCCTTTGGTAATAAGACTGATGCACATCATTTCATTTATTCCCATTGACATACATTTTCCTGAGCAATCAGGATGGTGCCCCGTTTCATAATTAATCAGTAGATCCGCTACACAACAGACTTGTAGAATGTGCAGAGGAATTTAGTTAGCAAATCTATAATCATTGTTGTAAGAACGGTCCAAGGTCATATAGCCAACAAATAAGGAGAGAGATCATGACAGCAACATCCTGAGAAGTGCCTGAAACCCTTTTGGCATATTGTTTTATCTGAACCTCTCTACTCTACATTTCTTCAAGTAGAGTGTGGCGAGCAGGGCCAGCAAACAGGACACAAACAAACAAACAAAAAAAAAAAACCATTTAAAGAAAAGGCACACCACTGGACCAGAGATGCAGTTTCAATTATTTATTAATAAAAAATAAATTCACTGACTCAAAACTCCAAGAAGGAACAGGGTTGCGACTTGACCAACGAGAGGAGAGTTAGAGGATCACACCAGTGCACGAGATTCCACCACCGGGGCACATCTGCCTCTGTCCAGCCTGCTGCTCAGGAACACAAACAATTAAGGAAAATTAACAAAACCAAAAAGGGAGTGGAAGGCCAATAAGAGAAAGACTTCCTCACATATACACAATCACAAAAGAAACACAGCTTGGCGCAAAGACAATTAAACAAGTAAAGCACACCTAAACCGAAAATAAAATTAACCTTAACCAAACCCAAAAAAACAACACTAAACAATCAACCGCCAAACCAAACAACGTAAAACTATCAAGAACCAATAAAAAAAGAAAACACGACGCAAACAATCAATCGGACAGACAACACGAATTACAAACACCCCCAGACAAAACAGCAGCACTGCCAGGAACTGGAACAACCCAGCGAACTTCTTAAGGAGAGAATCTAAAACGCTGCCGTCTTCCTTCCCCTTTTGGGCCCATGGGAATCAGTCCATCAACCCGGCAGCCACCGCGAGTTCTTCGTCATACGGCCCAATTGCTAGACGACACCAACAGCCCACCATTGGTATTTACAACTACCGTATTTACAACAACGCACCCGCTGAACGGGAAAGTATTGAGCTACGGTCCAAAAAACCACGCCAGGCCCAACCACGTTACACATCGTCGACCGGTTAGATACACGGGACAAAGGAGAGTGACGAAGTAGGAAGTCTGCCCAAGTACCCATACCCACCCCTATTTATAATCCCAAATAAGACTGCCCAGCGACTCACCCGGCTCAACCGCAATTAATCGCAATCAGTGGGACTGCATCAGAATCCCACTCTGCCACATTGGCAAGCACTGTGTTATTTCACAGTTCAGTGCACATTTATGAAATTCTCTCACAGTTTAGTTAGTCATAATACACTCCTACATTCTCTTGCCTTGCATACTCTAAGGCAGTGATGGTCGCGGACACTTTCTGGTTGGGTCACGGACAGCTTGTAAAAATAGTGCCAACCAGCAAAAGTGCCAAAATATGCAAATTCATATTTCTGGCCACCAAGACAAACATCTACAACTTTATTTACGTCAGGAATAGACGTATTTTAAACAGTAGACAACATGTTATTTTAAATGTACTATAGTAACCGCTGCAACGTCTAAGGCACCGTCTACAAATTACCTTAACACGGACGCAAGTGAGGGTGGGGCCATATATTTTACTTATTATCCATCTTAAAGATATTAATGCAACAAAAAAAGTTGACAAATCAGCAGAACAAATTCTATTGTAGTCTCCATAGAAGATGAGGCGGCAGGACGAAGTGCTGGCAGTCACCGTGAAAGACCTCAGGACTGATGTCTATTACGGTTCGGTGTGCAACGCGCAGCGATGGGGGTAGGAACCTGTGGGCTTCAGTGACTGGAAAAGGGAAAAAAAAAATCAAGCTGCATGTGAAGTGAACCAACAATGGGATAATGAGCAGGGAAGTCTGTGTGTGTATGTGTGTGTGTGTGTGTGGCAGTGAGTGTGTCCCTCCTAGGCTGTGACTGGTGCACCGTGACAATGACAACACTACTGAGGCAGAATTTACTTTAGAAGCAATAGACCAAAAACAATTCTTATTTGAATATGCTTGGAAAAACAAATGCCATCTGCTCTTGTGCATACAATTGCATGGGCTTGAGGGTGAACACCTTAAACTAGGTCTCCATGCCATATGTTTGTAAATTAACTGTAGTTATGAGAATCTAGTGGAATTTGTCTACTGTGTTTACCATAAAGTTATAGGCTAAAAGAAGTTTTAGTAGTAATTTAATATGATGGAATATTCTGTAGAAACATGTCCTTGGGAGTACTAACTAGAATTTTTCATAATTTATGCTGTTGGATATAAATTGAAAAACAAGAAACATTTAGGATATTGGTGACCCTACTGTTAGAAAATCCCCATATATGAACAATCCTTCCTATTCCAGAGCAGACTCAGATGGTCCTTCCATGCCTGAGAAAGAATGTTTGCCTTTGGGTTATATGACACCATCTTGCAAATTACAAATGGCCAGACCAGCTGCTGATGAAAGTACAACCAAAAAAAAAATCTGCATTAACATTCATGTACATGTGTCAACCGAGGAACCACATTAGATTGCTTTTCACATTTAAGGTGATATTTATGATCTATTAATACAATTCTATTATTGCACTCTACTAGTAGGGTATTTTGTTCATTTTAGTTTCATAAGATTGTGTAGCTCACAAAGTGATCAAAAAAGTTCCTTCATAGTTCTGTAGTGCTCCAGCTTTTCTTCATTGTGAATAGTCGTTTTCTTTTTCAGAGCTCAATTATATGCTGGTATATATTCTCAACTGAACATTTGTCAGATTTCCGTGCATAAATGTTTTCAGTGCATAAAAAAAACAAACAAACCAATTCAGTTTCAAAGCAAATTTTACTTATAAGCGCAAAACATTATAAGAGTAAAGTAAATTATGCTTGGAAGAGTGGAACTTATTAAAGGTCAGTAGGCCAGAATCCATGAGATTTTATCTATTTGATGAATTGTATAAAGAGTCAAATCGACATTTATAGTTAGTTTCATTTTCTAGGGATCAACATACAAGAAAGAACTGTGAGCCCCCCTGGCCTCCCTGGAGTCCATGGGGAGAAGAAAAGGCAGTGAGCTACATTCCCTAATCTGCGGTATCTCTTTAACACTGCTATCTTGTATCCACACGTACTCAGAGCCTTCCACCATACTGCCTAGATCCCTTAGCATCTCATAAACATCTGACTAACAGTCCAGCCACTGCAATCATTCCCTGTTTTATTTTCAACTTGGCCCTGAGGTATAGGCAGGAAATTAGATTCATTTCTGTTCTTTCTTTTCTCTCTGTGTCTTACTTTTGTCTGACCAAGACAAAGTTTCCTCTTCCTGTAGAGTTAATAAAGCTGCATTCTTGCTCTTAATGTAGCATGCAAAGGAATGACTTTTAGGATTACGGCTGACTAACCAGTTTTATTAACTGGGTGTGAGTGTATATCTGTGTATCTTTCTCTCTGGTTGGTACTTTATAAGAAATAAAATGCAACTATATGTATTAACTTCTCTGTATTTTTAAAATACATCTTATTGACAGTAATTAAAGCAGTAAGGATTTCTTAAATAAATACTCCAGTGTTTCCAACTCTCTAACTAGGCTACTGAATCGGTAGTCTATGTGGTCAGTTAATTTATACCAGCACAAGAGCCACTACAGAAACAAAATTGATTTGAAACATTTATAATTGAAACCTAAGGGTAACTTACCATCTTGTGTTATAAGACTTCAAGTCAGTTGTTTTTTAATTAAAAAAAATCTGTGTCTGGGCAGTCATGGTCTGGAGGTTAGGGAGGTGGTCTTGTGACTGGGGGGTTGGGGGTTTGATTCTCAGGTCCTAAGCCATGACTGAGGTGCTCTTGAGCAAGACACTTAACCCTTAACTGCTTAACTGCTCCCCGGGTGCTGGGCTAGGGCTTCTCACCACTCTGGGCACGTGTGCACCACAGCCCCCTAGTGATATCTAGTGTGTGTGTGTGTGTGTGTTACCACTGCACAGATGGATAAATGTGGATGACTAATTCTAATTGGGGTGTAAATCACAACTAGCAATGTTGGCAACTTAATTTAAAAAGCAAATATGAGTCCCCAGATGAAGAGTGTAATTAAACTAAAGTCAATGTGTGCACAAAAATAAAATAAAAGCCAATGTAATGACTGATTTTAGATGTACTAACACAAAGGGATTATAAAGGAACAACATAACAAGACACAAATGATACGGTGATTTACATGCACTTCCTGTGAAGGAAGTGGCACCAAACCAAAACATCCAACATGTGCCACAGTGAAGCCCAACAAAAACCAAATGGCCATGTGGACACCACAGCTGCCGGACGGAGGCTAGTGCAGGGAACCCCCATCACAGCACACCCCCCCCCCCCCATACTGACAGTCACTGATAAGTTGCAAGGAACTTTCAATCACCAAAGAAAATGATGGTATTAATATGAATACATCAATAATTAAATATGTCATGTAATCTAGACTACAAATGAGATGGCTGCATCTGATACTGCGACTGTGGTTGTTTATTTAGATCTTAAATAAATTCCCCTTGGGAGAAAGGCTAGATTTATGTTTTCCTCTAAATGTTAACTGAAATCAAATAGTGAAGTCTCACAGAAATTCCTAGTAAGTGTTATGAAACACATATCCTTGTATTCATTGGCATACACTGAAGCTTGTCTGTGTTCCCATGTTTGCTAAAGAATAATGAAAATATGAGAGACAGACAGGTTTAAAGAGGAGAAGCTGAAGTAAAAGGTCTTTCTTTGTTACAATGTTGAATAATAGTTCAACTGAAAGATACTTATTTTGGTCCACAGTTTAAGTACAAGCATGTGATACAACAGTTCCACTGAAAGATACTTAGTGTGGTTCACAAGTAAAAGCACGTGTCTCCCACAGGATTCACTAACCTTTATGATGTAGCCACAGAGATGAAAAACAGGATGAATGATTGCATATGTTGACGTGTTCAAATGTGTGTCAGGCAAACAAGACTGATGTGAAGAAACCTCCCTCACTTCCAGCTGTATCCAACCAACCTTGCTGTACAAATTAGTACAATCCTGCCAGGTGCTTGTCAGATGGGACTATTTTCTTATCAAGTTTAGCATATGAGCCTTCTCGAGAGATACCTGCCAGGAACAGTCCTGCAGTGCTGTGTGTTCTCTGGTCCTGTGTGTGAGACCCCTGCCTGCTGCTTCTTCACTGGGCCTTGATTGTTTGCCTTGTCCTGCTGGTATGGAGTTCAGTAGAGACCCGCCTCCGCCACACTCATGCCACGCTACGTGCTTCCCACCATCTCCCTATCTCTTCATTCTTTTCATGTTTTTATTCACTGTTCTGCATATGGCCACAGTTTGATCACTTCATAGCTCTGGCTTTATATGAGGTTAGAACAGTATTCGTTTGCCACAAAAGCTGTAAGAATAACAACAACAAATGAACACTGCTGTTTCACATTTTCTGAATTTAATGAAAAATTATAGAAGGCAAAGCTGTTCTACACATTTTCTGAAGGTAATGAAGTTGCCTGTAGTTGCATAAGCACTGCTATTAGGCTTAGCAGGGAAGTGTTCCAAATGAAGTTATTTGGGTTACAAGTTATGTTGATTACAGAGGCTGAGGCACTGGTGTCATCTGTGTTTGTAAGAGTTTATGCATTTAATGGTCACTTGCAGCACTTGTGAATTATTAAACTACTGCAAGACAATTTAGTGGCAAGAATATATTTGCTGAAACTGTATAGTATGATTCTGGATTATACTATTTTCAGGAATTAAATTCTGGAAATGATTCATAAACTTTGCTGTGAGTATTCTCATAGAATATACTGAGCAGGATCTATATACCATCTTACTCCATAGGATCAACAGGGTGGGCAAGACCTGTTTTAAAATACTTCATGCAGTTTTAAAATACTTCATGATTGTTTCTATACTCCCGTCCAGGATAATCACATGCCTGAATAGAATAAATGCAGTTAGTTTTGTACTTGTATTATCAGCCCAATATGTAAAAGCTGCATTCTGTCAGTAAATGTATGTAGGGCTAAAACATAAACTTGTTTGTCAAAACTATTCTTTATGATTAACTAGTTGTGTGCTTACAACACTAGATTGTATAGTCATGCGCATACAAGGCTACACTGTATAGGTGCAGAATGGCTTGTTCAGAACAAATATTTACACATACCAAGGCGATCTGCTCTAGCATAACCATAACCAAGAAGAGTGTAGCTTCCACTGCAGAGTCTGATATCTGGAACTCATTTAACCTCAACAAACTCAAATCTCTTGCCTCACTTATATATACATTTAACAATTGATTACACACACACACACTTCACTAGTTGAAAATGTCACCAACCATGGTTTGAGTATTACAGGTAGGTAAGTGTGGGCGAGTGCCCACTGAGCCACAAGGTGGTCCTCCTCAGGTACATATCAGATATGCAAGTCACATGCTTGGCACCCACACCTGGGACAAGAGACAGAGAGTTAGTGAAACAAACTCTGGGGCTCCTCTCAGGGTCCACTAGACCATCTATGTGGTGATCTAAGGGGGACAGTTAGTGCCAGGAGGGCCTGACCCCCCCAAAAAAATCCAAGGGGTCTTCCTCCTCCAGGCTCAAGAGGAACCGGGACATCAGGAGAGAGGTACAGGGAGGTTCTAGCCCAGGCCAGGCGCAAACCAGATCTTTTTATTTTCCTTCTCCTGGCATCACTGTGCAAGCATGTCAGGGTTGTCCCTGAAAATCTCCCTCCAACTGAAGAGATATATTTAAAAAAAAAGAAAATTAAATGGATCATACATGTGAACAGAACAAAATTAAGCCAAAATAACATAAAATGACAGTCAGTCATCAACACAAATATTGCAATCCTCATCATGTATGAGTTTACTCCAAGGTCTTCTTCCAATAAATAAATCCTGTGGATTAACTGGCTCAGCATCTCATGGAATCCTATGTGAATGTTCATAGTTTTGAAATGTTTCATTTGCTCATATTACATAAATATTTACCAAATGTGCCTGGGGTTTTGAGAAATGTGTATAGGCATTTTACAAAGTACTGTTTCCTGGAATATATGCAACACTAAAAGCATCATGTTTAAAAGCATCATGTTAAACCCACTTTGTACAGATGAGTGTTTGTGCATTCCATGATGTTGTGGATGTATAAATGTTCATATTCACATTTTTTGCCATTTCACTGGTTGGAAGGGTTTTATCTGAGAAAAATGTACTAATCTGCAAAAAAAATGGACTATTGACAAGCTGTTTAGAGTGTTCAGCAGTTATTTTTATATGAAACATTGACCACAATATGACTTCAGGCAGGAGTACTGGAGTTGAAAAACCCTAGCTAATAATAAGCAAATAAGCCAAAACGAGGATAATTCCTTCAACAATTTTAAAAGCCATAATGGTTTACACATCACCTACAAGAGTACAACTTTTTGGTGAAAATGTGTGTTGTATTAATGCTCCATTGTTTTTGTAACGTTGCGAGGATGAGGCAGGATGCAGAGATGAGTAGTCTTCAATATGTCTTTAATCACAAACACGGTTAGCCGCGCGAGTAGCACTTAGCAAAACATTGCCTAACACCAAGGCAAACACGTAGCAGACTCATAAAGATGAGCATGGGACAGGACTATCACACACAATATATACATAACACATTAGATTGACGAGATGCATGAACACATATACAAACAACCATACCCACAGGAAGTACATATATGGACAAGGGCTACGTATGCACAGGCCCAAAGGGAGAGGTCGGGGGCTGTAACGTGACAGTTCTGGTTGTGAATTTTGAATACAAACATTAATTTGATTAACAGATCTAATTGAATTAGTTTTATTTATTCCATGACATTCCATATTTTCTTACTTGCTGTCATTTTATGATAAAGAAGGGTGGGGCAGGAGGAATAGAGAGGACATGACAGGCAGGTGACAAAATAAGAGAAAAATAAAAAAAAGACTGCAGAGCAGTCAATCATTCTGTCATTGGCAAAATGGAAGGAAGCAAACCGTAGTCTCCAGCTGATGCATAACGCTAATGACTTATGGTCATGCTAATACAAAGGGCTAATAAATAAACATTGCAACAACACAGAGGTGACATGGTGAGTGTGGGACATGCCTCGAAGCCAAAACATTCAACACAGGTAACAGAGAAGCACAACAGAAACCAAAGGGCCACATAGACGCCATCGCTGTCAGATGCAGGCTGATGGCAGGGAAGCCCTGTCACACACTGCTAAAATGATTACCCATAGTAATCATCCATGTGCTACAACTGTGGTAGCTACAAATTAGATTTAAGAATACACATAAAAACTGAGTATTCCTTTAACTGTGCTAACGGACTAACGTGGTCTAGATCTTCATAAGAGTCTCCCACAACAATGCCAAAGAGCTAGCCCAGTTTAGTCCAAAGTTCTATTTAGGCCAAACTTATGGTATAATGTTCAACATGGTTGTGAGAATTTCATGTTTTCTAGTCTCCCTGACGTTAGATGTTGTTTTCTCGCTATCGATTTGCTCTGGTCTCCCTACAAGCTTCGTGTCTTGTGTTTTTTTCCATAATTTTTTTGTTTGCTTCTATATATATTTTTGTTTGCTTCTATATTACTTTAGTTTGTAGCTCATGCACTTGTGTCTGTCCTCAGTTTTGTTGTGGAAACACAGAACCTACCATGGACACAGCAAGGCGTAACCAACCGCAAGCTAATTTATCCCCTGAGAGAAGTGCTGAGGACTCATTGTGGTTTCCCTCTATAATGCCCTTCCCAGTCATGTATGATGATCAGAGTTCTGTAGAAAGTTGAATTACTTTATTTCCTGTAAACCTCAGGAAGATTTACAGAACACTCTGGAATCTTAGAGGGAAAGGCACTGCAATGGGCCAAGCTGCTTATGGATCCATCGTGCAGTGGAAACTAGTTCTTTGGGGCGATTCTTGGGAAGTATCTGGGCTAGGTTCCCTAGACCGCAAACCCCCCGTACAGATAAACTCTCCTGCAGTCACAACCTCCAAACCTAGTTCACATACTTGGTAGCCATCCATGAAGTTTTTTTTTTGGTTGGGGGGTTGTGGGACTGGACATCGGACTCTCATGGCCCACCTGGCTCTTCCTAAACCATATGTGGGTAGGAATTAAATCATGAGGGACTGTGTGTTGAGGCAGCTATGTCTATGTGCATTCCCCCTAACAATACTCCAGATCCTGTTCCTCACATGAGCACTGCCACCCAGCCTGAAGTTCCTTTCCAGTGGTCGCGCCCCATGGCTTTCCGATGACTGCTGATTTACCTTTGACTGCAGATGGATGTGATGTTCAACTCTACCCTGATCCTCTTTTGTCTAGGCCTGTGTTTCCTGCCCTTATTCCTGGTTTTGTCTTGGTCCATATTACTGTCTCTGTACCTGTTTCAGTCTCTGTTCCTGTTCTTGTGTCTGATGGTGTTACTGCACCCGTTTATGTCCATCCCCAAACTTGTTACCCTTTCCCACCCCCCATGTAGGTCTAACATTTTCTCACACTTGCTTCCTGTTATTAGCAAGCTTGTAATATGTATATCTTTCTTTCCAAATCCAAAACAAGAGAGAGAAATGGTATAATGCTGTAACCAACAGATCCAAGGACTACAGGATTCTTCTGCAAACTCTGGTCTCTTTCTTAGGATTGAAAAGAGCAGTCAGTACTCTGATCCATGTAATTTTGAATTATCCCCACACAATACTATTATTTGCCTTGTCCATTATTGTGAAAGTACTGTCATGAAGAGGTATGTGCTTATCATGCATTTTGAAAGTTGTTTATAAGACTGCAATCATTACATTTTACTTACTGATAATTTCCTTCTGTACTAAACAGTCCATTATAAAACACTGTCGCGTTTGGACTGAGCAGGCGTGACGCAAATGCAGGAGTTTAAGCGGTTTATTAAAGAAACAAGACCAGTAACTAAACAGGGGGAAAAACAGGCAAAGGGGCACACGCGACTATGGGGCTACCAAACGTAAACGTAACAAATAGGTAAGACGCGACATAGAACAGAAACACTAGCTACAACTGACAAAAGACGGCAACTACAAATATAACCAGCAAGGAGTTTAACGCGGACGAGAGCAAATGAACGGGATTAACACATAGAACACGGGTAAACCACAGAACAAGGGCCAACTAATCACACAGGGACAAGGAATCAAATAACACAATACTATCGCTACAACTGGGAAACAGAGAGAACAGGAAAACAACGACTAAACAGAAAGCATTAAACGAAGCTAAGCGAACTGAGAGCGAGAGAGACTGCAAGCGGAATACACAGACTATACAGAGACAATGGCCGACAACTGGGAAGATAGGGGGCGTAAAGACATAGGGTTTAAATAAGGGACTAAACAAGGGAACTAAACTAGGCCAGGTGCTTACAATGACGACGGTCGTGGGAACGGACTGTCAGAGGCGTGGCAGGGGAACACAGGAAAAAAACAAACATGAACACGTGGAGATAAAGCAAAGACATGACAGGTAGGAGGGGGCGGAGTTTCGCGTGACAAAGACAACACTGAACTGATATAAAACATGATGGATTCAGTATTAAAATGACAAGTCCAAGTCAAATTTGGCTGAGTCCAAGTCCAACCCTGAGGGTGGAATCATGCAGTGAAGTTCCACAGAAATTCCTACTAAAGGTTATGAAACACACATGGCCATGCACACTGAGAAGTCAAGGTGGGACCGTGAGGGCAAAGTTCAAGGTGTTCCCTTGAAGTCATAATCTATGCAGAAAAACCACCCTTACAAGTGTAATTATGTTGATATACAATAAGAGAGCATTCCCAGTGTGTTTTTCATTTGTCAAACACAGGGATGAACAGTCATTACATAATAATGTCATTATGGCATTCTTTCCACAAACTGATTCCCACATGGTTTCAGTGACATCCAACTTATCATTTTGTAAATATTTACAAAATATTTACAACATATTTACAGAAACAGTACAAAAACTATTAATGATTTAAACAACGTTGTAGGTATCTTTCTGTGATAAATGGTCTTTCTGTGTTAGAATGTTGAACAATAGTTCAACTGAAAGATACTTAGTGTGACCCACAAGTTAAAGCACAAGTGTCCCACAGGATTCACTCATTTTTTTGCTGTAGCCACAGAGATGACATATAAAATGAATAATTGAATATGTGGTTATGTGTGCTGATCAAACTGTCAGGAAAATAAGATTTATCAAGATATCATCCTCTCCTCCAGCTGCATCCAACAAACTTTACTGTCAAAATCCTCATCACATCTTAAACAGGAAGAATAATTAGACAGAGTGTTTTGCATTAACTTTTCTATTATTTTGAGTTAAAGAAGAAAAACCTTTATTAATTCCCTTAGGGAAATTCTTCTCCATTTAACCCATGCAGAGCAGTGGGTAGCCACCCACTGCAGCATTACGTAGGGGGTGAGATGCCTTGCTCAGGGACACTTCACACACGCTTCCTGCTAGTTCAGGGGCTTGAACAACCAACCTTATGAGCCCAAGCCCACGTCTCTAACCTTTATGCCACAGCTGCCAAAATTTATAATAGTAATTCTAATCTCATCACAACTAATCTCATCACAACTACAATTTATTAACTTTTTTCCTGTTTTCCCACTGAAACTTTCCATATATATGTATTATATATGTATTGCTGCATTGTTGGATCATTAGGAAACTAATTAGGATATTAATTGTCATGGTGCACCAAGAAAACCAGTGGTTGGACCACACCCAATGGCAATCACTGTCCCTTCCCCACTTGTGATCACCCACTTATTGATTTATTGCGCACACAGGTCCCTTTTTCTCTTCTTTCTTTAGGGCTACAGGAACAGTCCTGCAGTGCTGTGTGTTCTCTGGTGTGTGTGAGTTTGTTTGCCTTGTCCTGCTGGTATGGAGTTCAGTAGAGACCCACCTCCGCCACACTCATGCCCCGCTACGTGCTTGCCACCATCTCCCTAACTCTTTATTCTTTTCATGTTTTTATTCACTGTTCTGCATATGGCCACAGTTTGATCACTTTATAGCTCTGGCTTTATATGAGGTTAGAACAGTATTGGTCTGCCACGGAAGCTGTAAAAACAAAAACAACAAATTAACACTGCTTCACATTTTCTGAATGGAATAAATGAAAAATTATATGTTCATATATGCATACAGTTGCTTCATCAATGTTAAGTTTAGAAGTGATATTTCAAATCAAAATACTTTAATAGAGTAACATCTGTAACATCATAGAGTAACCTTTTCTGAAGGTAATGAGGTTGCCTGTAGTTGCATAAGCACTGCTATTAGGCTTAGCAGAGAAGTGTTCCAAATGAAGTTATTTGGGGTCAGTAATGTTGATTACAGAGGATGAGGCACTTGTGACATCTGTATTTGTAACAGTTTATGCATTTAATGGTCACTTGCAGCAAAAATCATTACAAAACAATGTAGTGGCAAGAATATATTTGTATAATATAATATATTTTGGATACTATATAGTGTATTTGTATACTATTCTGTTTTCAGGAATTAAATTCTGGAAATGATTCATAAACTTTGTTGTGAGTATCTTACTGAGCAAGATTTATATTCCATATTACTCCATAGGATCAAAAGGGTGAGCAAGACATGTTGGTATGTAAACAGCAGTTTTATGTCTGAATAGGATAAATGAGTTTGTACCTGTATTATCAGCCCAATATGTCAAAGCTGCATTCTGTCAGTAAATATATGTTTGTCAAAACTGTTCTTTATGATTAACTAGTGTGCTTACAACACTAGACTGTATAGAAGCTACACTTACAAAGCTACACTGTATAGGTGTAGAATGGCTTGTTCAGAACAAATATTTACACATACCAAGACGATCTGCTCTAGTATAACCACAACCAAGAAGAGTGTAGTTTCCACGACAGAGTCTGATATCTGGAACTCATTTAACCTCAACAAACTCAAATATCTTGCCTCACTTATATATACACTTAACAGTTGATCAAACACACACACACACACACACACACACAGTTAGATGAAAATGTCACCAACCATAGTCTGAGTATTACAGGTAGGTGTCAGTAAGACTTTTAGTCATGTATTAATATAAATAATTTTTAATTCTTATAGTAATAAATATTGTCCACACCCTTTTTGTACTTTTATAGCATGTTTTGCATTTTTCTCAACATGTTGTTTCAGACATATAAACATTCATGTTTGTATTCTTTGCAACTCAGATAACAAGGGCTGGTTGGAAGGGTGCATCTGTTCAAGAGTGTCCGTGCAGTTCCACGTGGCTTCTCTACGGGCGCGACATCACAGAGAAGCATCGCCAGCGTTGTAAATAAGATCAGTAAGATCTATTGGATCACAATCCTAATCTAGTTTCTCACATGGACATGCAAGATAAAGATGTGGCGCTCTTTACGTTCCTGCAAGACAACATGGCATTTCAAATGATATTCAATTAACACGTTTGATCTAGATGTTCTAGATGATCTAGATGAAAAGAGCAACAATTTCAGACAGTAGAAGTCCTAAATCCAAAACCAGCTGTTGACGACCTGAGGAGTTTTAACACATAGGAGTTTTTCCTACCACAACTAGACAAAATAGGCTATAGTTGGTGTAACTGAAAATGGGACCATTATGCAGCCCAGCTGCAGTTAAAGTAGCATTCCCACATGTTTCAGCTAGTAAACTGAGCCATGTTTTCTTTAGTTCTAGCACCATCTGCTGTCTATCACCCAGACAAAACAGACGGAACGCGATATATTCATTTATCAAATCAAGTAACCACCATATGTGACAAGGCAAGATTTCTTTCTTTCAAATTTTCTCTGTTTGGTTCAATATAATTAACTCACGTTTTTAAGAACACAATACATTTCTATATCATCAGTGTCCTGCCGATTTAATGGTTGGTATAACTAAGACCGAAATCCTTCGTGAGCTGTGCAAATAAAAACACACCTGAACTTCGCGGTGGATGAACTGCTTAATAATGGTTAATGATTAAACCGAAAATAGGACACACTGTCGATTAAATTGCAATTCTTGAATTCATCTATGTAGTAAGTGACTCTTTCTGTGGCACGGATTTCCCAACAAAACGTGTTTTGTTGTTATTGTTTTTTTTTACCTTCATTGCAATGTTTGCCGTCTCTGAAATCTCTGATGACACATCATGACAACTCCGAGAAACGCCCACCCAACCGGAAGTAGAAATGTTTGTGGGGTTGAAGTAGGCAGCTTGTCATATTCCAGGCTAGTGCGGTCTTTACGGCGTAGTTTGTCGAGAATCATTCAACGTTAACGGTTACATTCAACGTTTTTATCACTTATAACTGAAAAAAGGTGGAATTTCACTCCAGCGGGTTTGTTCTCAGTTTTAGGATTTACTGGGATGAAAAACTTAGTGCTAGAAAATGGCAAGCTGGTTAGCTAACTAGCTAGCTTGCAGAGAGAGAGAGAGAGAGAGAGAGAGAGAGAGAGAGAGAGAGAGAGAGAGAGAGAGAGAGAGAGACAGAGAGAGAGAGACAGAGACAGAGACAGAGAGAGAGAGAGAGAGAGAGAGAGAGAGAGAGAGAGAGAGAGAGAGAGAGAGAGAGAGACAGCGGTGTCCCACGACCAGAAAGGAAAATATAACGACGCGATTTTCTTCTACAAGGCAAGTCTTGAATCTGTGCTTGATTAAATAGGCTTAACTCTGTGATATTTTGGTCGTATACGAAAGTAAATAAGGCAGACTGCTGCAACATGCGACCGAAGGCTATTTGTTAAGCGACATCTTAACTGCAGTTGGGTCTTTCAACCCACCAGGACATGTCAAACACTCCCATGTTAACGGGGACGAGGGCACGACTGTTAAAACGGACAACAAAACACCTTTGTGTATACCTAGTTATATGTTAGAAGTCCCAGTGCGCGGGTTGTAAAACTTGACTGAGGTGGCCTTTATTTTGTAAAATCTTTGTTTCCCCCCCCCCCAACGTTAGGAGGCAGCCCAGGCCCTCATCTATGCTGACATGGCAGGGTCCAAACTGGACAATATTCAAGGAAAAGTAAACGAGTACCTGGAGCGAGTTCAAGCTCTTCTCAGCGCTGGTCAGTCTTCTGAAATATTGTAATCTAGTAATATTGTTTAGGAGGTTTTGCTGCGGCTGTCAGTGCCATGACAGGTTCTGGGAGGAAACTTTCCGTGGCTCATGCTCCATTAATGCTTACGTCGGCCGCACTTGGTTTTGGTGTGGGCGCGAATAGTTATGAGTACTATTCAGCATGGAGCTATGTCTTCATATTCTTAGACATACCTATTGTTTTGCAAGCTGTAGGAGTGTTCTCTGGTCGTATTTGCTGCTGTAAATAAGAATTTACCTTCTCCCTGTTTCCTTTGTCATATGCTTAGCAACAGAATAGACAATTCTGACTCATTTCTTATTAGACAACCGTAGATCTTTTTTTATTAGGCTATTCAAGAAGCACATCTGTTTACACACATTTGTTTTTTATGTGTGTATGTGTACAGTGCAGAAGGTGTGTTTGGTTGAGTGCTTTGTCCCAGTCTAACAAGGGCCATTGATTTTTAAAACTCAACACTGTGTGTAGTTTTAGCTACTCAGTGACAGTTTTATCTTATATGACTTAGGCATTTACTGTCACAAATAAAAAGAAATTACAATAAATGGCATTTCAAGCATTTTTCCTCCACTTTTGGTTACCATTTTGATATACGATGTGCTTATTTGATCCTGCAATTCCTTCAAACATGCTGAATCAGATCTCCCTCCACCAGTTCAGGCCCAAAGCAGTGACCCCCTGAAGAGCAAGCACCAGCTGGACCTTGAGCGGGCGTACTTCCTGGTGACCCAGGCCTTTGAGGAGGACGAAAAGGGCAACAGTGATGAGGCCATAGAGCTGTACACTCAGGCTGTGGAGCTGTGCATACAGGCTGTGAGTCATTGTGTCCAAGCAAAGGTTCTGTAATGGAGATGCAGGGGGAAAAAAGCATGAATAACAGTGCTGTTTTGTTTCTTCTGGTTGGCATGTTTGGTCTTAAAATAAACCTTAAATAAATAAATAAAGCCTGGTAAATGAAAACGGCTACCCGGGGACCTGTGGCCGCGGACTGTTGAGAGTAGGGGAAGTGGAAACATGGCAGCGGTGTTTGATTCACTTTAGTCACGCCCAAAGGTATAGAGCAGGACTTTGTGTGTTAAGTCTAATTCGCGATTGAAACTACTGCTGAAACCGTACTGCTGTCCTGGTGAACTCTGCATTGTCCCCCTCTGCGCCATAGTCCAATGAGACCTCAGATCAGGCGCTACAGGGTAAACTGAAGCAGCTGGCTCGCCAGGCTCTGGACCGGTGAGTGCCGGCACCGTAGGGTACCACGGTACTCTCTTGCTGATGTGCCATACCTCAGTGTTGTGTATTGGCTTGCGATTCATTATGTCTTCCTGCTACCTCGTTTCCGTTTTTCTCTTTGTCGGTGTATTTCAGGGCAGAGGGGCTGAAAGACTCCCTTTCTAAACCCCCAGCCCAGGACAAGCCCACCTCCTCCACTGCCAAGGCCCCAGCGCCTGTGAGGCAGTACCTGCCCCTGGGTCCAGACTTCTCCCTCCAAGACAGGCCACAGCCGGTGCGTCCAGTGCAGTCCAGCGAGCCGCAGGGCCAGCGCTACACGGCCGAGGAGATAGAGGTGCTGAGGTGAGGGCAGCTGGCACCTGCCGTATTTTCATATTCGTCAATGTCTCCTTTTTAGACGTGACTTCTCATGTCCACTCTTCTGCTTTGTGCGTTGAAGGACGACTTCCAAGATCAATAAGATTGAATATGTGCCGTTCATGAATGTTGACTTGAGGGAACGCTTTGCCTTCCCTGTTCCATTTTCGTGAGTGCTTCTATTTTCTTCTTTCACTTTTCAGGGGAGCACCTGACACGGTGTGATCTGAACACACCTATCAGAGCTGCTGTATTGATCTGTGCTTGATCTGCTATATGTTCTCATTTATTGCCAAGGAATTGTTGAAAAAATTTTTTTTTCAACAAGGCCACTGTTTGTTGATCTAAAGAGACAAGTATGGGAAACTGGCGCTGTCCCCTAAACAGTCAGCCATCTTTTCTCGCTGGGTCCGTCCTGATGACATCTGCAACAACCCTACCATGATTTTCACCGTGTCCAGTTTCAGCATCAAACAGGTGCTGCTCTTTCCTGCTCTCCACACC
The DNA here is from genome assembly GCA_020368025.1 of Brachyhypopomus occidentalis. Lineage (NCBI taxonomy): Eukaryota > Metazoa > Chordata > Actinopteri > Gymnotiformes > Hypopomidae > Brachyhypopomus > Brachyhypopomus occidentalis. The sequence continues at coordinate 1,410,048 of JAGXOD010000009.1, read as the reverse complement.
ATCGAGTCTCTGTCTGTCTCTACAGAAGCTTTCAAAGATACAACACTAAATGGCTGAATAGTAATGTGTTATTTGTTTAAATCACAGACGGTGGTGTCAGATTGCTCTTTTGTAGCCTCTTTGGCCATCAGCGCTGCATATGAGAGACGCTTCAGCAAGAAGTTAATCACCAGGTAGAGCCCCATGGCCAGTCACCTGCCTCAGCATGGTTGCATGACTTTGCTCTAGAGACTGTCTTGGAATCAGTTCCTGTTGTCTGCAGCATAGCACAAATGTGTCAATTCAGTCACTTAGTAAAAAACGGCAAGTAATGTATGTTTCATTTCTGCATTTGTGTGTGTGTGTGTGTGTGTGTGATCTACAGCATCATTTACCCACAGAATAGGAGGGGTGAGCCAGAATATAATCCCTGTGGGAAATACATGGTGAAACTCCACATCAATGGGGTTCCCAGGAAGGTACAGTCACTCTGCAAGCATTGATGAGACTGATTGACTCTTGGGAGTGTTACACTCTGATGTCTCATTGGTGGGTGGTAGTGACCACCAGTGATGGAGGGGTTTCTCTGCACGGTTCTTTCATTAGGTGATCATTGACGATTTCCTCCCAGTGGACCGGAATGGGGAGCTGCTTTGCTCCTACTCCAGCAACCGAAACGAGCTGTGGGTTTCCCTCATAGAAAAGGCCTACATGAAAGTGATGGGTGGATACGACTTTCCTGGCTCCAACTCTGTACGCGTAGACCACAAGTACAATTTTAAACCTATATATATGTGGATCATTTAAATGGAATGAGCCTTTGTTGAAAAGTAGGATCAACCTACTTTTGGGATTAGGGATTAAGGATTGTGAAGGAAGACTCCTGTCTTGCTTCCATCATGTGATCATTTTCTTTTGTAGAATATCGATCTGCATGCGCTGACTGGCTGGATCCCAGAACGCATTGCCATGCACTCGGACAATCAGTCCTTCAGCAAGGACGACAGCTTCCGCATGCTGTTCCAAAGGTGAGCTCACAACCATGTAGCACATGCGCATTGCTCTTGTCAGGCCTTTCTTGAGCAGGCCAAGGTCTCCCACAGGTTTCACAGAGGCGACGTCCTCATCACAGCAGCGACGGGTGTCATGACGGAGGAGGAAGGGGAGAGGTGGGGCTTGGTGCCCACACACGCCTACGCCGTGCTGGACATCAGGGAATATAAGGTGAGAGGTCATATTTCCTCGCACTACGTTGTGACACAACACTTTTCTATGTGGTCTTTCTCTGTTTAGTTTGTTTAAACGGTTGTGTTGCCATGGGTGGAGTTCTTCTCTGTTTCCATTGGATTGGGTTTCCATTGTTTGTCCAGAAGAGTCTAATTTCTCTCTTTAAGCATCACTTCTTTGTCATGGGCTCCAGGGTAGACGCTTCCTGCAGCTGAAGAACCCTTGGAGCCATCTCAGGTGGAAAGGTCGTTACAGTGAGCGTGACGAGAAGAACTGGACCCCAGACCTGCTCAAGTACCTCAACTTTGACCCCAAAACTGCACAGAAGTTTGACAATGGTAATAGAATACTGAGAAGTACTTATCGCTGAGTGAAATGGGAAGACCAAGTCCTGGACTGACCTTGAGAAGCTGACCTTGTGTTGTGTTTAAGGGGTGTTCTGGATCATCTGGGAGGACTTGTGCCAGTACTATGATGTCATCTACCTGAGCTGGAATCCTGGTCTTTTTAAAGAATCCTCCTGCATACACAGGTCGGCATCATTCAATATCATATTATTACAAGTGAATCATCCTATATCAGGTTGTGCTTGTGGGCTTTTAGAGAAACTTTATATCACCGACAAATTATGGGATAAAGAGTAGTTTCTCAGAGGTCTTAATATCAAAGGTGGGGGTGGTTCTGGCATGAGGGCTCAATTAGTTTGTGTGGTTTAATGTGCTTTTGTAGTAGCTGGGATGCAAAACAGGGCCCAAGAAAGGATGCCTACAGCTTGGCCAATAACCCTCAGTACAAGCTGGAGGTGCAGTGTCCACAAGGGGGTGCTGCAGTGTGGGTGCTGCTAACAAGACACATCACCGACAAGGTAAAGTCCCTGACAAGCTCCGCCTTTGTGTATTATATGCTGAACATTGTACATTAATATTAACATGAATGCTAATTACATTCCATTAATGCTAATTCTTTTATTCACTTTCAAGGATGACTTTGCTACAAACCGTGAATTTATCACTTTAGTTGTTTACAAGACTGACGGAAAGAAGGTTTATTATCCAGGTAGATATCTTAGAACAGATCAAGAAGTTGATTTGCTTTTATTTTGTGTATATAAAAATGAACAAAAATGAATCTACAGAAATCTTGATTATCTGTTTCCCCCCTAGTTTTTGCTTAATTGCAGCTGTGGATCAGTGTATGTAGAAGGTTGCTTTAGAGCACTGTGGTGTTACGAGTGAGGATCCCCTCATTTCTGCTTTCTTTACCCTCGTAGCTGATCCTCCCCCGTATATCGATGGAATACGGATCAACAGTCCACACTACCTGACCAAGGTCAAGCTGACCAATGCAGGGACTCACACTTTCACACTAGTGGTGTCTCAGTACGAGAAGCAAAATACTATCAACTACACACTGAGGGTAATTCCTGCCCTGTCTGTCAGAATTACCCTTTTTTCCTCTGTTTCTGTCTTCATCTGTCTTTACCCATGTTATAAACCTTTACATTCAGGAATGTTGTAAACGAGCAGAGCAAAAGGCTTATTTCTCTTCATTAACATAGTGTCCTCTTCATTACATGTATATCATGGTGCACATGTTTGGTTATTTATTAGTTTGTGATGGTATCAGTAGAGTAAGCAGTCTTATTTTAACATGTTCATTTACCTAAAGCCCTGAGGGCACTTTGAGCTAATGACAACCTCAAATATTGCAAGCAATATGTAAATTAGGATTTGATATGTTGAATTTCCAATTAATTTACTATGTTCCCTCTCAGGTCTACTCAGTGTGCAAGTTTAATTTCTCCAAAATTCCAACACCATTTATCCATTCCAAAAGGGTAAGCACATCCTCTATTGGAAATGGAGTTTGTGAGCGGAAGGTTTGTGCTACACTGCTTGTCTTAATGAGAGTCCTGTCTTCATCTTCTGTGTGTGTAGATAAATGGTCAGTGGAGGGGACTCAGTGCTGGAGGGTGTGGGAACTATAAGGACACTTACAAGCACAACCCCATTTACCAGTTTAACCTGGAAAAATCAGGACCTCTGCTGATCGAGCTTCGGGGCTCCAGGTAAGCCTAGCCACCAGAGGGTGCCATGTCAAATATTCTTAATGCTACCCGTGCATACGTGTGTATACTGTACATCATTCTCAACGAATATAGACAGAGAGTCACAGACATCACACTGTCTCTTTCCTTCAGTGTGGGGGAGTGTAATGTAATATGGTTACCAGCATACCACAGTAAATGCTGTTTGCTTTCCCTTGGCAGGCAGTACAGTGTGGGCTTCGAGGTTCTGACTGTGTCCACTGTTGGGGATCCAGGTTCCTCGGGGCTGCAGAAGAAAGGCAGTGGAGATTACAGGTAATGTACTGCATTACCCAGTATGGCCAGAAGAAGGCATGCACGAGGCTGATTCATTATTAACGTCTTGCTTGTGCTAGGCCAGGACAGAGAACAAGGCTGATATTTACATCATGCTGCTGAATGAATGTTAACACCTTATGTTTGTTATCTCAGCTGTGCAGGTGGCATAAGTCGCAGCCCAATTGGTGAGCGTTTTTGTTAGACAGGATAAAATAAGAAGCTATCTTGGGTCTCAAATTGGCATAATGGCCAGTTTGTGTTCTTTAGGTTTAGAGGGTCACTTGATTTAATCATGATACTCATTGATGTCCTGTTCAACACTCACAAAACCAGGATACTATTAATATTTTGTTCAGTATGATTTTTTTCAATTTTTTTTTTTACCACTGCACCTTAGCCAGCGGTCTGGCTATGCAGAAGTTGGACATCATTTTCAGGATTCTCTTTAGATGGAATAAATTCCTTTCGGGGGGACAAACAAACAAATGGCCATTGAAGACGACTGCCCTAATACCAGCTAACGTGACTCTAACATCCTCTTGTTAGGTGTGGGTTCTGCTACATGGAGCTGGATCAAATCCCTGCAGGCATCTACAATGTCATCCCCACAACCTTCCTGCCCAACCAGGAAGGGCCTTTCTTCCTGGACTTCAGCAGTGCCACCCCCCTCCGGGTGTCACAGCTCCAGTGATGGCTGCCCTGGTGGGAGGGTGAGGAGAGAGGAGCACTCCTTCAGGCATGTGTAGGGGGCGTGTCTCACTTCCCCTCTGCTCTGGACACGCCTGCCCCCCCCCCCCCCCCCGACTCCATTGCTGGGACTGCTTCCTGTTGCCATGACAGACTGCAGTCTGCCGTCTGGTTGCTCTGGCATGGTATGGTGTGTGGAGTGAGTGTGTACAGTGAGGACCTCGCGTTGTTCCAGGATCACACGGAACTGCGGCAGTGATGGTGGTGCATGATTATTTATTCCTAGAAGGATGTTTTCACTCAGGAGACTGCAATAAACCATTGGACTTTAACAGTGCTGTATATTACAGGAAGATTGTGTGCGGTACATAGATGACTGTGTAACTCTTCTAAGGGCTTTTCCTTTGGTAATATAAGGATGGTTGACTGTATTTTGGCATTGGAATTATAGCTCTCCTATAGAACATGTAATCTAGTGCCATGAAGGCCCTGGTTCACAAATGACTTGTTTCTTGAAACCTAGAGTTTTTCTATTTTTTATCAAGTGCTCATTTTTGTGTCCTGCAAGGTCATGTCAAAGCCACATTAGTGTTGGTTTTGGCGTGATAAGTTTAAATACATAACCACACCTCAGTGTAAATGCCTCATCTTTTACTCACACAGATGTATTTATTTTCAGTGCAATTAAAGGAATGAGGAAGAATCATTGTGAGATTATTTTTAGACAATGGATAGGTGGAACTCAGCAGACAAGCTCCACGAGACTGGATTCATTAGAATACAACAGGCTGCCTAGTTAATAATGCTTTGAAAAAGATGGACCAGTGGGTACACGAGTGGAGTTACTACACTCAAAGGTTGTATAGAAAAACTTTTTGCCCATCTCCTGGCAACCACCATTTATCATCTTAATATTTGGTAGCACGGGAGAGTTTTCCAGTCCCGAACATGCACAAGTCTCCAGGCAGTTGGGAAATATTGAACACTGGCAGAAAGCAGAACTGGCACATGGAAGGAAAGAGGCGTTGTGGAACATGGATGTTGCAACGATCAGCAGGTATTACTTTATTTAAGTTCTCAAAACAATGACAAGCTGAAACCCAAGAAAACACGAGAAACACTGTCGATGTCTCCTATCTTTTTTCCCCCTATGTACACAGAGCACACAACGAGAAATACAACAAAAGGGGGAAAGCAATACAAGGGTGTACATAGTCTGCACAGTCTAGCCTACTGACTGGAACTGAAGCCGTGTCTTGTGCCTCTATATCTAGTAGCAGCTACTTTAAATGTTCCCTCACTCTTCTTATAGGTGCAATTCACTTTTAAAAATCAATTCCTTCTCTATCCATGCCATTTACACCAAGTCATAATGGGCAAAACTGTCCAATAGGAATGTTGCTTACTTCTACTGCTGGGCAGTTAAGGTTGAGCTAGGTTACCCAGCATTTGGGAAGTGCTCCCTAGCTCACGGGCTAATGAGGATTGAGGCACAGTTCTTCACCAAACCATTAGATACCTCGAGCTGATCGCAGCACAGCACAATTATGGTGAACAGTATTAAATTAGGCTACATAATGCAATTCTCCTTTCTAATCCATTCCCCAACATTCCTGTAAAGAGGAATACAAAAGTATCTTCATCTATTGCTGGTTTGTTCTACCAAAATTTACCAAAAATGGTGACACCCCATTTTTTGGCCCTTTTCCACGCACCAGGACCGTATGCATGAGGCCACATGCATACGGTCCTGGTGCGTGGAAAAGCCCATGAGTGGCTAATGGTGTGGCTTGGCAGGGAATGGGTGGAGAAAGATCACAAATGAGAAGACGAAAGCAGAGGTTCTGCATGGCTGGAGATGAGCTCAGGACTCTTCACCTGGACCTGGCACCAGTGAAGTTACAGTCCTGAAATGTTTTGAATCCTCTTCGATATGGAAATGCAGTTTGGAGGCACCTTCATCGTGTTGACTCATGTTGGCGAGGTCTCTACAGTTCTACAGGCTCAGACAGAGCACAGTCTGTATGTATTACACTGAAGGACTAATGGCTTGCTATTTACAGTACCATGACTTTGCTACAGTGAAAAACAAATAGGGCAAAGAGACTTGAAATGTCAAGACTATGTGAATTTACCAGCCATTGCTGTTCCATTTTCTCCTTCGCTCTTGAAGGCTTTCCATGAACTATTTTTGCAAAAAACAAACAAACACATAAAAACCCACCCCTCATACATTCATATCACGTCTGTCAGGTACATTCACCTATAACCTCAACATCCTTTCATGTCCCTAGCAAAACAAAAAGAGGTCAGTATTAGACTCTTTATATAAGCAGGGATGATCTCAGCAGATTTTCAGCAGGCCATGCCACAGAATGACCGTCCTCTTAAAGTACAGTGTGATCTAGTGCCACTGCTTCCCCGGAACTACCAGAGCATGCTAAAGAGCCTTGGCAAAATGAACGGTGCAGAATTCACGGGTGCGGGGGAGATGAGGGAGAACTGCCAATGCCAGCATGTCACAGCATGTAGGTGGAAAGCCTGTGGGGTTGGGGTTAAGGCACCCCGTTAAGCCTGTGGGGTTTGGGGTTAAGGCACCCCATTAAGCCTGTGGATTTGGGGTTAAGGCACCCCGTTAAGCCTGTGCCAGGGGAAGGCTTCTAGGCTATGCTGAAGGCCTTGTGTCTGAGGTCTTTGGTGTTGTCCATCTGTCCGCGTTTCATGGTCAGGAGACGGAAACGACTCTTCATGCTGCTGATGCTACTGTTGTTGTTGAGAGCGTTGTTGATCACAGCCTCAGCACCCTCTGCTCGGTCACCTGGTCTCGCACACACAAACATGCATGTTAATATGAGGCATTTGCAGAGTTTCAGAGAGCAGCAGAAAATCAAAAAGTTGGAGTCCCTGTGCAAAAACAGAAGCTCCAGTTCCAGTTCTGTATTCTCTGTTATTTTGCAGCTGGCTGAGGTGCCGAGCTATGCCACAGTAATAAACACAACCTCCTGAGACACAGGTGCAAGCAGGACAAGAAATCAGGACAAAATGACCAAATCCATCCTCAACGCACGGAAGAGCATGGTGCACAGTAGCTGTCTCACCCTCACACCCACCCACCTCTCTCCAGGTCGCACTCTGGTGAGGACGCTCCGCTGCACTCACTCCGGGGTCCCAGGATGGGGGAAATGAGGGCGAAGTCAGAGAGGGATCCCGCACCGAGCAGCTCCAGGCTGCAGGGCCGTGCCGAGCGGGGAGGGGAGCACGATGGCGGCGAGGGAAAGGAGGAGGAAGAGGAAAAGGGGCCGAGCAGCTCCAGAGGGCTGCTGCCCACAGAGCCGCGACTACAGGTGGACTGGGTCTCCGAGTCCACCTCCGACATGGCGCTGGTACTGCGGTTCTCTTCGTCAAACAACTCCGATCCCACTGGAACAAGACAGAGCGGAGTTGAGCGAGACCTTAGCCTGCACTGTCCACTACCAGAAACGAGCTTGTGTGGCGCAAGCATCTGTTAACAGTCTTTCCTAACAGATAACGGACATCACTGCCACATTTATAGCAGTCATTGTTATCGGACACCATGGCCTCCATCCTCCTCCACCAACCACCTTTTAACAAAACATTAAGCAAAACCAGCTATAACACTTCCCATACTTGGAAACAAAATTAATCTACAACAAATAAAACCTAGCAAAAACCTAGATACTAAAAATCTAAAATCGGTCCCCAAATGTTATTTTCACACATGTTCCAGTGCGGAGAATGAAGCGTTGGTGTCTTTGTTGGCATGGTGACAGGGTTTTCACATGGGTCTTGACAGGAATGCCCATAAACATCTCATTAAGCCAGAACATCACTCCAACCTCAGCTCTGCAACCGGAGACGCATGCATCCTCTTGGCAAAAACACTGTTGTGCGCACACATCCTCTGCTCAAGGGCTTGTTTGTCTGCTCCTGCTGAGCCAAACCCTGAGCTCTGAACACAACCCAGAGGACACTCATCCGGCATCCACAAACTCATTTACAGAAATGATAGAAAAGCATCATTTAAAAGCATAATGAGCAATGTATGCAAGAAAACACCGGGCCATCAGCGTCTCCTCGTCAGGCTTTACCTCTCCGTATCTCACTTTAAATGCATTTGCAACAGCCTCAAGTGAATGAGGACATGCAGTATTATGGTGGTATTCAAACTCCAGTCACTGAGACCCAGCTAGGTTTTATTTCAGCCTCTCTTTATACAGGAGTCTGGTATGTTGACAAAGTGGCCAGTCATTATCTACAACTTAATTAATTAATTACAAGTGATAAGTTCTGGTGCTGAATTTAGATTGAATTTTTTCCATACTTGAGAGCAACGGCATCATTAGGTCCCCACAATTGGGTTAATACAGCATCAGTACTCATCACGATTATACTTACGCTTTTGATTTAAAAAACAAGCAATCCAAAATATTCCATGTTACATGCATATTTAAACACAGGTTTACTGATGAAAACATTAAAGCTTTTTGTTTTTGTAAAGCTTTTTTGCTGCAAAACTGACCTTTAGCGATTAGAGTGTACTCACTGGAGATGCCGTCTGACTCCATCTTGAAGCTGGCGAGGTCGTCTCCGGCAAGGCCGTCGCCCTCCGCCCCCACGCCCCTCTCCCTTGGCCCCATGGCTGAGGAGCGCCGCCGCTCGTGGATCTCGTCAGAGATTTTCTCCAGGTTCTTCAGAGCAGTCTTGTACTCCCCTTTAGCTTGCGTCAGCTTGGTCTGAAGGTCATCCACGTTCTTCTTTAGTTGCTGTGACGGAGACACAACGTGAAAGGGAAAGAACAATCGATCTCGGCCAATCTGAAGGATGACGTGTGGCAGTAGCAGGACAACCACCGTAAATATTAAGGGCTAACCCACATTCAGACTGACCTCAAGCTGTAAGTAGTATTTTGCCTTCAGTTCAAAATAGGGCCTGAGGGAGAGAAAATAAAAAGAGACAGAGGATGAGAAAGAAGTAACTATCAATAGCACTGTGCATTATTACCATAGTAACTGTTTGCTGAAAAAGCTATACACATGGCTGCTCCTAGTGTCCTCGCAGTCATGCTATTGGCGAGGAGAGACCAGGTTCCTGCTGTGGGCGAGGAGAGACCAGGTTCCTGCTGTGTTGGTGGACAGCTTGCCCGTCATTCAGGCGAGTGCAGGAAAACAGACCCCTAGCAGGAAAAAGTCGTACCCAGCCACTGTATGTGTGGTGCTTATAAAGGTAGGTGCTCACAAGCATTTAAGTGTTGCTAGCTTTGAGAAAAATGTACTTGACCGGTTACGGTAAAAGCAAGATCACTTGCCATTTAGCAGCAGTTTACCAAACACACCCAAATGCATGTTCTGGACCACTACCCCATTTCTCGTTCCCTATGCCACACCATATGGTTCAATAGAAAAAAAATATTAAAAGACATCAAGATGGAGGGCTGATTTCACAGTGCCGGATTAACGCACACAGGCAGTATTGCACCGTTTGGAACTTGAGGCGAGGGCTCAAATCAAAGCAGCAGCTCCAGGGTCGGAACCAAACAGTGGCTCTCCGCATGAAAGCACTGTGGGCATCAAAAGGTTCTGCTGGCTCACCGCTCTGGGGCTCTAAATATTTAAGCACGCCGAGCGGACTTGGACGCTCACTTTGACTTGCTGATGGTGCGCTTCAGCTTCTTCTCCAGCTGCTTCATGCGGCTCATGGCGGCGTTGTACCTGGCCGCGGTCTCCTTGTGTAGCAGCTCGCTGCGCGTCTTCGTCTGCTCCGCCTCCATCACCTTGAAAAGTGCAGGTCACGTTTACATTTCTTTATATGACCGGCGAACCCACTCGCAGTGGCGGCACCCGCCTCACTCACCCTCAGGGTGGCGTGGTTGAGCATCTCCTGCCAGGCTGAGTCGAACTGACGCTTGACGTCCTCCAGCAGCCTCTGCTCCGCCAGGGCGATGGTTTCCTTTGCGGCACGCAGCACCTCCGTGGCCCTCTGGAAGTCCTGCGTGGCCCTCTGGGCCTCCAGCTGAGCCTGGGGAGCACATGGCACGATGGGCCTGGCAGTCACATGCAAACAGTGGTATGATGCCAGGAAAACAAAACAAAACACCTGCACAGTGTCTACTGTCTGAAGAAGAGAGGCACTCCTGCTGTGGGACAAGCTGGCTAGACCACATTTCACTTTCAATCAGCTCAGACAGAGACTGATTACCCCAATGTAATTGGATAACACTGCTTTGGTATCCATGCATGTATGCATATGTGCCCACACACACACACCACGTGAAATTTTTTTCTACCATAATGTCACCACACCAAAAGGACACTACATACAAAGAGGCTTCATAAAGCCAGTTTAGACCAAACCACTCAGTTCTGCTAAGCACTAAATGCTAATGGATCACTTCAAATTAATGAACAACTTGCCAGCTACACAAATGTACAGCTGCAAAGTGCTTCTTGTGCAAGCATATTAAAGTCTTACTAGCATAATCCTTTCCTGTTTTAATGCTTTTTTTGGGCAAATCTATGTCATTGCTACAGGCAAACGCCTGCAGAAAACTCTAGCAGACCAAACCAGTATTATATATGGATTTAATAAACCCATTAATGGGGGTGCAGTGATTTTCAATATCCATCCTTATTGAGCATGAGATTAGGCTCTCTCTCCACAACCATCAAAGTGTTGCCATGTTAATTTAAGCCATTCACTTATTCTTTTTGGAGAAATTCTATACGCAGGCTTATGTACCTTTGCCTCTTTGGAAATTTATGAAAAGCTGGAGAAAACCGAAACAATACAAAGACTAGAAGTATTTCTGGAGAATCATTAAGCTAGTAGGCTGCTTGAAACGTAAGAGGAGTCTGTCTGGATCAGAAGACAACACGCAACACTGACAAGGACATTCTGCTGGTTACATATTATCCATAGTGCCTACATGAATCTCCTGTTTACAACTCAGTTGGTTATGAAGTTATGAACCAATAGGTCACCAAAACAAAAGGGCATCATGATCATTTTACCACAGGGCTCGCAACCACCCCCCCACCATCTACCTTATCATCTCTGATCCGCATTTGCCAGTTTCAGGTCTCAAATTAAAGTGCCATGCTGTTACATTGTACAGACAGGTGATGGCGTGCTATATTCCAGTGAACAGGCAAGTATGCGTTCCAAACAAGTAAAGTCAGAAGAAATGTGCTAGACTGTTAGGAAAATGAAACCAACACCTTGATGAACCAAGCATTTAACAATTTCCAGCACTCTGGGTATTTGTTTTAATGGCAGATATTAGTCTATTAGTCTGCAGCATTTAGTGGACAGCCTGACCACACACCACAAACAGCTTATTTCATCTTTCAGTTCATGTTTCATGCAGGTCCAAGTGAAACACACAAAAAAAGAAGACTCAAAAAAAAGAGATGCATTAAAAATTCACCACATTCATTAGCACTTATCAAAACCTAGTAGTCAGAGTTCTACTCTTGCAAAATAAGGCAGTATTTCATCATGATCAGAGATGATCTGAAAGAATGTAACCGAGTAGCACATATTCAGACAAAATAGCTCTAATAAATGAATCCCACTGCAAAGCCGCCATGTGTGAGGTCTTTTGCAGTTGAGGTATGGGTATGGAACAGCAATTGGACATCTGCTCCTGGCCCAGCTCCAAGTGAAAATACACGACTTAGGATAGTGCATCATTAATTTTATTGGGACTAGAGTGCCTGTTACAAGGGAGTGAAACCTGAGGAAAAGTGTTTATTTGATGACAGCAAGCTGAATTGGTACATTCTGCTCTTTATAATGGCTGGTACCTATTCAGTCAGTGTACTGATTTGAGGTTTGATTGGGCGCAGACAAAACAAGGGCATTGCTACATTTGGCTTACGATGTCTCAAAAAAGCGTCTCGCAACGAGATATCCTTCAGGATGCCTGGGACACAGCGCAACCCAGATGAAAGAGTGATTTACAGTTCTCTATTGGCCCACATTGCAAGCGCACACTCCTCAACCTTCTCCCATGTGAGGTCCTTCACACCGTCTGCCCCCCCCCCCCCAAAAAAAGTTCACGTCTCAGAAGACCTCCACACACCTGGCGACCATGTTTGCCAATAGCACATACACCATAGAAGCAGCATTTAAAATAAAACCTCCCATCGTCAGGTTGACATAACAGACTACAACTGGCTAAAATGCAGGATAAGAGACATTGAGTCCTGGAGGTTGTACACACAGACAAAAGAGCTGATATTTCTCATGTTGGACTCGTTTGTCTTTCATACCAACTGCTTGAGCATCGGTCTAAAGTAATTTGGACTTGCTTTAACAGTTGTATGTAATATTGTTTAGCACAAGGACACAGATTAAGGCAGAACAAAAATGGTACATCTGAAATGTTGGGGTAGGCCAACAAAAGCTCATTTCAAATGGCATAAAGTTTCAATTTTCAGCTGTGTTATCGTTCATTAGAAAAAGAGGGAAATACGAGCACAAAACAGAATGTGTGTGAAATCACCACAAGTCGAATGAAGCCCCACTGGGTCACTGTTGAACACGGTGAGTCTCACTGGTCACAGAGGTGCATGCATATCCAGGTCTATCAGAGCACAAACAACTGCCCAATTTCCCCCCCCCTAAGGGAAAGACAGAGGTTTTCAGCAGACTGTCATCACCTTGGATGTCTCCTTCACACTGCCTGTGTCTCACTCAGCCAGCCAACACCTCATGGACAGAGGAACACACGAATCGGTTGCATCAGAACCACTGCAAATTTCTTGCAATCAGAGACTTTCCATATGGCTTTTACACACAGCTCAATAATATAAACTATGGGAAATTGTTGTAAGGCTATAAGGCATGACACAAAGGGAACAGACCAGTATAATAAGTTAGAAAGCTTACTCCCACTTTTACAGTAAACAATCTCGGGAGAACTGTGTTTGAGAACGATGCTTTAATCCATGTCATCCCCCTGTGTTTCATTATACTGCACAGCACTGTTTTGGCATAATAACAAAGTTGAGTTGAAAAACATCCATCAGCACCATTTTTGACCAAAAGAAAAAGTAGATGTAAATGAGCAAAGAAGGAGTAACATAACCCGAAAGAGTAGGGAAGGTATTACAGTAGGGCGGCTATATCAGGTCTGCCTGTTTCTTTAATCCAGTAGCAGAACCACTTCATCAGGTCTATACACAACAGAGACCAGCCTGCCTGAGTTATGAGCAATGTGTTTGGATCTTCCCTATAGGATAAAGGAGACTGGCCTCTGTCCAGTCACTTCACAAAGGCTCCATCAGCCTGCGATCAGCCTCCTGGCTTCTATTCAAGGTATCCTCTACTGGGCTTAAGCAGTCACTCCTCAGCTGCATCAGGTCACCATTTGGAGCCCTGCCCAATTTATTGGCTCCAAAGGCTGGTTTCAAACACTTTAAGCCTAGTCATGGACTAAATTGCAGTGCCCACAATCGGTCAGTGATGACCTCCTCAAAAAATAAATAAATATAACAGACAAAAAGCATTGTTACAAGATCATTACTGTAATCAACTTTGAATGTGAGGCTCCAAACCAATGCACTTCCAAAAACAAAAGAATATTGATATTCATTCTGTCAAATGTGGCATGTGTGGTAAACAGCTTTTTTTCAGCTCAACAAAGCATTTTTGCTTCTTTGTCATTAAATTTGAACAAAAGAGTACAGATCAAGTAAAACAAGTCCATCAAGCTCCAGTATGAGACTCCAAATAGCACAACAGGTACACAGCTGGTTGGTAAGCTCAGAGCTACTTCTGATCAATCAGTACTCAGATGGCTCAGAACACACACATGCTTTCTGTAATTGTCAAAAACATCCAGATCAGAAATTAATCAAAACACATGCTTCATTCTACCAAATCTATGCTGGTTCCTATGTTCCTAAATGGAAATGGATATATCTTGAATACAAACGTACCCTACTAACGTACCCTATTTTCTAATGAAGTTGCTTATTAATTTCGTTGATGGTGGTACTTTACAAACAGTTAACGCCCCCCCATTGAGCACATTAACCTCTCTGTACACCGTGTTCTGCTTTGCTTCTGAGAAAAAGCTCAAAATAGTTGATGCTTTTGAAGTGAAATATTTGGACCGGCAAAAAAAGTCCTTCAAGCAACCAAGGAGACCTTGAATTGAAACTATATTGGCCTACATTTTCTTAAGAATAAAAACATGCAGATTAAGTATTCAGTTTAAAAAGTTTACTAAATACTACCAAACTAAATGGGAAAAGGCTGTGGCATTAGAAACCTCTTCATTTCTTTCACTAATAAAACTTTCCCCAATCAGAAGACACATACGCATCAAAGAATCTTCTTAAACTGAACTGTCTTAACCTGATAGAAATGTGAGTGAATGTGGCAGCATTCAACAAGTAACAGCTATGAGCTGCCATAACAGAAAGCTGTTCAGCTACTGAACTCATGTAAGAAGCTGTAAGAAGGACCATGTTCTGGCTGAAGAACGTCCACGAGTGCCCAGTGCGTAAAGCTGCAGTGCTGATGGGGGCCTCACCTGTCGGGCCACCCGCCGAGCCTCCCAGTATGGTTTGGACTCCTCCACCGCCTTACCGATCTTCTTCACCAGCTCATCCAGCTTCACCGTGGCCTCCACCAGCACTGAGCGGAACTGCTGCCGCGCATCCTGAGGTCACAGCACCACCTTTTACATATGGAGCTTGTATAACCTTGCATTAAAAATCTAGTAGGAACAGTGAGACAGGACTTAAGATGCAGAAAAAGGAGGGGGAAAAAATATTCTCTATGTAAAAACTTGGTGAAAGCAGTACTGTGACCACACTCAAAACCATCAGGACGTATCCTTGGTAGTCACAATAACGATCCAACAAGAGAGATGTCAACATGCTGCCTGACCAGAGCAAGCAAGGCTCCAAATACAAGCAGGTTATGGAATCCATAAGCCTGCACACACCAGACCCAATCAGCACTTAGCTACTGGGAACAGCCCAGTCCTAGACTCATGGGCAGGCACTAATCTACCTCAGACCAGCCAACCACGTACAGCACTGCATCTCTGGTTCTCTCCTCCCCGGTGTGCCTAGTGGTGCCATAGGCTGATTTACACACACACTGAGCTTCACCTACAGCTCTGCAGGGCTGTACCAGGTCAAAAACAATGACTGCAGTTGGAATCAGGTGCCGGCATATATTCATAGGGCAGAAGGTTTCTAATCTGACCTCAGTCTGCAGGCAGATTAACAGATAAACCCAAGGTGGTCTGAATATCAAATCAAATGTATTTGGAGAAAAGTAAATCAAAGTCAAAATATTATTTTTAATAAAATTATCTTAATTGTACTGAAAAAAAGATGGTGAAGTCAAACAGCTTTCACAGATTGCAGCGATCCCTTGAAGAGGATGATGCACCTATGACCATAGTGTGATGTCACTTTAATGTTCCAACTGGACAAACTATTTCAGCCTGGCAGCAATGCACAAGGATGTGAAAAATCGCACTGAAAACCACACATAGCATCACCTGATTTTATACCCCTAAACAAGGGAAATGAACTACACAGCTTATACAATAGTCTAAACTCAGTTCCTTGTCTTTATAGTTCAGATACAGTCCTGGCAAATTACAATAACTAAACATGCAGATTAGTGCAGTAAAAGATTTTCTTTCTAAAATGAAAGCTCATAGTGTAGTAACTGTCTTGAGAAGTCTAACAATCAATCAAATGGTTATAATACTGGCTGATTTCAAGAAAACTATATAACACATTTGTCACTGTAAAAGTGTATTTGAACATGTGATCATACCTCCAGCTCTGTCTCACATCTGTTGATGTCATCTGTGGACTGATTCAATTTCTCAAGCTCCCCCTATTATCAAGGAATGGAGAATTTAAATTGATAACAAATAAATACATCTTTTAACATTTAATTAAAATGAATGGCCATTTCAGAGCGGGAAGATATACTTAGAACAAGCGTGTAAAGCCTTCCGGTAAATGATGGCAAAGCCTCTGGCTTTCAGTGAAAGTGTTCCGATAGTCAGTTTAGGTGCCACAGACTACAGCCCGTTTCATTATGAAACCAATATCAGCGAGCAAATTGTGGCGTTTACAAAACTCTCAGATCAAAAGAATCAGACGTCGCGTTTCCAACGAGCCTGGCTCTCTGCGTATATCCCCGACTCGTCTGCGGTCGTACAAATCAGCCAAACGTAATTAATTTCACATACTACTCGTGTAGACCTCCGCCCCATTATTTCTCTATTTTGTTATTTCTTATAACCAAAATTAACAAGCAATATTGGTAACAACAATTCAGAAGGGCACGTAGCCTCTGGGTTTACCTGAATCCTGGGGTCCACCTCTTCATCTTCGCCTGACTCGCATTCTTCGTCCGACCTATTTTCCTTGTCTGTATTATCCATGGCGAGTAAACAGTTTCCGTAGCCCCTTTGATGTGCGTGGTGCCTAACGATGGGCTCTCGTGTGCCCTCACGACACGAACAGCCTGTCTACCTTATCCACCTTTGGCTTGTAATCGTTTCAGTCTGATGAAAAAGATTAAGTCACAAACACAAATGCCTGTAAAAACGCGGAACAGCCTACAGAAACATGTTTAACTGAGCGCTGCATAATGCGTACGTTTGCTTGGAGACCCGCGGCCGGACTGCGACTGCAATGTGGAACGCGGCACCCGCCCCCTTCGCGTGCCGCGCAAGGCTGGGTTAGCTTCTCACGCGCAAAACTAGTCCTAGTCTATAACGTATTGTAATTTAGCTCTGTAAATGTCAACGGTTGAATGAGATACACTACGCTACCATGTTAATTAAATTATTAAAAACGGCGTCTTACAGGAAAAAAAACAAAACAAACTAAAAAAAATCGTAGAATAATCTTGTAATTTGATGAGCTCTAAACGACTGGTTTATTTCTAAGCGTCGACACCGAGTGCTCAAATTGTGAAATGAGGCCTGTCTCTAATCTAATTAATTAATGACGCGAAGCCTTCGTTTCACAACCACTTCTGTTGAAAGAAGGAAAACATGAAGGACCCTTGTTAATGACAGCGTTTGTATAACACGCACGCTCTTTTCAGAGATGACAGGAAACCCTCATTTCCCTGACAACAAGGAACTCTTTTCCCACAAGATGTGACTACTCTGTTTGGAAGCCTATGTGCAGTAACTCTCAAATAAAATAGGCCTACGGGCATTTGAATCATGCGTATTTATTGCATTTGATATTTGTCATGTTTTTTGACGTACTATAATTTTCAGGTAGTAGGCTACTCTTGCAGATATTGCTTGTAAGAATAAATTATATAAAACCAACGATGAGATATGATTAGTTCCGCTGCCCTTGGCATGTGTTTCAAGCTAAAATGCTTTTACAAGGGGTTTCTCGAGACAAATTACCGTAAGCATGATGTGGGCTGTGATAAACGCTCAGAGAACCCAATGTCACATGATCAGGACTCTCGTGCACACCTGTGTTAATTTAGTATGACAAAAAGAGGAAGTTGAAGTATAGGAAAACTTAGGAAAAGTTTGCAAAAGCACTGCCTTGAAGGTGTTCAGAGCAGAGGTATGTTTTATTTGAATATTAGAATCTGTTCTTTCGGATTAATCCAGAAACTAGGGGCACCTGCTTATCTTAGAACATGCAGCAAAAACATTGTTGGACCCTTGAGTAAGTGCTCAAGTTATACACAGTCCGTGTTCATGATGTCCTGAAGCTCCTGCGAATAGGACATGTTTTCTGATATGCTCATATGTATTGATTAGTTTGATATTCACTGGAAGCAAAGCCCATGGTGCTGCAGAACACTGTAGAATCTAAATATCAACAATGTAACATTTTATTTACTGGCCTGGTATCATGACTTCAGCTGAAAGCATATCCATTTCACACACAGCAGCGTTATACCATTTTATATCATCCCGAGTGTACACACTGTATTTGTACACACTGCTCCCTCTATAATGGATGGAACTCTTTAATCTCAGAGTTCAAAACAGCATCACATACCAGAAAAGGTCACCAGAGACCAAGGCACGTGTCTAGACGTGCTCTTCATAAAGAACCTACATCACTACATCTAGGCTTTTCTTTCTCTGTGAACCCTATAGTACTGTCTAATGAATACTGCTCACAGACACACATCATGTTGACAGAGGATTGTGCACCACAGAAGTTGGTACCCTGGCATTATCTTATTAAAACACTTGAATTATACACATTCTGCATCTTCTTCATGGGGGGTGGAAAGCATTTGCTGCCATCATGTGTTCAAAGATAATACAGCTATGGATAATTCCTATTCCTAACCATATACTCTATATGTTAGAATACTAGTATATCAATGCAAGGTTATTTAATGAAATCATATAAAACTATACAACTTTATTTGTTTCAAAAGTTGATCCAAATGTGAAATTTAATACAGTAAAACCCATTTATAAAAAATAAACAAGTTGATGCATATAAATAAAAAATACAATTTTGGATCACTGTAAGGCATTTCTGGCAGACTTTTGGAATTTACCCTGGAGGAAAACTCGGGGAACACAGAGTCCTTCCTTCTTGTTCACAGTTTCCCTCAGAACATACTCATTTACTGTGGTCTGAAAGCCCGCCTGGTGAAAGAGGTTGGCAAGATGCTCTGAAAAAGAGTCAAGGAGTTCATGAGCTCAACAGGTGGACAGAGAACAGTTCAAGTGATTAAAAAAATCACATCCTGTTTTCTACCGACCTCTGGAGAAGAAAAAGGAGCGAGTGCCATCCTGCCTCACATAGAAATTGTCCCCAAGCTTGTTCCCGGACTTAAACCTCAGCATGGCATGGTCATGGAGGCCATAGTCTCTGAACAAGACAATACCTCCCAGCTTCAGGACCTGCACGTTGGAAACGAGAGCGGCATGACATTTATCGGAGGAATAAATGACCTCTATGTGACCTACAATGTAACATTCTAAAACATGCCCTAGCATCTTAATGGAATGGTGTATACACAGAGACAAGCGCAGGACGTTCTAGTCAAACTGTTAAGTACTAACCTAACCAGAAGGTGCAGCAAAGTCATTGTTGGAGCAAGTGCACAAACTACACAGTCTGTGTTCATGATGATCTGAAGCTCCTGTGAATATGTCATGATTTCTGATGTTTTAAATGTGAAACATTGTTTGAGGCAGGAGTCTAATGACATCATGCAGTGTGTTTTGAGTGTTCACTACCCTCACTGCTAGAGTGCAATATAAAATAATTAAAAACGTGCTCTGGTTCAAAATTCCTAAAAATGTCCCGATCCCACGTTAACTGCCAGAATCTCATCAGACTTAACAGGTCACGTTACCTTATGAATGTTTTCAAGGGCATGTTGCATTTTGTCAGGATGAATGGCTGATAAGACAAATACCAGGGTGACCACATCCAGACTTCCTGCCGGGATGGTTGCTTGCAGGTCATCTTTAGTCAAGTCACACTGAAACGCCAGACATCGCTCTGAGCGGTAAAGGGAATTTTCCTGGAAACAAATTTGATTGCTAAATTTGTGAACATAAATGCTAGTGTGCTTCTATGCTGCATATGTAGCATCTGCTTGATGTGTCACAAGGCACAGCTGCTGTTTGCTGATGGGATGATAATGGAAGCTCAACCAGTTCACAACCATGGTGTGTATTAGGGAGTGGAGTGGGGGGGGGGGGTGACAATATGGCTTTGTTCTTACCGTGGTAAAAAGGCAACAGTAAGAAAAAAAGCTTTTTTGAAAGAAAAATATGACAAAATTTTAGTTTTGTGTGTGAAATCACAGTTAAACATATGCAGATAGTTGTAAACAGATTTTTCATTATGCTACTGTAAAACTCCCCCATTCACTACAGGAACTATCTAAAGATTATACATATACTATACTAGATATACTATGCTAGAAATAGTTAATAATAATGAGGGACACAGAAGAAATCCCATATGTTTAATGGACTGTCTTTTCCCAGGACACGCAAAGCTGAAGCGAACAGCAACTCTAAGATTTGTTTTCCCAGAGGCCCTTGAATAAAGAAAAGCAATTCAGAATTTCATAATGTACATCAACCCGAACATGCAGGTCGATGGGCTCCAACAGCAGAACATTGGTTGCCCCCATTTGGGAGAACTGATTAAAGTCTGAATACCAGACAGTCTGTGAGAAAACCAGACAGGTAGCAATCTTAGCATCACATCAGGTTCCACTCACGTCAGCTATGAACAAGAATCTGAGCTACAGTTAACTAAGGCTCAGTAAATCTATATGGCAAGACATGTACAAAAGTGAAAGTTGCCTGGTCTGCTAAATATGATAAATACAGCATTCAGATGACAGGGTCAGAATTTGGCTGTGAGGGATGGTTTCTTAGCATACAATGCAATTACAATAACAAACACTTCACTGTACTTCAACAGCTTTCCCAGGTACCACATCTGAAGCAAACAGAGCACCTCTGGCATGTGGAGAACAGAAGATGCACAGCATGAATGCACAGTAATAGAATCTCAAAATCTTAAAGGAATGTTTCCCACACCTTGAGGAGCGCAAACCACAAGGAACTAAAGCACAAGGAACTAGGAGCATAGTGCTCCAAATAAAGGTGCACTGCCAATGATGGTTTTCTTTATGCAAAACTGTGGAAGGTAGAACATCGAATCAAAATGCTCCTTAAGGGTGAGACTTGTAGTACTTGCCTTCACAAACTGTACAGCTCGTGGTGAGAAGTCACAGGCATAGATGAAGATGTTGAGGTCCTCTTCCAACAAAGGGAAGATGCAATTCCCCACTCCACATCCCGCCTCCAGCATCATCAGCTTCTGGGCCTCGAACTGAAACCAAGACCGAGTAAGCAACCAGTTCATTTTTATGATTGGAACTGACAAAAACTTTTGTCAGCTTTGTTAGCACATTACCACAAACCTACCTCTCTGCATTTCTTAAGCTCCTCGAATTCTCTTGTCGTCCAGTGCCGGTCCTTAAAGAAATGTGTGGTATTCCTTTTGTAAAATAAGTCCCAGTTTTTTTGAGCCTCGACCTCGAGTTTTTGCTGCTTAAACGCGGACACCAATATCCGGTCATTTTTCAGTTTTTCGAGTTCCATTTCTGACAGCTTCCTTTCACTTGACAATGTAGACTGGAAAGGGAACGAGAAGCCAGATCCTTCTGCTTCATCAGAATCGTTTGCTTGTGCCATCCTATTAAGGAACCCGTGGCTTTAAATTACTAGAAACGTTACAATACAGCATGTAATACAGCAAAGGTTTTGCCGTGAATATAAACGTCTAGTGTTCAGTGTGCTATTGTAGGTAATACATTTACATGCATGATTGTTACTGATAGCCAGCTGACTGGGAAGTATAAAGTTGATAGCTAGCTAGTATTTATTTACACAAATGAGACAGAAAGTTATACATTAGCACGATTATCATATATCAGCTAAATACGTCAGATTATCATCATAGCTACTTGATCCAACGCGGTGTTAAAAGCTGTGTTAAATGTGGCCAACGCTATCTTGCACAAACTAGCTAGCTTCTCTTCTATGGGCAATTACTTGTTGGATCTCTTCCTCCTCTACAGAAAATCGTTGCTACGGTGAAGATAATTCTGTATAGCGACACCCGCTGGACATGAATGGAACATTAATCGGCACAGAAAACTTAATTGTTTCTAAACTTTGGTTACCTAATAGCCGATTAAAGAAAGCCACTTTACATAAACATATTTATATATATGCTAAAAAAAAACTCCAAGTCAACCACACTTCTGTGAAACCAACCTGTTCGGTTAGGAAGCGACACTGATTGTGAATCAATTTCACCTGCTGTTGTGCAAATGGAACAGACAACAGGTAAAAATGAGAGGCAATTAGCAAGACTGCAGGTTCTGCAGGAGTGGCTCTGTTATTATCCTTTCTGGCTGATGTTTTGGTCATTTTGGTATTTTGTTAGTTCTCTCACCATAGAGGTAGCATGAGGTGGTGTCTACAACCCACAGAAGTTGGTCAGGTTGTGCAGCTCATACAGGATGGCACATCAATGTGAGCTGTGGCAAGAAAGTTTGCTGTGTCTGTCAGCACAGTGTCCAGAGCATGGAGCAGATACCAGGAGACAGGCCAGTACTCCAGGAGACATGGGAGGGGCCGTAGGAGGGCAACAACCCAGCAGCAGGACAGCTACCTCCTCCTTTGTGCATGGAGGAACAGGAGGAACAATGCTAGAGCCCTGCAAAATGCCATCCAGCAGGCCACTAATATCCATGTTTCTGCTCAAACGGACTCTGAGGGCCCGACATCCACAAGTGGTGCTTGTGCTTACAGCCCAACACCGTGCAGGGCAATTTCGCATTTGCCAGAGAACACCAAGATTGGCAGATTCGCTATTAGCGCCCTTTGCTCTTCATGGACGAGAGCAGGTTCACACTGAGCACATGTGACAGACGCGACTGAGTCTGGAGACGCCGTGGAGAACATTCTGCTGCCTGCAACATCCTCCAGCATGACTGGTTTGGCAGTGGGTCAGTAATGGTGTGGGGAGGCATTTCTTTGGAAATGCCATTAGGTAACAGGATGAGATCCTCCGACTCATTGTGGGACCATATGCTGGTGCAGAGGGTTCCTTCTGATGCAAGACAATGCTAGGCCTCATGTGGCTGAAGTGTCAACTGTTACTGCATGAGGAAGGCACTGATGCTATGGACTGGCCTGCCCGTTCCCCAGACTTGAATCCAGTCGAGCACATCTGGGACATTATGTCTCGTTCCATCCACAGACTGTCCAGGAGTTGACTGACACTTTAATCCAGGTCTGGGAGGAGATCCCTCAGGAGAACAGGTGTTATAGGGAGGTCATACGTGGAGGCCACACACATTACTGAGCCTCATTTTAACTTGTCTTGAGGAATTTCCACTGAAGTTGGATGAACCTGTCTTTTGATTTTCCACTTTGATTTTGAGTATGATTCTAAATCCAGACCTCCATGGGATAATTTTGATTTACAAATTTATTATTTTGTACTCAACACATTCCACTACGTAATAAAGATTTTCAACTGGAATATTTTATTCACTGAGATCTAGGATGTTATTTTAGTGTCCCCTTTATTTGAGCAGTGTATATTCCAAGAGTGTAGAAGTTCTTTCCTTTTGACTTTCCTAATTTCATTACTGCCATAGCAAAAACTGGCAATGTTTTTGCAACTGGACAGAGTTTTTAGAGGCCTTAGAATTGTATTGCAGATAGAAATGAGAGTCTGTCGGCTTATAATAGATAGAGGTCCCACTGTTCATTTCTTCATTCTCCAAGTACCATCCAGTTCTTGAATATACACAGAATATAGCACATCCTGGCATGAGCATGACCTTACTGGATGTTTGGATGTTCATCCACATTAAGATTTTCTTATGGAATCAGCAAGAACATTCTAAAGTGAAAAAGAGTTCTAAAGTGTACACAGGTGTATTAGTTTAGTCATGGCTGTTTCCAAAGATATACTTAATGCATACACTGGGAGTACATCTTGGTTCATTACATAAGCCACTGTCACAGCTAATATGACTCTCAAATGCAGAACCAGAAATGAAAAGATCCCGTTTTTTAATCACACAGCCCTGCATGTCGGCATTCTCCGGCTTAATAGGGCAGGTATGGGGTGAAGTCATCCTAGCGCTTTAGTTGCGGTGTCACAAAGCATCTCTGCGTTTGCTCCCACATCTCTGCATTCACTCCATGGTGTTATGAAATGCAAAGCAAGCAAGCAACCATCCCATTTCCCCATCCACATGTCATGGGAACAAAGACACCATTTTATCTTCACACCTAAGGGTTCTCTGGTGACTTGCTCTCATATGACTACAAAAACAAAACTACTTTCCACTTACTGCCAAGACTGGTCTCTGAAACACCAGTCATAAATCTAAAATGTATAAAGAAGAATGTAAATAGAACAATATTCATAGAATATGAATAGATGATACAATATTTTGGTCAGTCTAAGCCCATCCAAAAACAGCTGTTATCAAACTAGTCAAACATCTGGTGGCTGTCTAATCGTGTCCCCAACGTGAAACAGTGGTACTTCTCAGAGTACAATCTCAAAAACACATGTAATTTTAGCAACCAAGGCACACACGCCTGCCATCTGCCTACCTCCAGCTCCCCAGGCCAGTTAAACTTTAACTAAAAATGTACCTGACTGAAAAATCTGAAATTTAAAAAAATATTTTTCTTTGTGTACTCATCTCTCCTAGTGATGTAATAGCTTCTTAGAGCTTCTCCTACCATTGCTCCTACAACTAATCCTTTCCTTCCCACCTTCTGACACTCGGGTTTCCAGTGATATCTCAGCATGCTTGACTGACATTGCTTCATGGATGACAGCCCACCACTTGCAGCTCAACCCCAGCATGGCCAAGCCCCTGCACGTCCCGGGACCTCCCAATCCTCACCACGACCTCAACATTTCTTTCGAGAGCTCCCTGGCTATTGTGTGTCTCCAGAGTCAGTGCAGTGGGGCATGTGTCACACCTTCATTCTTGTGATGGCACAATCGGACACCCTCTTGTTTAGGCTGTAAATTTATGCTAAAAAAAGACATTTTATAAGCATCCTGTCCACTAATTGTAACTCTTACTGTACTTGCTAAGTTGGTTGCATGTAGCAGAGAGAGAAATCACTGGCTATGTCCATACTCACTTTGATTAGTCAAACAGATTTCACTGGTTTGAAATGTGAAATGCAGTTTAATAACATTTGTAACATGTAAAAATCTCTCTCTCTCTCTCTGTTATTAATTATGTTAATCTATGGTTTCTGTCTTAACAATATTAATTAACAGTGACGGGTGACTACGGGTGAAACAGTGATGTATATATAAGTGTAATAAACTGCACAGGCGCGTGGAACCGAAAAAAAATCTGGTTTATTACGAAGCTGCGGTGTCATGACCACCAGAGGGCAGTGTAGATCTAGTATTTTAAAATATTCTGTTATGATAGTTCATTTTTTTCATTCATTCATTATCTGTACCGCTTATTCCCGCTAGTCGGGGTCACGGGGGGGCTGGAGCCAATCCCAGCATCTCCGGGCGAAGGCAGGGTACACCATGGGCAGTTCGCCAGTCCACCACATGGCCAACACGCACACACACACTCACACCTACGGGCAATCTAGAGTGACCAATCAACCTAGGATGCATGTCTTTGGACTGTGGGAGGAAACCGGAGTACCCGGAGAAAACCCACGCAGGCACAGGGAGAACATGCAAACTCCACACAGAGCAGCCCAGACCGAGAATCGAACCCAGACCGCCTTGCTGTGAGGCGACGGTGCTAACCACCACACCACCATGCCGCCCTTGTTATGATAGTTGTATATCAAAATAAATGCAGTGTATTTTTTGGCCTTACATCACTGTTGCATTTGACTCCTTAAGTGAAGCTGAATATATTTAATCATGCAATGAATGCAATGAAGTCAGTTTATCATTTCAAATTCATTCATATTTCTCTTCATATTTTTCAAGTTGTCAAATAAATGTACCATATGAAAGCAGAGGCATATTTTTACTCAAATACTAGCAGTTGCTTGACAGTACAATTCTTTCTCTTGGACTTAATACATATTATAACAATGGGCAATTTATTGAATCCAACTACTTGTCATGTATCTGTTGTAATAATTGCACCACAAAAAATATTTTTCTTTTTCTTTCTTTCTTTCTCTCTAACAACTGTAAAAACTGCTGCCTTGGAGGTTGAGAACTATTCTAATTACATGGGCCATCTACTTTATAAAGAAGTTATGTATCTAGCGTGGGCATGCGAGCCTAATGCCATGTTAACAGCCAATGATGGTGCTATTCTATCTTTAGAGCTCCCACCTGTTGAGACTGTGGAAGTCTGAAGTGCGCTGCCTAGGAGAATGCTTCACAACATCTGCATCACCAACTGCACCCACGTTCAAGGAGGAAAAAAAGATAATCGATACGCAGTTATGAGCATATGGAAACAATTATAGATTACAAATAAAAACAGATTACAATATGAATTGGTTGGCATTATTGAATCTCTGATATACCACTATATCCAAAAGTGTTTTTTTCCTGCTCCTGTTATTTCCAAATTCATTTTTTAAGTGGTCCTTTGCTGACAAGTATGGCAAGCAGTTTTGGTCGTCTGGCCTTTTCCTCTTTAATGGAGTCCAGTGTTAATACCACCCTGATGCCTGTACTCACAACTCACAGACACACAGTGCTATGCTAAATTACTAGCAATGACTACACAAGTGGTGCTAATACTGATTTTGTTATTTGATTGTTCTGTTCTGGTGGCTTTTAGCTATGACCCTTAAGTTCTTCATTTTTGTTTCCTTAGCAACACCTTTGATAGCCTTTTATCAAAAAGCAATCGAGTTTGTCAGGAAAAGGCGAAGCAATTTTCTCTATCCAGACATTGTAGACAGACATCAGCAGATGGCAGTGGCTGAAGCAGAATATATTTGTGGTAATAAAGCTATACCCCACTCCAAAACCCTTACCCCACACTTGATTACCTCCTTCACACTTACCCATTATTGCTCTCTCCTGCTACTGCCCCCTCCCTGTCACTCAGTGGATTTGGACAATGAACGCAATCCTCTATGGACAGCGTTTATTGCAGAGGTGAAAAGAACTTCTCCTACATTAGTTCATTCGTGTAAATCCATCTGCAGCTTTTTGGTCGAAATGGTCATTAAACAATCTTGCGCTCGTGATGCGCTGTGACATTGGTTTACACTGGAAAGCACTGAGGTGTGCTCAGGGATACAAACACGTGCGTTCATACTCCGGCGTTCAGCTAGATTAATGTTCCCCGCTGCTGGAAACAAAATGTGAAGCTCGCAGCATACCAAACACTGTCGCCATTAGTGTGCAGTCCACGTGGGCCACTGCTCACTCACACACACTCCTTCTCCCGAGCTTTATGCTCGCTCCTCCCTCTCTCCCTCTCTCTTTCTCTCTGTGTGCAGCTCCTTCCATCCTCTCCCCCTGTCTGTATCTCCTCTGGCTCAGTGGTGTGTTTCTAAGAGATAAGACCCTTGCTCATTTCACACATGAGCAGAGTGGGGAAGGGAGGGGGGGGCTGTGGTTGGGGGGTGAACAGGACTCTGACGGCAGAGGAGCAGCCTGGCTCAGTCCTGCCGTCCCCTCCCTGCTCTCTCCCTCTGGCTAAAGAGGATGATTTGTTCCTGCTTCAGGTGGGTGTTGGGTGTATCCACTAAGCCCCAGCGCACTGATGGTCCACTGAGAAGATAAAAAAAAAGAGCTTGTAAATATCCAGACAATGTCTAATGTCCTGCTACCTGTACCATGTGTTGATTAGAACATCATTGTACATAAACAAAATGCAGTTTTTTCGTTGCACATTTCATGTTTTCTGCCAGATATATTTTGCTGTGAATCTGTGATATGAGATTTGGTGATAAGGCTTTGTAAACAACACCTCGTGAAGAGAAGCCCTGTGCTGTGTTGAAGGCTTGTGGGAGGGAATTGTGAAGTAAGAGCTGCGCTACAGACCACTCGCCTTGTTGAAATCGAATGGCACATAAAAGGGTTTAGTCATGCATAGCCCAGCTAATGAAGTGTGTTTTACTTGTGGAAGAAGAACATTTGGAGTTTCTTTGTCTCCCCTGTGCTCCTCATAGCTATCAGTTGAGCAACACGGGCAGAGTGGAGCTCAGTTTGTGCAGCATGTGCACATGCATTTAAACAGCCCTTCTGAAAGAACTGCTGAGATGCCGCTTTTCGATCAGAAGATAAGAGACCCAACAAAAGGCCTGAACTCAGTTCAAACCCCAAACTCTGGGGAGATATCTACTGCATGCAAATGTGAAGTCAATGGAGCTTTTTTTTTGCTAGCACAAACATTGCCTGACGTGCACTGTGTCACGCTGATTGCCCAAGCGTGGTTTAAATTGGAAATATTATTACATCTGTAAGAAACCGTCACTGCAAAGTCATTCTTTGCTTTGTCGGTCACTTTGGGGGTTAATGTTTCTACCTAATGAACTGTCACTAATCACAGCGAGAGTGGTAATCATCTGTAAACTTACACTGTTTACAAGGAACCGGTTTGTTGAGTAGAGCTTCAGAGGCCAGGGCTGCTTTTGTTCAGGATGTAAATCTGTTCTCCTCTCCCTGGTCCCAAGTGTTACGTTAACAGACTGTAGGTCGATACACTAGCAACACATTATTGGACCAGGTGTGAAATTGCATTGCTGCTATTCTCTCAGTGGGGCAATGAATGAAGCCACTGTGGATCTGTCCATGCAGCAAACATCAGTATATCGGTTCATGCCTCAAATAAATTGATAAAAAAAAGAAAAGGTTTTTCTCACACTGAGGTAGGATTCACTTATTCAAAGTTCCAAAACTGGGTAATTCGGACATCGACACACATGGGGTAGACCATCTGAGGAACTCACCATTAGGAACTTTATCTCATGGGCCTCAGCGGCTGCAGTGCTAGCAGAAGCACATGCGGTTAACATCCGTGCACACCTGATGACTGCAGCTGGACCCGCACAGCAGAATCTTCATGATTCTGAAAATCTGTTATTAAATTTTAGATATTTTGGGGCCACTGTAATTTGGTCCCAAGCCACAGACACACAAGTTTCCTCTTGAGATTTCTTCTTTATATTACAGTAAGTGGAATTACGAAATTTCACGTTACATTTTTGCATTTCATTTTTGAACTCAGAGTTTTCTAAACTACGTTATTGGACTGTCCAGATGTAGCAAATCTAGCTGAAGCAATATGGTGAAATGTTGAATTTGTGCAGAACATTTGGACAGCATTAGTTAAACTGCTGTAACCTCAGAATGCTCTTTTCAGTCAAATACTTTTAGACTGTCTTCTGTAAAAACCACCATATGGATTCCTTTCTTACATAATTGACATTCGAACTGCAATACAGCTAAAGCATTTGCAGAGCTATCTCCCTTACAACATGTCATGTACAATCTTTGCAGTGTGTGTGTGTGTGTATGTGGGTGTGTGTATGTCTGTCATTATGATTCACTCATGAAAAACTGAGTTATGCTGGAGTGTTCCAAATGCATGGACATCCTAATCATACAGTTTAAACACATGAAATATGATGGTCAAAATGAAAAGCAGGTCGTGTTCCAAATGTAGCACACTGCGGCCCGATCCGAAACCCTGGGTTCTGGTACTGACTCCTCCCCTCCTCTGCATCCACTGGCCAGAGGAGCAAGTGCATATTTATTCATTCACATTTTAATTGAATTTTTCCCACAATTTCCTTGCTTAGTTAATCCTCATGCTGTCCTCAGGGTGGATGATTGGCGTGTAATTACT
The DNA here is from genome assembly GCA_020368025.1 of Brachyhypopomus occidentalis. NCBI lineage: Eukaryota > Metazoa > Chordata > Actinopteri > Gymnotiformes > Hypopomidae > Brachyhypopomus > Brachyhypopomus occidentalis. The sequence continues at coordinate 1,380,383 of JAGXOD010000009.1, read as the reverse complement.
GTATTTTGGCACTGACAAGACCAAGCATGTATTTTTTTCCTCTCTCTCCTCTTTTCCCTCCCCTGTTGTGGCTTCTTTTTCATTTCGTTGACTTCCATCTATCTCCTTCCATTTCTCAGTCTTCCTCCCAATCTACTCCCCTGCAGTCTTAGATCGCCACTCTATGTTTCTCACTCTGTTTCTCTTGTTTCTCAACCAATTTGTCTTATTCTTAAGCTTCATGTACTGTTTAATAGCTTTCCATCCATCCATTAGTCAAACTGTGTTACACATTGAGAAAGTCTACATGGGTGGTTCCTCTTTATATGACATAACAAGAGTTTTTCCCATAATAATTATTTTTCTTGCAGAACTATCAGTCTGGGCATCAGCCAGTGTTGCAGAAGAGCTATTCTTTGTGGACACATGTTAATAAAACAAGTGGTAGATAACAGTAATTACCACTCTGTGGTGCCTGCCCTCCCACCAGAGAGAGAGAGAGGGAGAGGGAGAGAGAGAGAGAGAGAGAGAGTGAAAGAGAGAGAGAGAGAGAGAGAGAGAGATAGAGAGAGAGAGTAGGTTTGTCTATACTTAGGCCTCGATGTCAGAGGAACTCATTTTGCTTTTAATTAGTGTGGACCCTCAGTGATACTGCTCCTCTACTACCCATCCTGCAGTCAGCACACCTTCTCTCTCCACACTCACATTCTGTTCATCGCCACTGTATTAGCATAAGTAATTAGAAATTCCTGTGTGCCTGCATGGGTTTTTAATTTAAAATAAATGTGTCAATCTCATTGATTCACTTTTAGGTTGGAGCAGCCTGTCTTGTACAATTAAGATAACAGGGGTTTGTGATGGGTGGTTGTGGGGGTAATTGAACCTCTTCCCCCTCTTCACATTTATCTCTTTTTTGTCTCAAACTCTCCAGAGTGTTCAGAAGACTGAAGTTACAGTGTTCTGTTGCATATTCAAGTCTGTGAGCTAACTGCAGTCTCTGAGTGTGTTTTGGAACTCTGCACTTATGCAGTTCCATTGATTTAAGTTCAAAGCAGAAATTTTGTGAAACACAGGAATCCGTATCCACTTAAACTGACAAATATCATTTGCCACGATTGAAGAAGCATATGGTTTAGCAGTTGTCTAAAATCGATTTTGGCCTCTCAACATGAAAACTTAAACTTATCTGTAACTGTAAAAAAACAGCAGTTTTGCACTTATTAAGGTGCAGTAGTGTAAAGCTTTAATGAATTATTTAAGGTATTCTTGAATGTATTCGTTGATGTTGTCTTTAATGTTTTCTTTGGTATGGTCTTTAAGGTATTCTTTAATGTGGTCTTTAAGGTATTATTTGATGTAGTCTTTAAGGTATTATTTGATGTATAATTTGATGTATTCTTTGATGAATCCCTTAATGTATTCTTTAATGTATTCTTTGATATATTCTTTAATGCAGTCTTTAATGTATTCCCTAATGTGGTTTCATGTTTTCTTTGATGAATTATTTAACATATGTTTTAATGTATTCTTTAATGTATTTAATGTATTCTTTGGAGAACTTTACTGCTAGTGATATTATTTATTAGGCCAGCTTCATTGGACATGAAAGTCTTGTTCGTGCTCACTATCAGCCTGATTCCAATTTAAGGTTTATCAAAACCATGGATTTTCCTGCCTACTACAGCCTATGCAAAAGTAAAAGACTGGGTATTCATTTTCTTAAAGGACTGTTATAAAGGCTCATAGTGAGGAATTTAGGACTTAGAGGACTTAGAGGAGGGGGGAGAGAGAGATAGAGATAGAAAGAGAGAGAGAGTTTTAACAAATTTAAGAAAACCCAAGGGAAGATGTTGTTCAACACCTAGTAAGAAGATATTCATGTGCCCATGGCTTCCTCTGCAGCTGCCTAGTTTGCATGAATTAGGCTGTCAAGGCCTGGAGGAGGTGAGAGCATTCTGTTCATCATTCTGAGATTATTTCCAGCTCTCTGTGAAAGCCACTGGCAGGGCTGTTTGAAAGAGATGATTATTAAACCTGCACCAAGGGGAGGAGCGGGAAGGCAGGAGCAAACTCTTTTTTGAATGGCTCCTCTGACAACATCATTTGCATTCTGTAATTAACTGTCTCTCTTTCTCATTTTCCCCCCATTTTCCCCCCTGCCACTCGCACCCCGCACCCCCACTTTTCTGCAGGGGTTAGTGGCTGACAATTCCAAGCCTAAGAAATAGGTCTGTGTTGCCCCGGTAACAACTCTTTATCACAGACCAGCACACTGAAGCAGGAGAAAAGCTGACGTTTAAGGAGGAAGGGTTTTATGTAGGTGTACGTGTGTAAGTGTGTGTGTGGGAGTGTGCGCGCGTGTGTGTGTGAATGCATATATGTGTATGTGAACTGCTGCTTAACTTTTTGAAGTGGAGTTGCAGATTTGTATTGGTGAGAATAATTGGGGTGGTACGACAATTCATAAAATATCAGAATAGAATTCTAACTTTTGTGTAATTCTGAATAATTCCTGCTAATAAATTGATGATTTGGTGGAGGTCATGTCAGTGGTTAGCCTCCGGTCGGCTAGCGTACGCTGCTCTGGTGATTGTGATTCTACCCATAGCTCAGGTGCAGTTCACCTTGAAGGTGACACAGAGGCAAAACAATGCAGAAATGCAAGCACTTCCTAAACCTCTAATAACAAGCCAAAATTTGGTCTACCATGAAAATCTGCAACATCAAAGTTGAATTTAATGATGTTTTCTAAATTTGCAACTTGTCCTTGAAGTCCTCTTAACCTAAAGTCTAACCATTGCTCTATGAAGCCAGAGTTTAAGGGCAGTGGAGGGAGGTTACACACCCCATTGGATAAATTTTTCATGAGACCGTGTTCAAATCTCCTAAATAGTAATGCCATGTGCAGCAATCACACATTTCATAAAAGTGTTTAGTGTCACTCCAGGGGACAAGAAGACAATGTGAAGAAAACAGGCGTCTGTCAAAGGTAAGCTGCTTTTGAGGAACGTTCCAACATTCTTAAAAAGCAAAAAAGATTCTAGGAACGAACCTTTGCTAGCTGGGCCCACTCTCTACTGCTACAATCAATCGATTTTAAAGCAGACAGAGAAAACTGTGGCTATTGTCCTCTTTAACCTCTTCCCTTCACTATGAATGGGACCGAGGCCATCACAAGAGTGTTCAAAGTAATAGATATTGAACCGACAGCCCGAATACTCCAAATGAAAGGTAATCAAAGCAGTTGGTAATTACAGTGTCCTTTCAAGTCACCCAAAACCAAGGCCATTATGTTCTTAGCACTCCTTATAATGAAACCAGAAGCAGACGATGGGAGGCGAGGTGGGTTGGGGGAGTTGGGGGAGATGCTGTTAAGTCAAACCACATAATTATGTGGCCATTGTGATGGAGCACATGCAATTTGCCTTTACTAAGAGTGTGGCTTAATGAATAAAAGCATTTCAGCAGTTGCTGGAAGAAAGGAGTGATGTTTAGGCAGAAAAGGTTCTATTCTGTGAAGTAACTGTGTCCATTATAAACTAAGAAAATGCATTAAAAACAAATGACAGACATCACAATCAAAGCAGTCACAGCAAACAACAGCTGAAAAAGTTTATGCAAGACTCAAATACGCAAGTATTTGATCATTTAAGTTGAAAGGGATTTTAAGTGCTCTCTAAACTGAATTGTGGATTGTTTCATCTAGCAATTGATTGAATTTTAATTCTTATTTTGTGTGGTGTGTATCAGAATTTGTGTTTATCTAATTTATGACTAGCTATCTTTGTAGACATAACCCATAACGTGATGGTAGATAGACATCTAAACTACAATTCTAAACTTTAAGTTGGAAAATTGTCTTTCAGAGGGCTGAATGTTATTTACGCTAATAGGTCAGCTTTTGTGGTGCGCTAAACACAAAATTAACATTCTGCTCATGGCCAAGCTAATGTCTGACTGTCAACTATAATACACATTTCTCCAATTAGAGCACAGTACATAGCCATCCCCTGTCTTTAGCAAGCATTCACAGAACACACTTCTTTCACCCTGCTTGTGATAGTACCTGCCACGTGAGGGCACAATAGGCAGGCAGTCTAAACATGGTTCTGCTCCTCTTCTACCCACTTCCAACTTTTCATTTTTATTTGGCACCCAAAACCAATTGTAATTAAAAAAATTACAAAATTACAAATTACAATTGCTTGAAAATGACTATAAAAAGCATTTAAAATGTCTTAGCTTTTAATAAGGTTGTTGCAACATCAGACCAAGATACTTCTGGAATTGGCATCCCAACTTTAAAATACGAAACTCTCTTACAAGCCCCTGTGACATCTTGCTGACTGGCTGATTTGACCTGAGGTTCGTGATGAGAAACCCAAGGTGCAAGACAATAGGTGCTTGTGTGGTTTTAATCATATATGGAGACAGCCGAGCAGATGCGCATGAGTGTAGTTTCAGCCACTCCCACACTGATGGAGAACACCAGCGCTGAAGAGGCAGCTGAAGGTGTCCTCCAGCAACCCCAGCTGAGCTAACCATCAAGAGCACATATGGACCTCTTAGCTTCTACCTCTTGTTCTTCTTCACTCTGGACACAAGGCACCACGTTCATTCACTGGAAACTTAGATGTAAGAAACTTGATCTTGTCTTCATCTATAGGTTTTCCCAGTGTTCATGCCTTTTACAACTTATTATGTGTAAAAACTGTATGTAATATTAACAGTCAGAAATACCTCATGACTACTGAGCACAATACCAAATGTTTAGCAGATTGTTTGCAATAAATAGTTGGCTTGTAAAATAGTGTGATGTCCACATTCTGCTGTTGTTTTTTTATCATAAACTAGAATACATTTTGAGAACTGTGAAAAAAGAGCAATACATGTATCTGCAACTTTTAAAACAGACTTTTAACTCCTCTGTTCACAAACCTGTAAACTATTATTCAGTTAAACTATTATGAATACACTGCTGCTTTATGTTATTGCAGAATAGCAGAGGGAGGAAAACATTGAATTGTATTAATACTGCTGTCAAGTATGTAAGTGAACAAACAATGATAAGTTAAAGGTAAAATTTGAAAAATGTAAATGTCAAATAAGTTTTTTTGATTTTGTTGTTTCTGTAATTTGGCTTAGTTTAGATTGAATGGTTTTCCTTAACAAAGTTGGTCCACAGGCTTACAGATTTTGACATATGGCATGCAAACTTAAAAAGGGTGCTAGAAATTTGTGTTCTGTGTAAGGTCTACATTTTGAGCCATCCCAGTTGATAATGGTTGTTGTTCTCTCTGGAATTTTCTAAATCTTTTGGATTCGCCATATTGTATTTTATTTACATCTGTCTTCTGTCTATTAATAAACCACCATTTGGATTGTTTAAGATCAAAGCCATAAGCACACATACTATGCCAGTCATCAGATAGCCAGGAGACACAGTGTATCATAAAGTGGCCAAGAGAAGACCTGGAAGTTGCCAACAGCAAGACAACTCCCCACGATGCACGGAGCACTCCACCCAAGATCCAACATCCAAAGGCTGTACTCCAGCCAGGAGTGGGAAGGGGGCTATAGGGTGTGGGATCCACTGTCCAGGCTGAGACTCAAAAATATCCATGAATATATCCTAGCATATGGATGAGCTAATAAGGGAGTCACATTGGAAGCAGCAAGGAGGTGCCATGGCAGGATAAACCCCAACAACAGAATGTACCACCAACAGTAGGGGTAGCTGAAATCCAAACAATGGCTGGAAAAACCAACATTGAAAGACATCACTGGTCATGGCAGCAGAAGATCAATCACTTAGCAGGGATCAGGACAGCCCAAATTCAAATAGGAGGAACCACAGAGGGTGGTGGGAAACAACAAGGCTAAGATCATTTGCAACCTCCAGGTCCAAACAGATAAACAAGTAAACAACCAGATAAACATCCAGAAATCATGATAGTGGATATGATAGATGCTGAAAACAATACAGCATCACATACAACAATACATGTGGTGGTTCCAAGTGATGGAATGTGACAAAGTGGAAAAATACCAGGGACTGATACAAGAAACAGAGAACGTAAAAGCTGAACACGCTGTCCCAGTGGTTTTAAAGACACTCGGCTTTGACCCCTAAGATGGAGTGGCTTTTCAGCAGATCCTAGCAATGACATCACCAGTCTCAGTCCAGACAGGTGCAATCCTAGGAACATGCACGCTTGCTCTGTGGACAATAATTAAGAGCTGTTTCAAGAACTAATAAAAGCAAAATGCTAATAGATCGCATGCTGTACTGTCCTGACTTCTACTAAAACTACAAATGAAACTAAAATATAATACTTTATGTTATCTGTGAAAATTGTACCTTTATTAGATTGTACTCAGTACAGTGTACAATGTAGCGGTAGTGTAAAATGGTGATGCTAAAGGTTCAAAGATCAACATTATTGTGCTTGTGAATGCTTGAGACATTGTAGCTGCATCCTGCAGTTGCTTTCATGCTTCCTGCCATAATGACATGTGCAGCACTGTCATTTAGTGAATTCAAGTCCCTTTGAATGTGTGCTGATTTTCCACTGTGCCTGTGCCCCTCCCCCACTACTGGGACTGTTTCCCTAACTGGCCTTAGAGGAAAGGCTGGCCATGTAGAAAGTGATGAAATTCGTAAAAGGAACAGTCCATCTCTTAATAATACACGTTCCAGAGTCACATGTCAACATATCGCACATTTCACATGCTTGACAACCAATATTATTTCTAAACAGATATTTAAGGGACCGAAGGAACACACTGTCCAGGGGGTAGTTGGCAGTAAGTTAGCATACAACAGACATTCTGAGCCAACTCACACCAAATTTTGATTGAAAGCAGTGGCTCTAATGTGCTGATATTTCCGAGCTCCACAGTGTCCATCATTACCCAGGCCTTTGCTAGATCTTGCAAGCTTGAAATGCACCAAAATGCTCCAAAATCATTTATGTCTTTGGTTTAAAAATATAGTGGAAAAGTGCAATTTATTGTCTTAAATTGAATACGGAGATTATAAATGCAGATTCAAATCTTAAACTCCAGCAGATTTTCAGTAAATCTGCAGAGGCTGTGGGCATTGCCTGCCATTGAGTAAACATGTCTGAGAGGTTGTTCTAAAATAAGGCATGGTGCTGCAAACCAACCTGGCATCAAAGAGAAATACGCCAAATGCCCCATGCAAAGTCTGTTTACTGAACACAGCTGTAGTTTTCATATGAAGGGAGACTCCCAGCATGCTCTTTATGGAGCAAACAGGCTTTATTCCAAATACTCTACCTGTTAATACTTCACATATTGCATCAGGCTCACAGAGAGCCGGGACCTCCCCCTTACCACATTCTCCTTAGCACTGCATCACTTCACCTTCAAAGGTATGCTTTGAGCAGTTGGTTGATAGTAAAATAACTTGAAAGTAGCAAAATTCCAACAATAAAAAAGCAATTTCCCAAATGGTGTGTTTCTGAGAAACATGCTTTCCAGCAGAGAACTTATCTGTGAGTGTCTGAGCAGATGCAAGTGGAGGAACATCTAATCCCACAGTGAACATCTCCGCTAATCTGAAAAAGAGATGAAAATTCAAGTGATTCAGAAAATCAAAGCATGGGCTGCTCCAGCAAAAACATACCCAGAAGGAAAACAACAATTTTTATACTGTGGTTGTGTTGAGTTTTTCCTCAGCCATGCAAGTCCCTTGAGGCCACAAGTCCTAGCACAGGCGCAGGAACAGAATAGCAGCTGTAATGTGTATCAGCAAGACTTACCAATTAAATAACACCAAAAAACACTGACAACGTATCAAATAATCTGAAAATGTATGCACAGGTAGCTGATAGAATGGCAGGTCATTTAAATTCATAAGGTATGTTAACGTTTGTTGCAATGTTTACCATGAGTGGGGAGAGCCATAATGAAAGGAACACTTACCCATATCAGTGCTTTCCTCAAGGAATGATAAAAGACTGCAAATTATAAACCAGTGTTGACATTTTAAAATATGAGCAGAGATATAATGGTAAAAATCCAGCAATGGCTTTGTAAATAAAAATACATCAGAAAGTTTTAACCTTCTGTTGGCAAAAACCCATCCTATTTTGCTGCAAAGATCTTGATGATTGTTTTTTGCTTGCAAATTGCTGTGAAGTCTTTCATGAAAAACTGTATCTACAGATTTCCATAAGGCTTATGAGGTATGTTTCTAGATAACACCAGCATGGTTTAATCTAGATAAAAACAAAATGAGTACCTTTCCTACATTTGGAAAAATGCTTTCTTTGCAAATAATGCTGAAGTTTTACTTTCTTCTTTACTTCGCTATATGTTATTTTAAATTTTTTTGTTTTGATCTAGCCACATTCTGAAAGAGTTATAACATGATCCCTTTTCTATGTTCTCACCATAAGCATTCGTCTTCCATGTTTCTACAAGTACGTGAGAAACGACTCCAAGCCTTGTTTTTATGCATGCCTAAAGACCATTGCTGCATCTTACGATTAGCAATGTGTCACCAGTCATGGAAAAGTGCTTTTTTCTTGTGCCACTTGGCATGGTGCCTGGGTAGCAGGGTCCTTTTCTATGCCTATTTATGTCACCAGCCCTTTCCCAAATAACACTTCCGAATGTGCCTGCAGGAAGAATAAGTGCAGAGACGTCTGTCTTTTGGACAAGGCCACGTGGACAGGCGATATGTAGTGGTGCTTGATGTAGGACATGGGACTTTGTGGCATGAAAACAGGGGCTGTTGTGTTGGGTTGTGTCTGTATTTTCTTAAATGCATGCATTGTACGAGTACCATCTACAATGAGACTTCACATCTAAGCCTGTGTTTATGTCTACTACACAATACTTCCTACTTTCATTCGTTAGATTATTCTGGGGACTTACACAATGCAGTCACTCACATTCCTCAGTTTCATATTATTCTGTGGATTTTGTCTTCACTTCCACAATTATACTAGTCTATACCTTTTTATTTTATAAATTTATTGATTGCTTTTTAAAATTATTTTGTTTCTTTGCTCTTGAGGTTTTCCATTTTCAAACCATGTCGACAATCCAGCCTGCGGCACAGTTAACCACATTCTTCATTCTCATATTACTTTGTGGACTGGGTCTTCATGGCATCATTATTCTGTTTTTATATCTTTATTTTACTATGGAAGTTTACTGACTATTTATTTGCTCTTAAGGTTTTCCATTTTCATTTTCACTCGTGGTGCTGTTGTAATGTGCAGATAAAATTCCCTCTCAGAATAATAAAGTAATATGTCTGTCTGTCTAGAAAATAAATCTCAAAATCATAAACATAATACGTTCAAGATAGAATGATCTTTGTCAGATGCATAATTGGCAAGCACATTTCAGCGTATGAGCACTAAGACTACTTGTGACTGCTCAACAAAGGTTATGGTCAATCAGTGTTGAGGACCTTTGACATATCAGTGAACAGTGACATGCCATTAATCTTGTTATCCTGGCCTTTGAATATAAAGTCACTTTGGTAGTATTGTATTTTTTTCAACTTTTTTATTTATGTCAATACAATAGAATTGAACAAGTTCTGAAGTATTGCTGTAGTAATTTCTGCACTAGTTTTTCCTCCGGAGAAATGTAGTTGTATGTAATTCATCTGCACCAGCTGCTTTTCAAGTATCTATTGATTTTAACGCAGCATGAAATTTCACTAAACAGAAACTTGTACCTCAAACAGCTCTTAGGATCCTTGACTCAATAACTGAACCTACAATTGCGGTTGAATTACCCGTATGTTTTTTAAAAATACATTTTAAATTAAATGTACTATGCATTAATGACTATATTCAATTGAGCTTTGTATATTGGAAATATAATTTATTGACATTCAAAATGTAATGAGATCATTCCAGTTTGCTTTTGTAGATTAACTGTGACGGGCAGGAGGTGCGAACGAAAAGGAAGCGATCACGCCAAGTCTCAGAGAAAAAGAGGGGTTTAATGAATAACGTGCGCAAACCAAAAACCCGTGCACTCGACCCAGATTAAGGATATAATAACCAGCAGTCAACTGGTACACAGACAAAGCATATATAGACAGACAAACTACCGTCAGGTGAGGGAGCTAATAAGCCCCACCCACCTGAGGGAAGAACACAACGCAACAACAACAGGACAACTGCCGCTGTGCCGGAGGCGACCGGTAGGGGGAGCCTCCCTCACCGTGACAGATCCCCCCACCAAGCCGCACTACGGCCCGATGTGCGGTTCACAGCGGCAGTACAAAAGACGCGAGACGAAGGGGCAGGAAGGCGGGGACAAAGCAGGGTGACACCTCCTGCAGTCCCGGAGCTGAAACACAAAAACATACAACATACATTAGCTCCCGCCTCCCTGGGCGGGACCCTGACCGACTGGGCCGTCAACAAGACAAAACCACGCCCCAGTCGGTCACAGAGCCCTCACGCCCCAAGGGGCCCCACAACAAAGTGTGCGTGTGTGCAGGTTACCTCCCCAGGGAGCGGTTGATCGCCTCCTGGACCTACCTCTCGGCTCGAGGCAAACCCCTGCACCCAGCAAGGCGTGACCCTGAGCCACCCCGAGCACGAGGGGGGATCTCTGTCTTCGGCAGGAGCTCTTCAGTCCGGAGCCCTCTAGTCCCCCACACATCTGGGAAGCCCCTTTTTCCCCCTTCAGGGAGGCCACTTACGACCAAGGCTCCGGTCACCCCACAACATAAGGGGGCTCCTGCCCACAGCAGGAGCTCTCTTCAGACCGGAGCCTTATAGTCCCCACACGTACGGGGGGGCCCTTACCCTTCCAGAGGGGCTAGTTACGACCAGGGCTCCGGTCACCCCATAACATCAGGGGGCTCCTGCCTACTTGGGAGATCCCACAAGGTCCAGGGACGCCGCAGCCAACTGCCAGGAGGAACCTGCACACAACATCTACGCACACATACACACACAACACAACACAAACGCGCACATGCCCTGACCATCTCAACCCCTTTTCATGGAGAGGGGGGAGGGATCTCCATCCTAGCAGGTGGTGATCCCTGCAGCAGAGTACCGCATGCCTCCACTGCGTTCCCTACCAAACTCAGGGGCACCACCGGCTCCGAGACGCCCTCCACCAGGTCAGGGCCTCCTTCTGAGCAGCGCCATCCGTACCACAGACCGTGGCACGGACCCTCCATAGCCCCTCCCCAAACGCCCCCTTTAGGGAAGGGGCATACGGGGAATTACATACAACAATTCACAAGCACACTAGGACAAACACAAACACTAGGGGGCGTGTGTGCAGGCTACCTACCTACCATATAGTTGAACGCCTCCTGGACCTACCTCTCGGCTCGGGGCCAATGCCTGCACAGGGCCTGGAGTCACCCTGGGCAACCCTAACCGGCCGGGGAGACCGCCCCTCATGGGGAGGTACACAACAGGGTGGACTCCTCCACCCTGCCGGAGGTTCCGGGGGGGAAGCACTCCTTCCCCACTGGTGACCGGTCACACCCCAGGACCAACCTCCTAGCCACCCCGAGCACGAGGGGGGGGGACCTCTGTCTTCAGCAGGAGCTCTTCAGGCCGGAGCCCTCTGGTCCCCACACATCCGGGGAGCCTTTCCCTCCAGGGAGGCTACTTGTGACCAGGGCTCCGGTCACCCCATCACATAGGGGGGCTCCTGCCTACTTTGGAGGTCCCACAAGGTCCAGGGGCTCCACTGCCAACCTGCAGGAGGAACCTGCACACAACACATACACGCAGACAACACAAACGCCAAGACTTACTTACCCTTTCACCGGGCGGGCCTCCCTCAGGAGCTGCGCCGTCTGTGCCACTCCTCATATAGAGGACGTAAGTGGTGGCACAGAACCCTCACGCGCATATACCCTTCTTACCGGGCGGGCCTCCTTCCCGAAGCTGCGCACTTCTGTGCCCCAATAGGTAGCACAGGACCCTCCATTGCTCCCCTCCCTCCCAAAACACCATTAACAAACAAAAAAAAGGGAGGGAGCACACGGGGAATTACATTTAACATAAACATACACACGTAGACAAGACCCAGCACGCAAGACAAACGGCAGACGCCCCTTCCACTCACTAGCTCAAGCCCGCAGTCTCACACACACATCACACACATCTCACACATGCACATGCACAAACACAGACTGCGGGCGAGCACTTTTAGCGAGAAGGCGCCGCCCCCTTGGAGGAGAGCGCTACCAGGCTTTCGCTATTGTCACCGTCGTGCCACACAACGTGCTACACAAACACACAAACAAACAAGCACGTAGGCACGACGGGACAAGCGGTTTACAACCTAGCTCTCCTCCACACACATTCAAACAACAAAATTTCACACGGACAAACACTTACCACGAGACATGACCACAAACGAAGGAGAAAGTAAAGGAGACTGGCGGCTTCCGAAAGGTGGCTGGTTATTCTGTGACGGGCAGGAGGTGCGAACGAAAAGGAAGCGATCACGCCAAGTCTCAGAGAAAAAGAGGGGTTTAATGAATAACGTCGCAAACCAAAACCCGTGCACTCGACCCAGATTAAGGATATAATAACCAGCAGTCAACTGGTACACAGACAAAGCATATATAGACAGACAAACTACCGTCAGGTGAGGGAGCTAATAAGCCCCACCCACCTGAGGGAAGAACACAACGCAACAACAACAGGACAACTGCCGCTGTGCCGGAGGCGACCGGTAGGGGGAGCCTCCCTCACCGTGACATTAACAAAAAATTAAATGATAGTTTACATTTCCTTTTTAGTTGCTACATTACAGAAAGTTCTAAGAGCTTCCAGTCATTTAAAAAAGTTTTAAAACAGCATGATGGTCTTGCAATGCACAAGATAAAGACTGAAAATATGACCACACATTTTACAAATATGACCACACACTTTCAGCATCTGAAATGAGGGCTATTTTTGCTGCCAGTAGACGAACCAATGCTGCCAGTAGAAGATCTGATAGTGCCATCTCAGAATCAGCCCGCCCACCCAAAACCCAATGGAGTAACTGAGGTTCCACATCTACATGGAAGTGGCTACTTGGACTAAAATAGCATAATAATGCATGGCCTGGTTGGGTTCCCTCTTGAGTCATGGTACTCCCAAGGCTTCTCCTTAATCCCGCTCAGAGCCTTCTTCTCTTACACTGTTACCCTCAGCTTGCTCATTAGGCATGTGGGCCCTTTCATTTTTAAAGTTAAATCATGACACAGTGTGCTGTAAAAAGCGCTAAATAAAGAAATTTGACTTTTCCATAGTTTCCATAATGAGCATTATCTAGATCACACTGGGTTGCTGGTAAGTAGTAAGACACTGGGTTACATACTCCTTTAATATTCACCAGTTACAGTATATTCACATATTAGAAACATGTGTATTGTGCCTAAACACACTGGCCACTATTAACGTAGGTGAACCTATGAACCAGTAAAGTATACAGTTTACAGCAGACTGAAACTGGCACACACACTTATAAATATCTCCAGCCAGCAATGGTCCACTGGCCATTGATGATAGGCTAGAGATTAGCTAGCATGAATTGCACATGCCAACAGATAAAGTCCAACTCTAATACAGGTGTTTTTAACAAAGGGGCTGGTGAGGGCTTTTGCTCTTGTCCACATGTCATAATAGCATAGTTTCATTGTAACCAACCATAGTTTGTCCTAATAGCATAGTTTCATTGTAACCAACCTCTGTAACAGTAATAAATATTGTAATCAACCTCTGTAACACTGTGGGCTTTCTGTATGTAACTGGGCATATTTGAGATTTGAGATTGAGATGGTGTCTGCATATCATTGAGCTGTCATGTCCTGATAATAACAATAAAGCAACTGATCATAAAGCACCATCTTGGTTTAGCCATTGATGTTTGAGGGAAATCGATACCTCAGACAAGCAATGTAACAAAACATGCAGACACATTTATATGAACAATCATGGTGTGAAACATACATCCTGCAGACATTTGTTTGTACTAGTAAAGATAATTAGGTGTCAGGAAGTGTAGAGTTGTTATGAATTTTCATTCCAGGATAAGGCATAGTTTCACTGGACTCTGTACAGCACACTAAACAAATTATGAAAAAAAAAAACTTCAAAAAGATCAGTCCTTCAGGTAGGCTAAAAACGGAGGCATGAAGTCAGCAAGAGACTTCAAAGACCAAATGGAAATCTGATTAATGCGATTTAAAGCATGTAGGTGTAAACACTAACTGAAACGGCATGCTTGGAACAGCTAGATGTTCAGTCGTAGCACAGACATATGCAGTGACATGAGACTGCGCTGCTGAGAACCTGAGAGAAATCCTGTACCTTAATTCTATGCCAAATCTCTCAATAAAACACAGGACTCTGTGTGTTAGTGCATAATAAAGTAGAACCTGGCACTCAAGAATAAGGCAGTGAAACAGTATGTCATAGTGTAGATGTGACATCACAGCGCAGAAGTCAGACCCGAACAGATTGCTTGTTTTTCTTATGCAAGCGAGATATAGGTAGTGTGTAATTCAGGGCTGTGAAAATCCCATCAGTGCAGATGGTATTTGCCTTACGTGGTCCCTCTTAAGCCTGGTGGCAGATCACTGATGCTCAGTACAAGACGTCACAAGTGACTAAGATCCAAAATGGTGGCAACGGAAAGGGTGATACGATTTTACACAGCAAAAGGGTCATTTTGGTGCATAACAATGTAACTGGCCTTATAAAGCATTTCTTAATCTGTCCAACATTGAATGAAACAAATGACATGAGTAACCTAAGTAACCTGTGTGCTGCACTGCTCTTGTGGTATACTATCACATACTGTTACCAATAACCACGATACAGTAGTAAATTAATGGAGAAGAACATGATAACATTTTTCAGGGGTCCTGTACTTGCCTAAATGCTTTTAAAGACAAGAATCTCTAGAGGCAATAAGGACTCTCATATAAAATAGCATTAACATATGGTATGTTTACATTACATATATTATATTACATATTCATTCTATTACTGAATAATTATAATAATTTTTACAATAATTTTCATAGAATATTCAGGACATCTAAGTGAGTAATGCAATTTGTACAACACATCTGGTACTGCTGTGTTGTTACCTTTCAACTTTCTTGCCAAACACAGAGTTTGTTTCATTTTGATGAGGAAAAAAAAAGCTTTCAGTGGTTATCTTAACTATTAACGGGATTTCTTAGACTATGTTTAGCACACGAAGCTCACTTTAAGTGAGGAAAATATACAGTACAAGTGGACAACAAGAAAAAAAAGCACGCATTTTACAGTCGAATTATTCATCTCATCGTGTGACGTAGGTTCACCTGGTGCTGTGAAGGAGCTACGGGGGAAGGTCATGGCCATACGGATGCCCTCATGCCACTATTCATCATTCACCAGCAGCCAAAGAACACCTCCTTCCCACTAATGGTGTTATTTGTTATTCCAAGCAAGGGAGATGCATTTTAATTTGCCCACCCCTTCCCTTCCCTTCCTCATACACGTAATGAAATGCCTGTCAGCAGGGGGGGGCGTAGCCACGAGACATGCCGATTCTCCATATGCCGAGCGAGAAGTGCGGATCGCGCCGCTGTCCCTGTGCAGCACCTTCAGGCCCGCTGAGACAGCGAGTGAATGAAAGGCTCACATGCTCCCAGCTTGGCAGAGGATCAGTGGGGAAGGCAAGAGGCAGAGACACCAGGGGAAAGGAAGAAGAAGGAGGGGGGGGGGGGGCGTGGGGAAGGAGAGGAGGGGAGCACCCGGCCAGCTTTTCACATGCCTGATCAAAGAGTGAGTTTCCACTGGGTGCGCTGACTTTGACAAAGACAGCAGGTTACATGCTTAATCAGCCCTGAGGAGGACAAGGGCAAAAAAGTTGCCATGTTTATTCGGCTGGCAGCACCCTTGGGAAGACAGGTGGAGCGGGGACAGAGAAATCGTCCTGGGCCACAGGGGTGTGCCTGAATCACAAGCTAATTAGATGGGCACCGAAAAATGCGAGACCATTATCACAGCTCTTAATTGGACGAAATCTAAAATATATTGATGCTGAAGGCATTAAGAGATGGCTTGCTTTCTGCATCAGGGACGAAAGTCAGGGATTGGTTTTATTTTACATTTTGTTCCTTCTTTGCAAATCACTTCTTTCTCCTGACTGATGTCTGAATAAGGAAAAAAGTGGTATGTTGTATGAAGCTATCTTGTGAAGCCGATATGCACCTGAGATATAACAGGAATGCATGGTATGGATGGGTAGCAAATCTGACTGTAGTTAAAGGCTC
The DNA here is from genome assembly GCA_020368025.1 of Brachyhypopomus occidentalis. Classification (NCBI taxonomy): domain Eukaryota; kingdom Metazoa; phylum Chordata; class Actinopteri; order Gymnotiformes; family Hypopomidae; genus Brachyhypopomus; species Brachyhypopomus occidentalis. The sequence continues at coordinate 1,364,104 of JAGXOD010000009.1, read as the reverse complement.
CAACCCTTTCACTGAAGTCTCCATGTAATAGGGGAGGGAATGAAAATGGGCCAGACATTGGGATAATCTTAAATGCAGGTCATCACTTCACTGCTTTGATCATCACACACACAGTATTCCAGAAGAGCGCTGTATGGTTACTTACCTCTCAGGTAAGTTCTCAGCTTTGCCATGGACATCTAAGGTGGCTTCAAAGGAGAGCATGTTATAGGTGCAGGCAATAAAGATTAGGAACTAACCATTCTAATCACATCACTGTTTAATGTTGTTACTGCTCACAACATTATTTTACAAATTACAGGCTAATATTAAACAATAAATGTCCATGATTTTTATTTTGTTGAATTTCACATTTTCAGGACAAATCACTACAACTTCAAGATAAATCCTTCCTATTTGACAAATTTATTCCCCCTTCTTATAAATTCTACATCCTTTTGAATCAGCCTCCAGAAAGAAGCTCTCTACAGTCACTTTATCACCTCCCATGTGGCAACGGGAAATCCTGCATGATCTGGCACAGGACACACACATTTCATCATCTTTGGTTTTTTTGTAAGACAATCACAAATACTGAATGAATTATACGATTTAAAGCTCTGACAGCAAATCGTAACACACCTATAATGAGAAAACAAAAGAGAGGTAAACAAAAAGCAGAATAAGTACAAAACAAACAAAACAAACAAATGTAAAGGTCCTCTAGAAACAACACGAGTGTTTGTCAATGACACAACCCACTAGAAACTACAAACGTGCAAGCCTATGGCACTGGGAGACCAAGGCGTTGTAAGGAAGGAAGACCTGGGTAATGAGCTCATTTCAAGGCCTCATTTTAGCTCTCAGTTTGTACACTTGGCTTTTATTTGCTACTCTGTTCTGTGTTACAGGACTGCGAATTCATCTGGGTGTTCCTTTACCAAATCACCTTTGCTACGGTGTGTGTGACAGAAGTTCAGTGTAAAATGTTCGAGAGATCCAGTGATTTCTCTAATACAGAGAGTACTTCTGTCTGTTGGTAAAGCAGTGTCTGAGCTAGAGCCCTGAATGTATGTTTCAACTCTAGCCAGATTTGGCAACCCCCCCCCCCCCAAATGTCTTACCATAATCCTTCTGAATGTACTTTCCATATAACTGTATGCAGAACTGTAAAACTGTATATTGTACGTACAGCCATGTGTCCAGTCATACAAAGCGGCTGACAAATGTTCATGTATTCAGAGTAGTAATAATGCTTGTGAACATGTCTTTTGCAAACACTTAACATTTAACAGTTCCAGTGTTTAATGCAGTCTTTGGCAAGAATTACAGCTTCCACACATTTGCTATAGCCAGCTAAGACTAATGTTATCAGGCTTATTCCTTACAGGCGTCATATAAACCTCTCTTCACTTAAGGAATCACCGAGTTATGCAATTCGACCAGAAATGCTTACTATCTGCAAAATATTATAATAGCATCCTTCCTCGTAAGGAACATAGCTACCTATAAGGTTTTCTATTTTGATAAAGCAATTATTTTTGAAAATCTTAATTGACATATGAACTGACCTCAGTTAAAGCTCAGAAGGTTGCACCAAATAAAAGACTAAAAATCTCTTGTAATGTATTTTCATGTTTTTAAACAAATTACATTATTTGTGGCATCAACTAAAAACTAATCATTATGTTACACTTAAACGTTTTACAAAGAACTTTGGTCATTGAAATTAACAGTCTGCTTTTTTTGTATTTCCAAGAGCTGCGTGACTTCATCTTGCAGCACACATATTCTCAAGAAGTGCTGTCATACTTGCAAGCCAAATGCAGTAGTGAAGTCAGCATGAGTCACATTTTGGAAGTGTTCCTGTCTGGTCAAATATTAAAAGTCTTGGTCAGTTGTTGAAGGACGTCTGCCGTGTCACAGGGACGTTCCTGAGCCCTTCACGAACATTTTCCATGTTGGTGAGGAGTGTTCGTGTTTAAGGCAGTGGAAGTTCTAGACCATCTGAACTGGAGGGGCTTGCTAAATACTGGTGCGGCGTTATCGTCATTCACAAAAATGATGTGTCCTCACACCATGCCTCATTTAGGGGGGCCTTAGGGGGGGGTCCAGGGATGTTGTGACAGGGGCACTGCCCCCCTGGCCCCTCTGGTCCCCCCCTAGAACCGCCACTGGTTTACGGGTCTTTCTTGTCATCCTTTAGTAAGGGAAGACAACAATTTCCCATCCACGGTATACTCCTGATGTGCAGGTATTGCACACATGAATTTATAACCTGTCTTGAGAGCAACTGTCAGGAGAGATCATCTGTAAGATTATACACAGCAAGAGGGAGAACAGAGCAAACTGTTGTGAGACACGTACTGTCACAACCATCGTGACTACAATAGAAAATGAACTGGCACTCATTCACACATATGCACTATACACCAAATTATTATGAGTCATTTTCGAAAAAAAGAAATGTTCATGGATTAATATTTCTACTGGGTACATTTTGTCTCAAAGGGAAAACCTTTGAAGTGCCACCTTATTGGTTTTGCACTTTTGAGTAAGTTTTATTTATTCATAAAAATGTAAATTAAATGATGGAATAAAAAAATGCAGTGTTCAAAGACAGTATTGAGTCCTTTTGCAATAAATCAGAACTGACAGGATTTTTGTGTGTCAATATTTCATTATTTTATCTGGATTCTGATTTAGGGTGATTTCTTCACATATAAGCTAAGCACTCTAGCCCATGCCATGGTGCCTGGCTCCATATTTGCAGCTTCCCTGCACCCAACTTTATCATCAGTTCTGCAGTATCTGGTCAGTCCTGCGTCAACACCCTCAAGTCTGTCACAAACACTTTCACATCTGATCGAGACATCTAATTCTTTCTTTCATTCTGTCCTTCAGATCATTTAATCATCACGCACAGATGACAGTGACATTATTTAATGCATGGAGAGCTAATAAGCGAATGCAGGAAAGTGACCTTTATGAATGACTTGTACATGATCTCAGTTAAATGTCTCTTCCTCCTGGGCTTTCCCCAGAATGGTCTCTGCACACATGCCTGGCACCAGGGGGCACCAGTGTTCTTCTCTACCAGTGGCCAAGACCATCAGGCACAACCGCATTGAGGCCATAAACATATCAATCATGTGCATTTGTTTGGTTTTGGGTTTTCTCTGCAGCAAGAAGCCCATGGACTTTAATGTTTGCCAATCACTCTGTGTGATTCTCTCTTTCAATATTTGCTCAGAACACATTTGCCTACATACCTGTGTACCAAATTAATATTTAACAGTTTCATTTACCCACGTGTGTGTCGGGTTGTTTAATTTTCTAGTGTGCAACGCACACAATAAAATTCACCATCTTGCTGGGTTCTTGCTTGCTGTAAGCATGTGAGAAGTGAACTGACTCCTCCATGAGACCTTCTAATTATCTTCAGCCTGGCAAGTGGACTACGTGAGTCTCTACATTGTCTCCTCTACATTGTCTCCTCTACATTGCCTCCTCTACATTGACTCCTCTACATTGTCTCCTCTACATTGTCTCCTCTATATTGTCTCCTCTACATTGTCTTGGTCCTACGAGGCTCCCCAGCCTTATCACACTGAAATACATTAAATAGAAGATTAATACAAGAGACCTTTAAGATGACTTGGAACTTCCTGGAAGAAGAGTCTTGGGGATTCTAGCAAAAGGGCTAGATGGTTAAGACAGTAGATTCATATTTTCTTCTTGAATCTAACAATCCTTATGTAACAAATCCAGTTTTTAACCTTTATAAGGTCTCACAGGTGTTTGAAATATTGATGAAATAGTGCCTTTTTTCAATATAAAATAGGTCCCATGTACAGTATTGTCAAACAGAGAAGAGTGCACAGCATGTAAGGGATATTAGCTGGAAGAGGCAGGCAAACCAAACATGACATATTCAAGAAACTCAAGGAATTGGTCCAGAACAGCTTGGTGGGAAAAGTAAAGTATGACTCTAGTCTTTTGTAACAGACGTTAACCTCATATATAATTAATGTACTGTCTAAAATTAAAATATTCATATTTACCATGCTCTTTACCACTTACACCATGACAAAACATTTTTAACTAGCTTAATTGAAAACATTAATTCTCACAAGCAGATTATTATGAGCCAATGACGTTTTGAGCAATCAACTACATTCGTTGCCTGTAGTGATATCCAAACATGAGTTTCCAATATTTTGCAAAATCTACTCTTTTAAAAATGTGCGACCGTCTCTTATAAAACAAAATAAGTCGTTTGCCACTTAATTTAAAGAGCTGCTGATTGAAGCTCCTTCATTCATCGTTACACTCATGGCCTTCTCATAGTTCCCTCTTTATGACTTGGGGGAAGGAGCAGGGATGTCAAGTGCTATAAACCTCTGTATACACTAACTCTTCAATATGACTTCATTCATTTATATCAAGTCACATATTTTTGTATCAAAGCAGACATCCTTTCTGTTGGTGGCAAAGCTCTGCTTTGATCACTGAGGCCACAGAGGCCACTGTTTCACCTAAAAGTTTTAAGCAGTTAAGTAACACTCACATTTATCACCTATTTCTTAATATTACAGACAGAAAATCCCAATCTGCCACAGCACAATGCCATTAACTCTTTGGGGCTTTGAGGAAAGCTGCTTTCTTTTTCCTTTCCCTTCTTGTCTTTCTTTTCTTTTACACACAAAGTGTTGTCAAAGGCCTTGCTGACAAATAAAGATTATATGTACAAGGAAAAAACAGAAATCCTGCAAAAATAGAACTGGTTAGAAAATATCTGTCACCTTTGCTGACATGCAGTTTTCACAGTAAAAAAAAAAAAGGTGCAGGAAGATATCCACTGATTTGTCCCTCCATTTGTGTTCAAAGTGAATAGAACGAAAACACCATGATCCAAATGCTATCAATAAAGCAGGTCAGCATATTTGATAACATATTAGAAACAAAGATCTTTGGCCTGAATTATGCTTCTGAAGCATTTCTTTGGGTGAGAAGATGGGAAAGAATAGAGTAGCTGACTGAAATGTCTTTTGGTCTTGAAGCTGCTATGGCCTTCAACATCCTGCATTCACAAAAAAGAGCTTGTACCTCTCAGCCCTTGCCTAAAACAGTTGAACCAAACTGACATTAAAGGAAAAATGGGAACATAGAGAAAGAAATGAAAAGTAAAAATGGTAGAAATTAGGAGATAATTGGTGTGCACACACAGAGCAAAAAGAGGCGAATAGCCAACACGATGCCATTATTAAAACTAAACCGATTAATAGCTTGGTCAAACAGGTATTGAATATGCCTAAGCTGCCCAATTGATTGTGGATATAGAGCATTTAGAGTAAAAACAAATAAAACTGTCTTTTCTTTTTTTGATAGCGATCTGAGCATCGAAAGCATCTCTCACCTTTTCTCTCGCTCTCTTTCTCTTTTCTGTTTCACAGTGGTAGAGTAATTGACTATTGGAAAACCTTGGCTCTCAAGTCAGAGGATAATATATCAGTCAATAAGCCCGAAGAAAACCATTAAAGTGCGGGAATGTTGGCCAATCTCAGGAAAGAAAAACAAAGTTCAGGCCCCTGTAATCTCTTTAAAATGATCAATAAATCAAATTAAAGTTTGGCGGTTTGAGGGCACTAAATAAAGCTCTGTCTCCACCTGTGGTTTTAGCATCTCTAAATGCTTCAGGCATGGATGCTCTGTGTGTGCTTTCATATTATCTGAGATGTTGCAGAAAGAGGCACTTGACCCCCATAATACACGGTTGAAGATACACTAGGCAATTAATTAGAAATTTCATGTAAATGGGACACATTTAATGTAAACTGCACTCTTCGCTATGTACTGCAGCCAAAGGACACACAGATGCCCAGTTCAAAATGGTATGAGCTGCAAATACGTCCTGCTTTGCTTCCGCAGGGTGTCCCATCATAAATTACACTTAACATCACATCCTCTGAGCATGGTGGTCACATGAACACAGAGTGCAGTTTCTTGTTACTACAGAAGCAAAGGAATCTGAAAATTTCATAACACCTCAGTTATTTAGGTTAACATTTGATAATAAAAAGAGAATAGAAGAGAGATAGGAGAAGCTACACTCTATACTTTTCAGGAAGGGAGGAGCTGTATGAACATAAAAGACACAATATTTTTAATTTTTGTGAATAAAATGTTAATGTCACAAATCATTCCTCTTCATGTTTAACTGGTTGATTTATAGACTTTACACACTTCTGCATCACATCACACACACACACGCACACACACATTTTGTCTTTGTCTTGCACACTTGTTTCTATGCGAGTAACTGAGTTTTCTCATTAGGGGGAGATGTGGGAGTGTTTTGGTGTGTAATGGGATGAGGGAGGAGGTCATTTTTCCTGCGGCGTGCTCTGGCATCAGACACCAGCACTCCGTCAGTCGCAATTCTGATGAAATTAACGCCGCTCTTCACCCATCTTCCTCCGCTGAGCAGATTACGGCACTTCAGGGGCATTATTTGGATGGTTTATCACTTCACACACTTCAGCCGAAATGAAATGGAATTTATGGCAGGGAGAATTTCTCCAAAGACCTGAAAGTAGATCTGCCCAGAGAGCCTGAGCCCTCGGACAGTTGCCTATTCTCACCCACTTTATTTCTGTGTGTGAATTTGTATGCTAGCAAGGTAAACAGCTGAGGCTAGACAAAACAGTTTAAAGTGGCAGCGGGAAGGCTGTTGAGAATTATAAGCACTCGCTTGCAAACACAACTCACTTCACAATATACTCATCTGCTGTTAATGGAAGAACACTAAGAGCGAGTCTGTAGCTAAACAGACACTAAATAGAGAACGAACACTTGCAACAAGTCTCACAGACAAAAGGCAGTGGCGACAGAGAAAGGCAGGCATTCCTCCGCCATCCGGGCGCAATGCAGCAGGGATGCCTCGGCCATGACTAAGCAAGGCACCTTTGGCTCTGTTCGCTGTGGTCATGACTGACTTCTTTTGAGCCCTTCGTGGAGAGCAGTCCAGTGGTGCGAACACTCCCCGGAGCTGTCGCTCGGCTCTTTCGACCGCGTCTTTTTAGTATGCTTCTGGAGATTAGAGGTGACGGAGGGATTCCATGTGGTCCCTCTGAGGGTGCGCACGGTGACCTCGTGTCAGATATAGACGGGCATACATTCGCTCTCACCCTCTCGTTGTGCCTCCTACTTGTTGAGGTCTGATCCGAAGCACAGACATTTGTCACTGTCTCATCTGCACCTCCCCCCTCCACTCTCACCTCTACCACTGCTGTGCCACTTACTATACACATGGAAAGATGCCCGCACAGACAGAGATGTGCTATGTCATTTAAAAGAAAGCAGGGCTATTATCATCTTGCAATGCAGCCTTTTCTTTAGGCCTTGTGTGTTTTGCTGCTGTACCTCACCCAGCAGCAGCACAACAGGATGTCATTCCCGTCACAACGTGCTAACCCTGGGCATTCCGAATGATGGGCGGTTTTGTTACCTGGAAAAGATGCCCGCTGTTTTAAACACCTGTTAGAAGTATTTAAGTATTATCCAAAATATGTGTTTGTGTGAGTGTGTGTGTAGTTGTGTTTTATACTGCATGACTAGTTTAAGTGGGTTATTAGCTTACACACGTATAGTACCCATAAGTCCTCTGTAGAGTATATTGTGGTTGTAACCAACAGCACCCAAGAGATCCGTCTGAGCTGTCTACACTTGCAGCAGCGCTAAAGGGTAACGAATCCTAGAGACTGTGCTGTGAGTTGGAATGACATTGATAAGCACAAACTATCTGATCCAAATCAGAGCTTAAATGCAACTCTGTACCATGTCTTATGCTGTCTGCACAACAGCCTTTTGTAATGAAAAAGACAGTTTTGCAGAATCCATAAGGGAATATTGAAACTTTTTCATCAAACCATGGAAAGGCCCTTCATTTCTTTAGATGGTGGTTGTGGTGGTGGTGGTCAGTGTGTGTGTGTGTGTGTGTGTGTGTGTGTGTGTGTGTGTGTGTGTGTGTGTGTGTGGGGGGGGTATGTGGGAGTAAGCTTGGGAATCCATGTACTCTGATCTTAAAGTAGATCTCATACTCAGTGCTGTGGATAATAGCTTACAAGGAAGGAGTATGAGGTACACAGGGCGTTAATGAATTTCCGTGTAACATCTGCTGAGACGCACTCCATTCGCAAGCTATTAAAGAGAGGTGATGGAAGGCGTCTCTTTCGGCAGACATTAATTGCCGCCACCACCAGATGGCAATTCTCCCTTCTGGCAGGTAGGGGCGTGATGGACAGAATGGATTGCTCTTGTCTGAACTAAAAAAGAAAGGAGGGGACTAAAAATGATGCAACTAGAGCCTTCTCACACACGTCTGCTCTCCACTCTCTTCATTTCAACATAAATATTTTTGTTGGCTCTTTAAATCAAAAATAATGTTTTGAAACGCTCCACCCATTCCTTTTGATCCCCAACATGATCAGCTATTTTGTAATTCTTCTGTTTAATCCTGTTTGTCTAAACAAAAGTGCCACATTTATAATTTTCACAGCATTGTGCTGCTAAGGGACTGATTCTGATGTCAGTGCTTGAGTATGCCTGAGTCTGAGGAAAGCTGTTGTGGAGGCGGTATGAGTCATTATGATGGTAAGAAAGCAGCACCACACTGATGGACAGGACCCTGCATTATAACAAACGACCTCAGATGAGGCTTAAACAACTTTCTAACTCTAATGGCGAATGGTTTCCACATTCGCTATTAGATCCTTCCTCATTTGAACATCTTCAGTTTAATTGTGCTTTGCCCAAAAAGGAGAACCTGCCATGGATCTGTACACAAGAAGAGTTGCAATAAGTCAGTTCTTTGTTAGGTGCTTCAGTGCACAGAGCAGCCATGAGAAACACACACGCTTGCACTGATCACCCTGTTAAATACTCCTCCACAGTCCTCCTTGTTAACTTGCTGTCCACTGTGAGTCCATGTCTCAGTAAATCTTTTCAGGTTTCTCTACTAATCAATGCTAGTTTATGTCTTCTGAGGCCTACGTTACAGACAGCAGAGTCAAACTTTACATCTAGAAACTTTACGTCTCCTCAGCGATCATTTTGCCCACTTTTCTTAGATACTCAACAGCTTGTTCTTTCTTTAAATCCAGAGGAATGGAATATTTGCATGTTTGAAAAGCTTGAATTGTTATGAGTATGGGCTGTACAGCAACACACCCACTCACAGGCATTTGACACAAACGAGTCGCTTGACTGCTTGAATTGGCGTATTATTGCCTTTGGCTCATAAAGATTTTGTAGCGAACAGGGCAGTGCCTCGTCACGGCAACAAGCCCTCCCCTGCAGCCAGTTTACACCTCTGCAGGATGTGCAACAGGAAATCAATGCAAACAGCATCACAGTTCACCAGTGGACCTACTGTCGTGCAAATTTTAATATGTGCCCTATGTAATATGCAATGTAGAAGCCCTACATTTTAGAACTGAGCACACAGATAGAGATTGATTGGCTGAATGGTTGACCATAATAAAGGAGAATGGAATATTCTCTTAATCTCTTTAAAAGTTGTAAAATAAAGGACATTGAAACTCATGGCATATGGCAGACCTTTGGTTAATTTGATTTTAGCACACAAAACAAGAAGCTTTTACTAATCAGGAGGAAAGCGGTTTAAGGGCCAACATCCTCATTTGTAATATAGCATGGCTATTATTGCTTTAATTGGTTTTCCCTCTTGTTTTCTTTGAATTACAGAAGACATGAGATTAGAAGAGATTTTATCATGAGTGTGTGTCTTTGTGCTTATGAGAGAAAGAGAGAGAGAGTGAGAGAAAGTAGATGAGGATGTAAGAAAGTCTCTCCCCTCCACTAACCCCTAACCCTTCCACTGCAGTTTTCTCCCAGCCCACAGACTGTAATTACCATGTTCCTCTCAGACCTGCTCATGCAGCACTAACAGACAAAACTCCATAGCTGCTGTTCTGTGTCCATGCTCAGAAGTATGCAGCCACCAAGGGAAAATATGATTAACCTCCGGTGCTGTGGTTCACAGACCCTAGTACCACTAAGCAGTACCCTAACTAATAATAAACACACACACACACACACACACACACACACAGGCATATACACATGCACATTGAAAAATAAGTGTACTGTGAAACTCTATACGGCTTGAGTCCAGTTTACACCTTGGTCAATTGCTGTGAACTCTATTTCAAACGTGGTTATTAAATAAACACACAGTGTGTTGAATCATTGGGCCATCACTGCGGATGCTTCAGAGGGAAGCACACGTATGAAACAGCCATTGTTGACACTAACAAGAGAGATAACACATTTCATATTGTCAAGATGAGAACTTAATTGGACAGACAGAAATTATGGATTATATCCATAGATTTGATTAAATTTGCAATTATATATTGTTTGAACTAAATATTAACTCTGTTAGCTTAATTCACAGATGTGAAATGAAAGAGACATCGTAGAGTAATATAGAGAAGGAAGAAAAGCAAGAGGAAATACAGAAAAGTAGTCAGCTGTTTCCCAGTGAGTTCTACCAGTTAGCTCCACCAGTGAGCTCCACCAGTTAACTCCACCAGTTAGCTCCACCAGTGTGCTTTTTTGCTGTTAAAGTTTTGAATTAAGGTTCATCTTTAATTTGATATCATTTGGAAGGCTGTGGTACATATAAACAATTATGTATTATACAAAGCTGTAATTTCTATATGTTTAGCCAATTATGTATAATTATTACTTACAATTGAAATTATTTATAAACAGCAGTATGTAGGGTTCTGTTTGCCAGTGTGTCAGCATGTGTGTGCTTCCGCTGACCATGTGTGTGTGGGTGCAGGTTTGGGTTTGTTGACATGGGAGTTGAAAGCACCGTTTAAAGGGATGAGACCTCAAAGGCCTGCCTGCTGTTGATGAGAGGGGGCAGATTAAAGGTGCATCAGGTGTAGATCCTGTAGAGTGGCCACAGCATGTGTTCCCTACTTACATCTTTAATTTTACTCACAGCGGGACATTAATATACTCACTACAAGATGAAACAAAAGACTCTAAAATGCTCAGGCATTTGTTTCTAATCTTTTCAGTGGGGGGGGGGGGGGGGCTTGTGCCAGCTCTGACACACATAAGGACTGTGTGACTTTCTGTGGGAATACATTGCATCTGCTTTGACTCTAAATGCATTTGCCACACTTAGACAGTCAGATCCCCTTATAAATCAGATTATGTGCACGCACACACACACACATGTACACATGCAAGCACACACACATGCACGCACACACACATGCACACACACACCTACCTATGTGCACAAACATGTCTACCCTCTAATAAGTCAAAACATCTCTGTAAACGCTAATACTACCGTTTCATTTTATGAAGCATATTCAATCATTTCATGAAACTCAAACTAATGGGAGGTCTATGCGAAGCATGCCATGCATGAGGTCATCAAGCACAAACAATACTTAATCAAGGATTTTTGTCACAGCAGAATACTGTGGATCTCTGTTAAGGTCCGAAATACTAATAGTATCTCGGCTGTGACTAGGTGATTGCAATCTGATTACAAGCATCCTATAAATCATGTACATTATATCCTAACTGGCCGATGTGATTGTGAGCTTGCTGCTTTTCTCCTCCGTGCTGCAGAGTGTTGACCTCCTGGAAGGCAAAGCTGGGAGGCTCTCCTAACACCCGTTTGCCCTTCACAGCGCTGACGCTCAGCTGTGGAGTAATTACTTTTTAAATGATTCTGCATACAACGGCTGCAGCATTTCTTATTCTCACAAATCACAGCGTGGGAAAAATTCTAATGGAAAGGGAAAGGAAAAAAAAAAAAACCCTACATTCATTGACTGTTTCATCCCCTGATAAATGCTTGCTAGCTCTCTCTGCCTCTGGTGTCCATTTATAATATTTATTTATTTATTTAGTTCGTTAAGCCTGCATAATCATTTTGGCTATAGGTGATATAGGAACAAGTCTGAGCTTGGCAGAATGCATTATTCATGAATAGGAGATACAGAGGGTGCCAGAGGTTTACAAGATGCAAGTAAGATTAGCCAAACCCATCTTCTTTCTTTATCACGCAAAACCCTCTTGGACAAGGAGTAATAGCACTGCCAGATAGAGCAGAATTTGTGTAATGAATAAAACTGTAAGGAGATGAGGTATTTCAGATTAATAACTCATATACCGCTATTCTTAGCCTTCTGTAGCTGAGTCATGCACCTTCTTCTCTGTCTTAACCCACACCATGAAATAACCCATGCTATAATAACACCCACAGCAGACATTTGGCACTGGTATAACTGTGCAGTGTAGATCTAAGACTGTGGATCTTCATTTCCAGTAATAATGAAATCAAAATGGTTAACGATGAATTAAGGCTATAGCCACTAATTAGCCTTAGCTCTACTGAGTAATGAAAATTCATGCGTAGTACTACATATACTAATCTCTACCTCTACACCTAAGTATATCTTTACAATATACCTACAAGTGTGCATGGTGTTCATGAACAGGTTGGCATTGTCAGCTCATGTGTCAAGCACCATTATATCTTTAGAATATAATTTCCTCCGGGTTTCCAAAGGCTGAGGATCTCACTGCTGCAGTGATAGCTCAAAGACTGCATCATTGGCTGCCTCCTGGACACACCCAGGGGGAGGGGCAAGCAGCAGATCACAGATAAATGACTTCATTAGAGCATGGCTCACACTGAGCTGGAATCATCTGCATATCCCCATCGTGCCACAGGAGATTATGAACTTCATAAATCAATATGTTTCAATAATTGGATAAAGTTCTCTTTGCGCAAGCATACAAATACAGGCAATGTCCAGGCTTAAACACTATGTGTTTGTTACCTTGTAGAAAGTCAGACTATCCTGAGACAACAAGCACATGCAGGTGTCTTATTCATGCCATTCAAATCCTTCTAATGATTCATAGTTTTCAAACTGAACTTTATTGCAACTCAGATACATGCAAAACTAAAAAAAAAAAGGATATTTGGCTTCCGGGTGAAATGCCAGGATGAACCTATAACACACTCTAACCTTTACAGGTGAACTTAATGTGACCTTCCCTAAACCTTTGAATGCACATGTCCAACTGTTCAGTGTTTCAGTACTTTTTGCACAACTTGCTGTTCTCTAACAAGCAACTGAACGGCAAAATTCAGAATAGGTGTTTGATCCATGAATACATTTATGGGTTCAATTAGATTTGGTATTTAAACAGTCCTCCTCATCATGCTGACATGCGCCCAATATGACAGCTAACAACTGATCAACAGTACCTCACCATTGCGAGGCTTCAAACAGGATGTTCTCAGACGAAAGTGGCCACTGAGCCTCGAGCGTCATAGAGTTGCTACAGAGATACAGAGAGACTTGAATAGTCATAGAAAGGCATAGAAGTGGACATCCTTTGGCAACATCCAACACTGATGACCGCTTCATTGTGAACAGTGCCCTGCGGAAAAAGATGAGGAATGCCACACAACTCCAGGCACATTAAAGGGAGGTGAAAGGCACCTAAGTGTCATGGCAGACCAATCAAAACTGTTTAGTTCAGAGAGTTCTGCATGCTAAACGACCTGCAGTGGTACCTGACCACACCAGCAGGCACAGGCATCATTGTCTTGCATGGGCCAGGGAGCATTCACGCTGGACGAGGGACCAGTGGGCCTCAGTGCTGTTTACTGATGAAAGTCGATTCACAATGAGCAGAAATGATGGTCGCCAACGATGTTGGAGATGTCAAGAAGAGCGCTATGCACCAGCCACTGTTGTCACCAAACGAGCCTTTGGTGGTGGCAGTGGTGTTACAGTGTGGGCAGGTGTGTCTAGTCAATGCAGAACTGCCCAACAATTTGTGAATGGTACAGTGACAACCCATACTACCTGAATAACATCATTAATCCAGTTATTGTGTCACCATCGCCTCCTCTTTGGTTTTGCGGTTCCCACAGCAACGCCCCTCGTGTCTTCGTTTTTGGTTTCGTGTCTGTGTTTGCGTCGTTTTTTTCATGCCCCTTATTTCAGTCTTCGCCTCGTGTCATTGTTTTCACCTGTGTCTCGTTAGTTCCTTGTTTAGTCAGTGTATTTATACCCTGTGTTTTGTCTTCTGTGTTGAGGATTATTGCATGTCGTGAGTTTGGTCATTCTCTGTCTACTGTTATATTCTTGAAATCATTTTCCTGTTGCTAGCTCTGTGTTCGTTAAGTTCCCTCGTTAAGTTAGTTATTGTATTTAGCTTCATGTTTCCTATAGTTTTTCTCCATGTCTGTATTCCCTGATATTTCCCTACCCTATGTCTTCATGTTTTCAGGTAGCTATGTTTATTTATTACCATTAGCTTGATTTGGTGTTATTTTCTGTGGTATTAGCGTTATTGTTGCCTTTGTTTTTGTAATACATTAACTCCAGCATTTGTGTCAAGCGTATCCTGCCTAAACGTTATATATTGTGCATCTGCTTGAACAACACAGGCCTAATTTGATCTTTATGGCCAACAATGCTCCAGTTCATCGAGGTCGCATCATTAAGGAACAGCTGCTGGAGACTGGGGTACCTCAAATGGAAGTGGCCTGCACTTTTTCCAGACCTGAATGCCATAGAAAACCTATGGGATCAGCTGAGTCACCATGTAGAGGCTTGAACAATCTGCACCCCAAAACCTCAACGACCCGAGGACCGCCCTTCAAGAAGAGTGGGAGCCTCAGCAGACAAGTCGACTTGTGAACACCATTAGATGTCGTTGTCAGCTGTAATTGATGTTCAAGGGCACATCAATGCTTCTACAAGTTACTGAGACATTGACATTTTTTTGTGGAGTATACCTACCACTGTTTTTGGCTTTTGTTTCAATAAATAGTTTGAGATGAGGAAATCATCACTGAATGCTTTTACCTTAAATGCCCTACTTACATGATATAATATCACTGTAGCGTGAACTTTTTATGTTTTCCATAAATTTCACACGAAAGCCAAATATCCCAAACATTTTTTTGAGCAGTGTATATTACACATACTGATAAAACACAGTTATTTAGTAAGTAGCCTTTGGTAACATTTAAAATATCATAATAAATCAGAAGGGGCCTGCACAGAAATGTAATGAGCTAATGCTTGCCTTATTTTTCAGGCTTCAGTAGAGTTTAAAAATGACAAAGCTCATTACATATTTAAAAGGCAATGCTTCATATAATCTTGTACATATTCAAAACTATGAATATATATATATACTGGCCTATAAAACTCAAACATGAAAGTGACAAACAGGATACTACTTGCATAGTGTGAACCTTTTCTCAGAATTGTAAAAAAGCACTAGGGATCTATATGCAGGTGCATCTCGGTGTGGTGCTGGGTTCTCCCACTGCCTGGTGTGGCTATAGAAGTGCTCTGATTGAACAGAATCTCAGTGGTAATTGTATAGAGCTCCTATCGCGACCTTCTCTGTCAGGAGTGAAATAGGGACCATCATTCATTGGTGCCATTACTAGCCTGCCTGCTGTGAATAATGCAATTTGTATCCTCCATGGAGTGCATCCAGAACAACAGCTACTCCAATAAACAAACAGCCTTTCAGAGTGGGAATCCACTTAGAGGAGTGGCCAGGCCAGACCTCTGGGTATTAAATACATGCTCAGGTGCCATGATTACACCTTTACAAATCAAGCCTCCAGTTAACTCAGCGGAAAGGGCCTCTGATGCACTCAGCATGTCATTAGATCGACTCTGTGGAGAATGTGGATCCACAGTTGTTCACATCAAAATCAGGTGCTGTCTCCTATTTTCAAGCAACCTGAAAGTTGCTAATTCCATAATCATTCAAATTCAGTTGAAGGCAGACATTCATTTTTGACAATACAGTCTCAGAAGTGTAACATCAGACAGCAGGATGCAGTTATGTGAAGAATGATGTCCTCTCAGTGACTGTGAGAGAATGCCGTCCTTTTGGAATCACATCACGATTCACCAAAATAAAATGATTTATTTCTTCAATCATCTGTCACAATTATTTTTCCTGGTTTTAATTTCATGTCTTAAGTTTTAATTGTCTTTACAATAGCCTTCCTGAGGTGAGCCTTCCTAGATCTCAGGAATGTTCTGATGCTTTTATTGTTTTTGTTTGAATCTTTTTATTTCTATTTGTTTTAATCATCTTTCTGTTTTATTTTTATTCTCCTGTTTCTGTTTCTTTGTATTTTCCCATTTGTAAAACACTTGTATGAAAGGTTTTTTTGACTGACAGTGTGTCAAAGGTACTATATAAATAAAGCTGCCTCGCCTTGCTTATGGTTCTTACAGTTGGTACAGTGGTCAGGTTCACTTTCAAGAATGATGCTGTAACTGCGCTAATTAGACAATTTATAAAGTGTCTGTACACAAGACCTAATACTCTTAACATGGTTTTGATTCTCAACAACAGAGCTTTCATCATGCTGGGATTTTATAGGTTAAATTGAGTTTATCTGCACAAACAGAACTAAGGTGGAAATGCTATGTGGGTAACATTGCTGTATGGCATTTTGGCAACAGTGGGTAACAGTGGGTAAGCTACTGAATATTTTCAAGTAAGTGCAAGTTTGTGTCAACTGTTTTGTGCCTCTGGATGTGCATGAGACTTTTCTACAACATTCTTGGATATAAACAGTGGCATGAGGGACTGAGTTGAATCCAAATAATCTCAGGCTTATGATGTTCTGTCAAGGTGCCAGACTTTTGCCCTGCATATAAGTACCGATAACATGGAAACAAAGACAGGAAATCAACAGAGCTTAAACATGCTATGCCTTTAATTACATATACTAGAATCTAGACCTTTCCCTCTCCACTCATAACTGGGATGTAAAGAAGTGTGGAAGAGTTAGAAGGATGTGCTGATTACAAATTCAGATTCACACATACTGGTTTAAAGTGTTATATAATATTATCATAATGCTATACACGCACAAACATGCACATACATGTACACATACATATGCACCAACACATACATATGATACACAAGGAGAAATATATTCTCTGTCCTGCTGGGAGATGTTCATAGAGGTGTTAGATCTGTTGTACCTTGGTTTTAAAGGTCAGCAGTTGACCTTCTCAGATAACTAAAGGCCATTGGGCCTGAAATGGATTAAACTGGCAGGACCGTGTGAGTGGGCTGAATCAAAACATGAGTGGCAGACAAAGGTGTCCTGAACTGACTCTGGAGATGGGATGTTAATGCACAGAAGAGATGTATGATATGTACATAATTGTTATATATTGCATCTATAATATTTCTTACAACATAAAATATCCACAGGGCTCTTGGTGTGCCATGTTTAAAGACCGGCTTGCCTTATTTTGACTGAAATGATTTATGCTTGCTCGAATTGAATGACGTAATTTATCATGTAGCCACAGAGCACTCATCTGGTCTGTCTGAGATTGGTCAGAACGCTCACAGCATACAATGAAAATGCTGTTATTTTTAATAGCATTCATTTGCATATTGCAGCCTTTTATGATACCAGAACTGCAAAGGTTAATATTGTGCTAATGATTAACGAACAATACACTGTGCAGTCATATGGTGCTGCTTTTTCGGGATTTGGGATGCTGGGATTGTCAGGCTAATTTTTTATTTTCCTTCTCATGAAAAGGTTGCGGCAATGCGCTTCCTCCTTATTTGTATTCATTGAATTGGGAGAAATCCTAATGTGCACTCCATTAAATAGCAACACTGCATGCAAACAGAAATGCTAGACTCAGCTGACCCTGGACAGTTCCGTCAAATCTGGGACATCGAGTGGGGTTTTTGGGGCCTCTACTTGTAATACTGTTAATTGCTGTCATGTGTCATGGGGTGTTAATCTGCTGGAAAAATGTGGTTCAGTTGTCATCACCAGTGAATGCTTCTGCAGAGGCTTTTTACATGGTAATAATGCAGCGAAGCAGGTGGACGTAAATAAATAAATAAATAAAATAAGCAAATAGGCCACTATGAGAAGAAACTGAGGTATAGGACCACCTGCTGTAAACTGTCCCTAAAATGTCTCCCGTTTAAAGCTTTTACTTGGTCTTCGCCACATGCCTTTGAAACAATGATAGCACTGCTGTTCTATATGATTTCAGGAAAAGGGACTTAACACCAGTGTGGACAAATCTACATCGCGGCAGCAGCACCATGGAGACACAGCCTGCTACAGCTAATAAAGTACTGTGCAATATATGACTGGGGCAGTGCACTGCAAAAACCATAACAGGTTTTCAGTCTGAAGCTGTGAGTACAAAGGGCACAAAGTGTGATTTAAAGATTTTGAATTTAGTGGCATTTACTTCTAAATTAGTGTAGATTTTGAGATGATTTTTAATGAGTCATGTGAAAGACGTCTTCTGTATGTGGAGCACATTTTTAATTTTGAACATTTTTTCCGTTGTAGGACACAAACGATCCTCATGAACTAGAAAGTGAAATATTTACAGTCACATTTATGAGGTCATGAGAGCGTAATCTCACCAAAAGATCAAATAAATTACAAGTTTATTACAGCCAATGAAGTCATAAAAAAGACAGTAATGTAATCCCTGACACTAGGTCTAACCTTAATCATTCCTAACTTGTCATGCAAGTCGAGTCATATAATCCTGTGATGAGGTTGGCCCATGAAAAGTTTTCCACAAAAGTCTCACTGCATCCCTGTTAAGTACTTTTGCAAAGTCTTAGGCTACTAAATCTCAGTTTACATTTGATTAATTAGAACCAAATGTAAATTCAGCATTGTTGCTGGGCAGAAAATAAAATATGAAGCAACAATCAACAATCTTTTGCATTTAATTAGAAGAAATGATCAAACTCTTCTGCAGCTCTGGATATCTGACTCCCTGAGTATCTCCGGTCCATGCAGATCCATTTGTTTCCTACAGCACTGCCCCAAACTGCTTTATTTGGATTTCATTGTCATGTTGCACTCTACTGAGCCTGCCAGAACTACATAATCCCTCTATTTCCCCAAAGATGATGGCATCTGTCATCCATAATAATCTCTGCGCTGGCCAGAGTACAGCTATTGCATGCAACAGGAGGGTCGGCAGGCAGAGTAAGTTTCACTTCCAACACGACACTCAATTAGAGGAGACATCATCTCCACATGTGAAGTGGTTTTTTTACCCTCATGCTCACACAATGCTCCTCATATCCTCTAATTTGGAGTTGGTGTCCATAAGGACTACCTCTGACACACACTCCAACACACGCACACATAGATACAGACATAAAAACACACACACACACATACACAATTTAGCTTCAGCCACAGAACCTGGAGGTAAAGCTATTAATTGTCCTTGGTTTCACACCAAGGTGGATAGTGGAGAGTCCCTTCGGGAATAGACTGGCCAAGTTCTTTTCTTCTACCCAATCATCTGTCTCTGTCTATTACCTGATGAAGCTACAGAGAGCAGCAAGAATTAGAGGCAAGAATGTTATTTTTGGCCAAATGAATACCATATAACAACCATCTGAATACCATATACTGATACACACAAACACACACATACCATACAGACACACTACACGGAATATGTAATTATTGTGTATTGAAGCAAAGAAATTAGTTACAAACATTTGAAGAAAAATGGAAAATATAAAAATGGATTCTTTAGAATTTCTTTAATATCACTTTTCCCACACATAATAGTGGAGCACTAAATCATTACACATTTTGGAATGTCTGTTCTCTCCTATATGCCATACTGTGCTGAAATTGGTCTTATTTTCAATAAAATATTAAGCTCCATTCTCCATACTCCATTCTCCCAGCTTCCTGTGTCTCAGCCCCTCACACCTACACACACACACACACACACACACACACACAAAAGTCCTGTTCAGACCTCAGCACAGGGCAGCTCAAAGCCTTAAGGCTGTCTTATCACACATAACTCCTTCCCACCATTTCCTTGCTTCCCGTGTGTGAAGCAGGTAGGCATCCTGCTGCATGTAAATACCGGCCTATTGTACACACGGCCATTCTTGTCGCAGGCGTTGGGAGCTGAGACAGCACTGAGATTGGTTTCTGCCTGCCCTCTGCTATCTTAGGCAAACAGTCATATCCAGACCTTTGAACAAAAAGGACTGGAAAAGGCATTTACCTTCCACCAGGAGCGACTGTGATGATGGTCAAAAAAATAAGTAACTCTCTGACTCTCTTCCCCACCCTTTCTCTGATATAGATATGACTTTTTTCCAATGGTTTTTCAATTAAAGTGGACACATAAAATAAAGAAAAAGAGTCTGAACTCTGCTTCTAGTGGTTGTATTTCAGCAGCACTAATCACATCCACATACCATGTAATAAATGTGCTTTTATCACAGAGACCACAGCAAAGCTTTTCAATGAGCTCTGTTATCATTGTGTTCCTGGTTTAGTTCGCCTCTCTGTTTCAATTTCTAGTCCCTTGTTGAATTCACCTGTTGCTAGTTTATTCCCTCATCAGTTTAGTTACTTAAGATCTTAGCTTTCCCCAGTAACGCTACTGGTAGTTAATTTTTAAATTGGATGTGTTATATATTCTATGTTAGATGCATTCACGGTCTGACTTTGAGGTTTTCCATGTAGCTTTTCTGTTTGTTGGTTATTTATTCCAGTCATGTTTCTCTCCGATTCCCTTGTTTTTTTGGACGGTGATTATGGATTTGCCCTGAATAAAGCTCGCGCGTCTCTGCCCGGGTCTGCTTACCAGTCCCTACACGTTACAGAAACGGATACTTCACAATTATGAGAACAGCAAAAATGACCTGTGTCATTTGCAGAAATCACAACTGTATAGAATTTCCCACAATTTGGCTAATGTAGATTCAAGTGTCGCATCACTGTAAAATCCTAAAACAAAAATTCTAAAGCATTAAGCTAACCTGCTGTCAGTGATTCATTTTAAAACCACAAACTTTATATAGCCATGTATCCCGACAGCTGTAACTAAAAATAGTTGCTCTGAGAAAAGAAAATGTCTCGGTGATGGTGTTAGGGTCTGTAATCAGCATCTAAACCAATCAGGAAACTTCTGCATAGAGAGGTGATCTGTCAATTATTTGGTGTGGGCACATAGCTGGTGGGGGGGGCTAAATGTGTGTAGGATGGAAGGACTGGACTGACCCCTTTCGTGGATAAGACTGACGGAAGCCAGAAAGGGCTGTAAAATCATTTACAGCAGCTTTAAACGAATTACTACAAAAGAATATAGATAATGGATGTTTGATCTGCTGTACTCTGATTATAATAAATGTCTTGATGATAAAATATAAAACTCTTAAAACTGTAGGCCTAATGTTATAGATGGAAAGTTACCTGAGGTCACAAAGTATTTATTAATATAGGATCTAAAACTGACAATAGGTTCCTTTAGGGAAATTACTTACAGTCCCTTAAATGTCTAGCTTTTTAATGTAGCTGCTAGGTTTAGCAAAAAGCTTGGTTGCAATTACCTGCAAAGACTGTTCTGGCTATAGGAGGAATATGTTATGAACTACAATGGAATACAATTTCTGCATTTTCACTTGTGTTCATATGTAGCCTAATTTATATTACAGGTTGTGAAATATGCTTTCAATTAAATAATTTGGGAGGAATAATGCAGCAGCCCTCTAAAAGCACATTTTTGAGTGTGCCAGCTCTCACTATTGGGAGGACAAAAGAGCATCAAGCCTGCTGTTCTGCCAAAGCAGCTTCAGATGTAATTCATCTGTGTATGTCAGGACCCATGGAAAAACAGCAGTAATGAACTGTTTCAGTCCTCAAAGACATGCGAGTCTGTAACAAAATGGATAAATATTTACCCCCAGACAGAAAATTGACAACACTCATGTTTCGGATAATTCTGAAAAGAAATACAGCAGAAAACACCAAAGTACCCAGTGCTGAAATCCCTCCCTGCTAAGCACTGCACTTTGACCAACTGAGGTGCTGACGGCACAGCCAGGAGCAGCTGTGCAATCTCTTCTCATCTTCTCAAGCCTATCTGACCAAATTGTAGTGAAATCACCTTACCTGTGTTTTCGTAATGTTCCATAGCTCCACAAAAATGCTTGTCAGTTTACATCAGTAAGCCTCGGGTATCTTCGTGTTTGAACATTTTGCCAACAGGGGTCCACACAATTTCATTGTTTTCCACGGTGCAATGTCTTGGTTTTGTATGGGTTTATAGAACAAAAAAAAAGAGAAATGTGTTATTCGTGGGCTTTCATAAACAATAAATTTCATCTTAAATGATGACACACATTTAAGGGCAACACTCTGTCACCCAAAACAGTGTTTGCCGAAAGACAGAATCTAACAACAAAATATTATAACATTTAAATCCAGATGGCCCATGAGGTCTAGTGATGACAAGTTCACTGTATGCCTAAGTGTGCACATACCTTCAAGGATGGTTGATGGGTTTACCCTGCTCTTAAAAAAGACCAAACTAGCCATCATATCATGGCTCTCACTGGACATGCCTAAATTAGCTGGCTGTCCTTGTGGGTGGATGGCACATGGAGGAGACAGCGGGCTAAGCAGACATGTGGGCTGAGTGAGGGAGCCTTCTGTGGGCATCCTCCTCTAAGCCTGTCACCTCACGAGCGCCATTAGTTCACTGCAGCAAAGCCCCTGCCGAAAGCGCTTTATCCCAGCTGTCTTACTGAGGGGGTCACGTACAGCATAATATCCTCAGCAACCAAACATTTACTTGGCTCTATCTGTTTCTGCTACCTTATCTCATGAGCCCCCAAACAATGGAGGATGAAGACAGGAAATGGCAGGATGTTTTACTCTTATGGAGTGGGAGATAGTGCAAGCGGATTGGACAGGGCATTGTCACTGCAATATTAATTAACATGCAGGTGTAGTTCAAGGGAACAAGCCGTTTGGGTGAAGTGTTTAATTAAATGCACAACCTTTACTCTTGACTCCGTGGATCTTCAAATTCCTCTTCAGATAATGAAGTATGTAATGGCAAGGCTAAAAAGTTCTGAACTGGTCAAGTCAGTCAGCGAACTTCAGCGCCAGTGGTAGAACAGGTAGAGAAAGGTGCAAACTAGACCAAAGTGGGCTCACTGTGAGCACACTTACTGTCATACTGGTAAATGTTTAAGTTACTGTGGATAGGTGCACCTGCCAACAGCTGTAAATATAAATGCAAGACAAGACAGTTAAGAACTGAACATGCCTGCTGTACAAGTCTGGAAGAGCATGGCTAGACAAGTGTAGCATATGAAATCCTTCAGAAAATGCACAGCTGCAAAATAGTTTTAAACATGACCATTTTATATAAACTTATGGTAATCTGTCCAGTGAAATGTTGCACTATCTTTTTAAAGAGCTGTGCTTCCTATGTTTTACCCGAATCAGATCCCAAATTAAATATGATGGTTGTATCCTTCAGATTCTTGGTCATAATTTCATTTCAAACATAATGTGAAGATTCAGTGGTGAATAAACTCATCAACTGTTCATGAAAGTATGCACAGAAAACACACACGCCATGAATCTCAACGAATCTCACCTCCCCATCATTTTTTCCCCCGTCATTATGTCCACCACACCATTCGACCCACTCCTCCCCATTCTGTATTCATTTAGTCCCATTCATTTAGGTAATGCTGCTCCTGTCCAGTGAGTTTTTGGAGAGAAGCCTGCTTGTCAGTGCTCTCTAATGGACCATTACGTTAAATTACTCCCATTTAATACTTCACTAATCAAGCAGACTACATTGCATGCTGCTTTTTGAGATGGGGCACTTTCTATATAACTGAATTCAAGAGGGGGAAGGAGAGCATCTTTGAGTCAGAGGTTTGTCTTCCATAGCTAATAGATTTAGGCCATTACAATCCATTGCTTATTGATTTAATGCTGTGCAACATTAGCACTAAATGTGTCCTGCAGAATGGAAGTCACGGAGCTGGGTCGAATCTGGCATATATTAACGAAATAAAATGCAGCTTGGTTTCGGTAGTTTAGCAGCACAATAACAAAACATTAATTTATTTTCTTCTCAACAAACACAATACAGTGCATAAACATGCAGACTCCTTGGTGTCGTTATTCAATAATTAGGTATAACTAGCGCCCTCCCTATTTTGGTCCTGCATCTCTCTGGCGAGGCCCACAACACATTTCCCATCCCTGTCACATGTGCTCTCCCTCCACATTGAGAGAGCAACTTATGACTCTCACAGCTCTCCTGTATGTCGTTTATGGATCACATTAGTATGCCAAATGTGCTCACAGCCACGATGGGCACTGATTTTTCTTTTTCTCTCTCATCAAAAGTGTAAAAGTGGGGTAAATACAGAATTACAGTGGCAGTTGTCCCCAGGCACCTATTGACCAGCCCGTGACCTGTTCTTCAGTGTAACCTAAAGTGTGAAGTGACGTGGTCAAAGTAAATTTCCCTCCATAATTAAGTTGTGTGAGCGGTGATCCAAGGTGTTGGGAGCTCTGGCAATGGGGAGCAAAATAACATGGAACTGGACAGGACAGCATGAGGTTGGAGAGCACATGGAGGTCTTGGCTCCCATAGTATTTATGTACACATGTTCTGAATAGAGAAGCCAACAAAGTAACAGATCAGATGCGATTAACAATCTAAGTGGCTGAAGAACACATTTGTACACATTAGCAGAAACAGTTAACTCAAATAAAGGCATGATTTAAGATACATCTAGCAATTCATACTACAAAATTAGGTTTAACAAATTTTCTCTGTGGCACATATTTGTGTGGTATAGACTGCCTACCTGAGAGCACAGTTTGAGTGTTGAATTATGCTTGATATGAGAGAATGACTGAACCTCAGATAGTAGGCTATATTTAATTGTTTGTTTGCACTGTGGTGTCCCATCCATTGCATTAAGCTTTAGTTCAGATAAAAATGAAAGTGTGATGTACACTGATGCAGAAAAAAATCATCAAAGACAATGGCAATCACACCAAAATTCTATGACCAACGAGCAGTGGTTAATTCAACGTTAAATCTACGACCAAAGAGAGAGCAGTTAATCTGGTTAATCAGAATGTTTTGTGACATTGTGGCATAGACCCTTTTCTTCTAAATGGGAATACATTGTTTTAACAAGGAAAGTGTGAATGCAGGATGGTAAAATTCAACTCTGTGTAACAATTCCTTGTTCCTGAACCATTTGATACTTTCCTGACCACACTCTTTTGTTTGAAGGCTCTGATTATTTCCCTATATGTGTATAACACATTATTCCTTATTCTTGTGTAACTTTAGACCTGTTTTCAATTTACCTTTCTGAATATATTCTACTAAACCCACACTCAAACAACTAAAAGTGAAATTTTGGAGTGCCTTATTTTTAAGAGTATAAGTAAAAGAATAAATGGTCTGAGACTACATGCTGATCATAACATCGAAATTCCTGTCCTTCATGATTTAAGGGATGCATTTGGTACATCTGATCACAGCATTCCCCTGACACAAATTTAGCAATTGGTCATTGCAAGCAATTTGTTAAATTGCTTTGACACATTTAACTGGAAGATTTTTTAGCTCGTTTGTTAGTTTAAGAAACAGGTTCTCTAAAAAGACATTCATTATGGTGTACCAGAGGGAGCTAGGTCCAATTCAGTTCTCACTTTATGTACTGCAGTGGACAGCAAATGTAACATAAATATGCTATAAAAAATTATTTCCCCGAATCCCTGAAAAATGAAAGACAGAGTACCTTACACAAGTGTAGGAGTTATTGGCTTTTTGAAATATATAGGGTTAAAGCAATTTAAATAATCATAAGGACCACATGAATAAAAAATAAGTATAATTTAATTAGTATGAAATAGTGAATTATATAGAGAGACATTTAAAAATAATATGTACTTAGATAAACTGACATAGTACTTAATTTTTTTTCTCATGCAAAACATTACTTCATGAATGTTGATTAAACAATAATGGCTTATGATAAAGTATTTAAGATTTTTATTTTTTACATAGAGACCCTTCAAATAAAGTGTTAGTGGTGGAATGAACATTGAGTATGTAATGTGAACTACTTATTGTAACGCTGGTGGGCAAGGCAGGAAGCCAAGACGAGTGAACAGATTCAACGACGTTTATTTCTGTAGACTAGCGCGTTTAGCTAGTTTAGCTTAGGTGAGATAGATGAACACACCCAAAGGAAATACATATATGGACAAAAAACGGACATAGACCCCCCCCCCCCCCACACACACACACACATGCCCAAAGGGAGGTTTATATGTACCATTTAAACCATATATATGTATATATAGCAAGTGAGAGCAAGTGAGAATGCTGGCTGTATGTGAAATGGAATACTGCCTACTACTTGCATACTGATTATGGTCAGGAATAGTATGCGACCAAAGCAAATTTCTCCAGTATGCCAAAGATACCGGGGTGTCATAACTACATAACTACTCTGGCCAAAAGTTTCAGTATGCAGGCAGAGCTGTCTTCATGGTATTCTGCATCCCACAATGCAACATTGCCATTTCCAATGTTCCTTCTAACAACAAAAACAAAAAAAATGGTGGATAACTAGCAACTAGTGAACAGGGCCATTGACTCTAAATATAAATGCGAGTATAACATATAGAAATTGTCAGGGCAGACAGGCAAAGGCAGAATCCAAACCCAGATTCTGTTTTTTTTTTTATAAAAGCAGAAGCACAATCCAAAAAATGAATTTTGCCTGTCCTGGTTCACCCTATCGGCTTGGCTATTGGTCTGGGTATGATAGCCAGAGGTTAGACTTAAATTCACACTAAGCTTTTCTAGGAAGTAGTGTAATACATGAGAGGTGAACTAGGGTGACAGGTCATCTGCCTTTGCATTCTTGATACTGACCTGTAGGAAGTAGAATCTGTTGGAAATCAAGGACCAGTAGACTTGCCTGGTGGTCAAAACATTGGCTTGATGAAGGTACTCAAGGTTTTTGAGGTTGGTAAAGACCATAAATGGATGTTGTGTTTCCTTCAGCCAAGGGCACCACAACTTGAAGACGAGCTTGATTGATAACGATTCCCATTTGCTCACGTCATAGTGTGCTCAGCCGAACTGTTTTCTAAAAAACAAAGCCTCCATACAACTTTGATGAGCCACATGACTCCACACTCCTATGGTGTAGTCATTGATTTCCATGGAGGACTCCAAAGGATCTGGGTGTTTTATGGGAGCACTGGTGAAAGTAGCCTTGAAGGAGTCAAAGGCCTGAGGGTTCCACACCAACTTACTAGGCTTGCTGGTGAGTAAAGTAGTAAAAGGGGCAGTCACAACACTGATGTTCCGTATAAACGGAGGAGGGGGTGGTGTGGGAGGGTAACTGAATCACGAAAAAATCAGGAAACATCCTGGACTCACTGGCTATTAGTACAAATGAGATGCAGCAGATCCACCCCCTACCACCCCATGCGCAAATGCAAGCGGTGAGAAATCAACCATACAGAGAATAGCATTTTGAAACTGACACGATATCAGTGCTACTATATAAATGAATGCACACATGGTACGCAGTTCACTAGAGTTCTCTCCCTAAGTGCGTTTGTGCCATTTCTTTCTATCTGTTATCCATCTTGATATCAATTTATTTACTTAAAAAAACAAGGAATGGCGCAGGAATACCCTCAACTCTGTGACGTTTCTTTGAGAATTTTTGCCAGACAAAGCAGGCTGTCATGGTGCGAGGAATGAGGTGACTCACAAAAGACAAGCACAGAACAAAACAACCTCACATAATATATACTAAACACGCACCGTGTGTAACACATTAGATTGATGAGATGGGTGATCACATACACAAACAACCACACCCACAGGAAGTACATATATAGACGCGGACTACACATACATACACCCGAAGAGAGGGGAACGGGGCTGTAACGTGACACAGGCTCAATCTAGTTAGATGTTAACCCCTACATTTTACTGGTGTGTTTTAGTGGTGGTTCTGGAGAACTGAGCATAGGTAAGGTTACAAATTGCAAAGTTTAGGCGGCATAATATGTGAGTAGGAGCTTTGCTTTTGTAAAGTTACCTAATTTACTGCTAGATGACATGAGATCCACCAGTGGCAAAGTTGATTATTGCTGGAATGACAATGAACACACCATTGCAGAGGATACTGGTGTCTAGCATATATGGACAGGAATTAGGAAGGACTGGAAATGTATTCACAGCAGAAGATCCTTGCACATGCCCCGCAGAACCAGTAGCATTACACCCCAGTGGGTGGACATTATGGTAAGTGAGTCATCTGACAACCAGAATAGCTGCAGTAGAGGCAGAGCCCATGTCGCAGCCTTCTCCATCTTTCTACCATGGACGGACACATGTCCTCAGGGTCAACAAGTCAACGTGTGTGGCGTGAAGCAATGAACTGGCCTGAAAGACAGATGATGAAGGTTTTCCTCTCTCTCAGAGCAGGCTGTCCATGTGAATACCAAGTGATATACATGCCTCTAGATTTGTAGATTTGTCCCTGCATGTGAGTTTAGTAATCACCTCGGTCTGCAAACCCTGATGATAGATCACGAGAAACATCTTGCAGCTGCATCATTCCAGCCACTGTAGCTGCCACAGTCCTGAGTTCTAATGTGTAGTCAGCAGCAGAGCGAGAACTATGTCTCAGGGTGATGAGCAGTTCCCCACTGGCCTTACCCTTGAGTAGATGGTCAAAAACTGCTTTAAAATGAGCAATAAAGCATTCACAGAGCCTCGTCATATCTCTTCCTTTGTTACACACAGCAGTGGCCCAGTCTAATGGGAAATAGCCACTGCAATGCAAGAGGCATCAGTAAATGGAGCTGATTGGTGAAATATAGTGAACTCTGCATAAGGAAGCCACAAAAGCTGGACAGATTACCGTAATACTTGTCAGGCAGGGCTAAGATAAATGAGGAAAATCCAGCAGCAGGTGAAACAGAAGAAACGAGGAACTGGAGCACTTCACCTGGTGTAAGCAGCCTTAGACATTAGGTCAGATCAACAACAGCTGGAACAAGGACAGCTAGTTGTGTTTATTTGGAGATTTCATCCACCATGCTGCCAAGTGATTTGAGGTGCTGGTGATGCTGTCCCAACTGTTGTGCTTGTGCCGCTACAGCATCGGGCAGGGAACCAGAGCCTGCCGACTCCATATGTTGGTGAAGTCTTCTGTCAGGGTGGGCAGGCAGAGGCGGGGCTGAACAAGGGTTCAATAAAGCAAAGCCTTTATTATAAAAACGGGTAGGACAATACAGAGATGATAACCAAAAAAACAGGAAGGGGTCATACACACAAAGGCAAAAGACAACCAGACAGATAAAACAGTAAAGGGTGAGGCAAAAAGGAGAAAACCTTTTATAATAAATAGTAAATAAATAGTAAAGTAAATAAAGCAAAAAACTTAAATTAAACAGAGAACAGCTTATTACACAGTAGCACAATTCTTTTGCAAAGAATAGGAAATACAGAGGGTTTTGTATACATAGACAGTCATACAAAGGAATAATCAACATATAATATAGATAGACTAATAGACTAATATGGGCTTGAGAATGAACAAAATCAACAGCAAGACCATGGTAAGTGTAGTCCATAGGAGTGGCATGAGTGGTTGGTAGGTCAGGTACTACAAATAAACAGTAAGATATTGCTCTAGTTCAGTTGCCATAATCATAGTTACTGTTACAAAAAGCTTTCTTTCAAATAAAGCCTACTTTGGGTCTTTCCATATATACCAGATCACCAAAAAGACTGGCAAACTTCAACATGTTTTCAAAAATCAAGATTTTACATGTGCTTTTACTCCTTTTTAAGCTCTAAATGATACAGAGAACACTAAAACTGGAGAAATTTATCTCATTACTGTTTTTAAGTGCCTACTTACAAATGATTTTAATGATGGTTGTAATGTTTTAAGTTTTTTTTTTGTTACTTCTTTTTGAAAAAATGTCTTTTTATGCTGATTATTTTCATGTATTTGGATTTCTCTATTTTTTTTCTTTTTTTTGTTTCTTTTGTTTCTTCTTCCCTACAAGTGTTTCTTGGATAAGTTCAATGTTCAATTCAAATGCACTCTGAGATGGGTGTTTGCAGCTGTTTCTCCTTTGCGTAGTTCATTCACAGAAGACTCCTTTAGCACATGGGAGATGTGGGCCACAGGGACTTTGGTAGACCTGCTAAAACTGCTACAGCTGGAATAACTCAATTTAATTGGCTGCCACAAGCAGCTGAGCAAATTGGGGCTGAGTCAATCAAATTGATCCAGTGACAGTTTTTAGACTTGAGATACTAATGCAGAGAACTTGAAGTGAACTTGAAAGATGTCCTCTTCAGCCCAAGGGGATAAGTGATGAACTACTGTATGTCATTGTGTGGCAAGTACCACGCCCAAGGGACACACCCACAACCCCACACAAACACACACACACACACGCGCACATACACACACACACAGACACACACACACAGTGAGTGCACCTGCCCTGCTCCCAGTCACCTCATTATTGACTGATGGCACCTGTGCCATGTTTGTTCCTTTGTTGTTTCGCCATATAAAGCCCACAGCCACACTCCTCCCAGGGCTGTGCACTGCTTGCCTGTACAGCACCCAAGACAATGCTGTGAGTTGTAGCCTCTTCAGTGTCTCTGTGCTTCCAGTTGTTACTGCCAGCATGTTTCTTTTTGGGCTTTGAGCCAGCTCACTGTTGTGCTCTTGTTGTTCATTTTGTGCGGAGACGTCTCTTATTCACACCCGCGTCTCACTCCCTCCGTGCCCCTCTCACACTGTAATCTCTCATGTTGTTCAGGTGTTTTTTTTCAGGTAGTAGATCATTGCACCAACATAGTGCACTCACACAACATTTGCAAAAAAAAAAAAATAATAATCCTGTTGTAATAACAAGCACTAAGTTTAAATTCAGCCTTTCAACCTGCTTTATACTGAAAGCAACTTTACAGTTGTTGTGACAGTAAACATTGTAGGGTTGGTACAGAAGAATAGTCAGGCAGAGCTATTTCTGCTCAAGAACAGCTATTACTCAACAGTGTAGTCTTGAAAAAGACTAACAGAACAAGCAGGAATAGGAAATAAACTTTAACAGTTTGGGAAGGTATCCAAATGAGAAGAAGCTCCATATCCAAACTCCATGAAGATGGCAGAACATTTCCAAATGCTTATCAATTAACAAAACACAACCAATAAAAGTCATGTAAATCCCACACTAAAATTAAATAGAAAAGAACAGCAGTTAAACATTAAATTATAAACTAAAATATGGAGAGGTGCATGGCATTGTGGGAATCCTGTCCATTTTCTGCTCTCCCACCCACCCACTCCTCACAGTCCAGTGACAGACCCCACAATATAATCATAATGAAAAGCAAACAAATCTAAATAGATGAACCTCTAGCAAGAGGAATGTCATGTGATGTACTGTCCATTTTGATTAACTTATTCATTTAACATCAAGTTCAAACTCAAAGCCTTTAAAGGATTCCACCACAATTTTGAGTCCTTGGTTCAGGACCCTCTATGAGGTTGGAGTACTCCAGTGATCAGCAGTATCAGGCAAGTCTTGTAGGAGCGTGGGTTGAGGAATAAGCTATTTTTGTTGTCCTCTGGAGCGTGCTAATGACTCGCAGCTACCCGAGGAGTGCAGACTGCAGATGGGCTGCTGAGTTGTCAGGCTGGGTTAGCGGGAGGGGGTGGTTCTGCCCCAGCCCTGCCAACGGGTCCACACTGGGCTCATCTATCACCTCCAGCCAGCAGTGAAAAAGCCAGCAGCCCCCACACTTTCCCCAGCAGCACTCTCCAGCTTCGATTAGCGCCCCCATTAGGGTCATGGTGGCACGTCAAAGGACAGTCAGTTGGTATTTATAACTCTGCCATCAGACATCACGTTTTCTTTTTCCAGAACAACAACGACAAAATAACTAGGGTGAGTAAAACATACATTGACATACATAGCACTGATACTTAATGTACCTGCCCAGCAGTAAAAAAGGCAAAGTTGGATTCTGAGCCTTACAGTGTGTGTGTGTGTGTGTGTGTGTGTGTGTGTGTGTGTGTGTGTGTGTGTGTGTGTGTGCATGTTCCCTAGCACCAGATGTAATATTTGTATGTGTATGCACTTGTACAAGAAGAGTATGGTTGATGGAGGGAAAGTGCTTGCAAAGAATTCTTGAAAGTAAGATGTCACTGCACATCTGTGCCAGCAGCTCCTCTACACTCTTGTTCCATACAATGGCACTTGCAGGGCTTCCGTTTGACAGCAACAATATGCATTTATTATTAAAATGCTTACAGAAGTAGTTCCCAACACTTGGGGAAAGTAGTGACTCACCAAGGACCTTTCCAGTTAATTGACTGTAATGTTCTATAATGTGCTATTTTACTTTTCTTGTCTTGTCCTCATGATTGCATCTGCCAACTGTCTCAATATAGCAAACTGAATTAGCACATTATGCAAACACACTTAAGCAGTTGCTTGTTTTTTAGATTTTGGTAATTATTACAACCATTGCAACAGAGAGAAAATAAAATCCAAATTTTTGTGGCTGATAGATATACTTGTAGATAGATATAATTGTTCATCATTAAATTACTTCTATCTTATTTTCAGCATCATAAAACTGACTTTACTTATTCCACAAACTAAGGAAACACATAAGAAAGCAGAGCTAAGTGCATGTGGAAGAGCATAACCAGGAAGCACCCAGGGGGTGGCTATCCACAACAGGAAGATTTATGCAGATTAACACTTAATTCTAAAAGTTTGGATTTTAATGCTACATATTATTCCCTTTATTTCAACAACCAAAATTTAGCATGAACCAAGAGCAAGGGCTCTGACAACATCCTCCATGTGTTTTAACATTCAACTGAAAAGGAGAAAGTATTTGAATAGTGAATGTCAGGGCAGTATTCATATCCAGTGGATATAACTAGTAACTTACTGCACAATATACACATGATTGTCACTGGCACTTACAGTATAAACTGCTTGACCCTCTTATCAATCCCAAGGTACCACTGTTCTTAAAATGTCTTCATTACACCATTGTCATCATAGTAGAGCAGTATAGCACACTAGTACGCCCAATGATCAGCCAGCTCATCTACACATAACACATCAGTCAAGTGTACTAAATTCATCTGATAAATGACCGTACATGGTTTGTTATCTGTAGAAACCATTGCATCATAATGTCTTTGGCAGTGATGGACAGTGGCAGTAAAGCAGCACTATGAGCACAAACATGGGGAATTATTAGAAGCTGTCTATGGGAGAGCTGTGTGATTCCCCCCTGCTGCTACCCCCCTGTGCCATTTGTCAGCAAGTGCTGGCGCTGGTGGCAGATAGTATGCCAGCAGCAGTCAATCATTCTGCTCATGAATCCAAACAGCAGTCAAATGCATGGCATGAGAATACACAGAGGCAAGTCTAAATAACTTGCCGTCTTTGCCTATGGGTCCCCCCAAATGCAGCAGGATCACTGAACAAAAGGAAGAGTTTATATATAAATGTAAATTCTGCCTCAAATATATAGAGTTTAGCTGATGTCTGGGGCCTTCAGGCTTCTCCAGACCACACACTTCAATAAAGCTTGCAAAAACAAACAAACAAACAAACAAACAAACAAAAAATATTATAAGATCAGCTAGACTGACCAACTAGATGTCTAAGATCCAGTCAAGACAATGACTGCTAACACTTTTTGACAGACTGAAAGAGGCTTAATTTAAGCAATTTTGAGTTTTGGGCTACATTTCACAAAAGCAACCTAGTGTTAAAATCATCTCAACTGAGTGAGAATGCTTGGTGTAATACTGACTCTGCCATTTAACAAGGGGTCATGTTTTACTATGCTGATGGGAAACCTGGCCTTGGGATGTGAGATCAACTTTAAATAACAAATTCTGGACAACTGCTAACTGACTAAATCTCATATTTCTTCAGCTCTATTTGTATCTGATTCATTGAAAGAAAATCTGTTCAGAGCAGTCATATCTATTACTTGAAAATCAAATATAGGTTATATTTGGTGCAACCATTTATAAAATTGTAAAGGCAATCAGAATAATTTTTCACAATCTGATATTCAATATTCCATTGATTCAATTTGATCTGTAGGATTGACAAGAACCTTACAATCCATACAACGTGGTGACAGATATCTGAATAGATATAAATAATCTGTCCATCCTTGCTTGGTAAATCAAACTGTGTCTACCCCAGGTCAGAAGCCAAAAGGTCAGAATAAACTGTGGCCCTAGTGGAGAAGTTAAATGAAGTACAACCTTTTTAACACTTGTGTATCAGCTCTCAAAAGCTATGTGGTTTCAAAGAATAAAAAAATTATGTGATATTGGCTTTGACATATGAGCTCTGTCAAAAACAATGTCTGTTTATAAGTGACTGAGAAGCATGACCACTAGCACACGTCCCACAGACCGTGAGAAGCACGTGGAGGAACAGTGAGGGGAATCAGCAGAGATAGAACTGCAGGCTTTTCTCCACCTGTCCCCCAACCTCTGCTCCTCTCTCTCTCTCTCTCTGTCTCTCTCGCTTTCCTCTGGCCGCAGTCCTCCGTGGATCCCTGGGGCTACGATGATTCGGCCCAGCCATCCTGTTATCATAACTCCTACGTTTCTGTCACAGGGAATGGGAGATGCAATTTGATCCCTCAGGGGAGGCCGACTGAGGCATCCTTTTCATTTTATAAAGTGCTGACCCACATTTAACACACGCTAGAGAGACAGCTTGCTAGGGGGAGAAGTCTCCAAAGCACGTGCTCCCAAGAACCCCCTAGAATATCCACTTATTTTATTACCAGTGTCTGTTTACATGGTTTCTGCCACTGCATGAGATTTTTATGGATTAAGTGAATGTGGGGCAGTGGAACACAAAAAGAAGCATGTAGAATTCAAAGAGGTTAGGCTATTATTCAAAACAGGGTGGATACCATGCAGGCATCATTTACTCTTAATCATGGTCAGTCTTTATTGGACTTTGCATGTAAGTAGCTCCTTCCTTTTATATAAAGCATAGTTAAGTGGAGTTGCATGAATCTCCAGTATTACCTAGTTACATATTTTCAGGAGTTATCCAATTATATATTCACCGCTGCTATGGGTAGATCCTCAGTATACCCAATGAAATAATTTAAAAGTTTCATAAATTACATGTCAAAATATGATGCCATATGTTACTAATCTCTCAAAAATGTGCACACATTCAGAAAAAAACATCTTTATCAACAGACAACCCTTATATACCTATCACACCTACTGAATCTGACATTCTCACTTTCTCCCAGTCATAACATCATTTGGTTCTTTTAAAACACTTAATCTTTATTATTCCAAAGTTCATGCACATATCAATATCAATAACATCTGTGTCTGTTTGTTGTTTGTATCTATGGGTTGGTGTTATTTGAAATATCTAAAACTACAATCCTAGGCCAGAATAATTATCGAATGCTTGATTCCTTTATTCCTATAATATTTTGAACTAGAATTGATGGCATTGTCAGTATGCATAAATATACACCGATGCAAACCACCTGGTTAATATTATACAGGGCCCTTTGTGCCACCAAAACAGATCTGACCCATCACGACATGGACTCCACAAGACCTGAACAACAAGTATCTGGTACCAAGACCACAGGAGCAGATCTTTCAAGTAAGTTGAGGTGGTGCCTCCATGTATCAGACTTATTTTTCAACAGATTCCACAGATGCTTGGCCAGATTAAGATCTGGGGAATTTGGAGGCCAAGTCAATACCTTAAACTCTTTGTCATGTTCCTCAAACAATACTGTAGCAGTGTTGCAGAGTAGCAGTGTGCGTTATCCTACTGAAATAGGCCACTGCCATTAGGGAATACAGTTGCCATGAAGGGGTGTATTTGGTCTGCAGCAATATTTAGGTAGGTGGTACATGTCATAGTAACATCCACATGAATGCCAGAACCCAAGATTTCACAGCAGAACTTTGCTCATAGCATCACACTGCTCTTGTTGGCTTGCCATCTTCCCACAGTGTACCCTTTTGTCATTTTTTCCAGTGACAAACACAAACCTGGCCATCCACATAATGTAAGAGGAAATGCAACTCATCAGACCAGGCCACTTTCTACCAATGCTTTTTGGTCCAGTTCTGATGCTCGCATGCCCATTGAAGACACTGTAGGTGGTAGACAGGGGTCATGACTGGCACTCTGAGTGGTCTATGGCTACACAAGCCCATACACAGCAAGCTGTGCTGCACTGTTTGTTCGGACGCCTTTCTATCATTACCAACATTAACCTTTTCAGCAATTTGTGCTACAGCATCAGTGAGACTTTAGCACCAATGGGTCTGTCACTGCTTCAGAGGTCCTTCCTAGAATGGTACTAATCACTGCACACTGGGAATACCCCCAAAGACCTGCTGTTTTTTAGATGCTCTAGCAATCACAACTTGGCCCTTGTCAAAGTTGCTCAGATCCTCACCCTTGCTCATCAACTTCAAGAACTGATTGTTCACTTGCTACCTAATATATTCCCCATTGAAGGGTATCATTCTAATGAGATAATCAATGTTATTTCCTTCACCTGTCAGTGGTTTTAATGTTATGGCTGTTCAGTGTGTGTGTGTGTGTGTGTGTGTGTGTGAGCATACTTTCAAAATAAAAAGCAAACGCAACCCTAAATAACACAAGACAACAAACACTAAGCTCTATGCATTCAATACATCTCCATATGCCACAATGCAGCATTGCTGTTGATGGGTCATATGGGTCGACCGTATAGTCTGAGAGTCATAAACACATTGGGTGACATTTATAATGAAATTGGTTTGTTTTTCTTCTAGAAAAGAGCACCATGCTATGTGGTTGACTTACTTCAGGTCTATCACTGGTACACAAATGGATTTCCATTCAAATGCCTGCTGCTATTTATGATGTATTATCTGATAGTTTACAGTGAGCAAATAGTAAAATCATCAAAGGGTAGATTAATTAATAAAAAATGATAATGCAGAAATAGGTTACTGCATTAATAGGTGAATGATTTAATCAATACATTTAATTATATTTAAAGATTTCTATATTGATTTATATTCTTTTTTAAATAAACAATTTTAGACTATGTAAACTTTGGCTTGAAACAATAAGGAAAGCAGAATCAAAACGCCATCCATCTTACCAAGAACCTGTATTGTCTCAGTGCAGGTCCGTTTAATGTTCTCAGCAGTGCTCTCTGGAAGCAGAGCACTCATCCAAAGGCCTTTAAGACCCGGCCAGTTCCGCATGTTTCAGGATTGCATTTTATGGTGCATGCTTCCCAGCTTAAAGCCATGTTTAATCTACCTGTTCAGGTGAACTCCCCTTTTCAGCGCCACCATGCAAAATGTCGAGATTGAGAAATGGTAAAAAGTATGCATGTTAAATGACTTGCATTATATAAAATCAACACTTGAAATCACCAACAAATTGTTAGATTCTATTAGATGAGGAATAGAGAGCACTTGCAATGCTTCTGCTTTCCTCCATTCAGCCGTGCTTTCAAAATCTCTATGCAATATGGGCTGGTGATGAGCTACTACGTATGTGTTTCCTGCTTACATCAGTGCAAATGTCTCAGCATCAGGAGATAAATTCCCTCATTTAAATAATAGTGCAAAGGACAATGGAGTGGCCTAGCAGTCTGTGGGACAGAGAGAGAGAGAGAGAGAGAGGGAGGGAGAGAGCACAAAGTCTACAATCACCTTGCATTGCAGATTTACTGATCTGTCTGCATTTTATGTGGACGAAATGGAAGAGAGAATAGCAGCATGTTTACAGCTCCATAAACTCTTCTGTTAAATCCCAAGGACTTGGCCACCCTGAAACTGTGTCAAAGCTTCCATAAAGCTGAGTGTAATGGCATCCTTTAAATCTGATGAAACATTTATCGATCCTTTTAGATCTTGTTTTATTTTCTCCTCCTCTCTAACCTCTGGCTGAAATGTGATCGCTAGGGCAGCACTGGAAATCTGGACATTTTGCATTCCAAGATGTCAATACAGCAAGCGATGATGCAACGGTGGGTCACTAATGTCAGTCCAATGAACAAGTGAGGCCAATAAAGGGTGCATAATGAAACCATTCATTATAATCAGTTAGAAAAATTACATGAATCCTCTTAATTGCACTTTTCAACTAAACCCAGAATTCCTCTATCTCATGTTATCACGTCTCTGTTTGCTTTACAACAGCTTTACCTTTAGTACTGTCACTTTTGAGAATATACGACGTGTCTCATCTCCCCTGCTTCACCTTAACATTTATCCCCTAAATAACACAATCACACTGACACCACTAGTGATACCAATGTACATAGTTGAATGTACATCATGTTCATTGAAGTTTTGTCAAAATGAAGGATAATTCTGATGTTCTGTTAAACAACTTCATCTCATCTGAGGACATATATGCTGTCTCCACGTCATCCTTTGATGTCTGTGCGTGGCTTTCCTCAGATTTTCTGAATGGTGATGTGTTTCCCGTAACAGGCTGTTCCTGTCATGTATGGGCCGGTTTCTGATTGGTGGCAGTGAGGAGGTGGTTCAGTAACGGTTCCCCCCTGAGTGCTCTCTCGTCACACAGCCCAAGGCAGCTCCATTTAGCCTTTGACGATGTATTTTTGTTTGTTTGTTGTAATCTGTCAAACCTGTTGTGTGAAACCCTGGGAATATTGTTTTATTCATCTCCGTGTATTAAATGCCGTGTATTAAATTACAGAACTGCTTCTTGCATTAGGACGTGTATGGGTGAAGGTCACTGGCTTTTCTCCTGCTCTGGTCTAGGTAGCAAGGTACCACGTTTTAGTTAGTTTAGTTTAGGTTTAGCTAATGAAGTAGCAGGAAAAACCTATGTAGATGTTTTTTAAAGTTAGTTAGGACAAGACAAGTTTTTTTATGTGTGGTGTGTGTTTTTTTTTGCAAAGCCCACCCTGAAACCATTTGATTTCTTGATCCACTTTTTTTGTCCATTTTATGGTTATCGGGTTATCCAGTACCTAGTGGTGAGTTGGATCAGATGGCGGGCGAGGATGCCAGACAGACCTGGCAG
Source organism: Brachyhypopomus occidentalis (assembly GCA_020368025.1). Taxonomy (NCBI): domain Eukaryota; kingdom Metazoa; phylum Chordata; class Actinopteri; order Gymnotiformes; family Hypopomidae; genus Brachyhypopomus; species Brachyhypopomus occidentalis. The sequence goes on along the minus strand of JAGXOD010000009.1, from coordinate 1,324,977 downwards.
ACCCAAACGTACTGTGAGGGTTTGCTGGGAACGTTTGGCAGAGGAACCTGTCAGAAAGGTCTTTAACTCCCACATCCGACAAAGCTTTGACCGCATCCCGAGGGAGGCCGGAAACATTGAGTCTGAGTGGGCTTGGTTCCGTGCTTCTATTGTCAATGCAGCAGATCGGAGCTGTGGCCGCAAGGTTGTCGGTGCCTGTCGTGGCGGCAATCCCAGAACCCGGTGGTGGACACCTCGGGTAAGGGAGGCCGTCATGCTGAAGAAAGAGTCCTATCGGGCCTGGTTGGCCCGTGGGACTTTGGAGGCAGCAGACAGGTACAGGGGGGCCAAGCGGATCGCGGCTTTGACTGTCGCAGAGGCAAAGACTCGGGTGTGGGAAGAGTTTGGTGAGACCATGGAAAGTGACTTTCGATTGGCTCCGAGGAGGTTCTGGCAAACCGTCAGGCAACTCAGGAGGGGAAAGCGTTTCCCCACCAACACTGTATACAGTGAGGCTGGGGATCTGCTGACTGACGGATGTCATTAGGCGGTGGAAGGAATACTTCGAGGATCTTCTCAATCCCACCACCACGTCTTCCATAGAGGAAGCAGAACCAGAGGACTCGGACGGGGTTTGCCCATCACTAGGGCTGAGGTGACCAGGGTAGTTGTGAAACTCCTTGGAGCCAAGGCTCCGGGGGTGGATGAGATCCGTCCTGAGTTCCTTAAGGCTCTGGATGTTGTGGGACTGTCTTGGTTGACACGTCTTTGCAACATCGCGTGTACATCGGGGCAGTGCCTCTGGATTGGCAAACCGGGGTGGTGGTTCCCCTTTTTAAGAAAGGGGACCAGAGAGTGTGCTCCAACTATCGGGGGATCACACTTCTCAGCCTCCCCGGTAAGGTCTATGCAGGGGTTCTGGAGAAGAGAGTCCGTTCGATAGTCGAATCTCAGTTACAAGAGGAACAATGTGGATTCCGTCCTGGTCGTGGAACACTGGACCAACTTTTCACCCTTGCGAGGGTCCTAGAGGGTGCATGGGAGTTTGCTCAACCAGTCCACATGTGCTTTGTGGATTTGGAAAAGGCATTTGACCGTGTCCCTCGGGGATTCCTCTGGGGGGTGCTCGGGAGTATAAGTGCGGGGCCCGTTGCTACGGGCTATCCAGTCCCTGTACAAACGGAGCAGGAGTTTGGTTCGCATGGCCGGCAGTAAGTCAGACTGGTTTCCGGTGGGAGTTGGACTCCGCCAAGGCTGCCCTTTGTCACCGATTCTGTTCATAACTTTTATGGACAGAATTTCTCTGCGTAGCCAAGTGGCAGAGGGGGTTCGGGTTGGTGGCCTCAGGATTCCACGCCTTCTCTTTGCAGATGATGTGGTCCTGTTGGCATCATCGGGCCGAGACCTACAGCTCTCGCTGGATCAGTTTGCAGCCGAGTGCGAGACGGCTGGGATGAGAGTCAGCACCTCTAAAACTGAGACCATGGTACTCAGTCGGACAAGGGTGGAGTGCCCTCTCTGGGTCGGGAGTGAGTCCTTGCCTCAAGTGGAGGAGTTTAAGTATCTCGGGTTCTTGTTCACGAGTGAGGGAAGGATGGAACGAGAGATTGACAGGCGGATCGGTGCTGCGGCTGCAGTATTGCGGTCGCTGTACCGGACCGTTGTGGTGAAGAGAGAGCTGAGCCAAAAGGCAAAGCTCTCAATTTACTGGTCAATCTACGTTCCGACTCTTACCTATGGTCACGAGTTTGGGTAGTGACCGAAAGAATGAGATCGCGAATACAAGCGGCCGAAATGAGTTTTCTTCGCGGGGTGTCTGGGCTCTCCCTTAGAGATAAGGTACGGAGCACAGTCATCCGGGAGGGGCTCGGAGTAGAGTCGCTGCTCCTCCACGTAGAGAGGAGCCAGCTGAGGTGGTTCGGGCATCTGGTTCGGATGCCACCTGGGCGCCTGCCTAGGGAGGCGCTCTGGGCATGTCCAACTGGGAGGAGGCCCGGGGAAGACCCAGGACACGCTGGAGAGATTATATCTCTCGGCTGTCCTGGGAATGCCTTGGTATCCCCCCCAGAAGAGCTGGAAGAGGTGGCTGGGGAGAGGGAAACCTGGGCCTCTTTGCTTAGGCTACTGCCCCCGCGACCCGGACCCGGATAAGCGGAAGACAATGGATGGATGGATGGATGGATGGGTTATCCAGAGAACTTAATCACAATAGCAATGACAAAACAAACAGAAATTGACAACACAATGGCATTAAGAGAGAAGACATACATTAAGGCTGAACACAAATACACTGAAACACAACATGTAATGGCATAAGGCCAATACACAACAGCAGAAGCCAAAACAATTTTTTTTTCAAATGTTCATTTGAGGTCGCCCACAATGGCAGGTCTCCTGGCCACAAGAGGCACTTCACAGATTTAGCTTACATGTTAAAGTATTAACACATGAGTAAATCAAGAAGTTAAAGAAAAACAGTAGAAGTGATGCACTCTGGCATTAAAAATTCAGCACCATTTTTAAAGGGAGTAAAAGCTTTTTGGCAATTTGTAGTAAGAGGGTATACTTAATGCCAGTCCCAGTGCTTTGCTGACAGTTTCACAGTTCAATCTTTACACATTCATGTGGAAAACATTCACCCCTTATGGACAGGAGTGCTTCTATTGTTTTTGACCTGAAAAATGTTTTTCATTTTAGATAATTTAATGCTGTTGTGTTGTGGCTTAATGCTAATATGGTGAGTTTTTTTTATTGTTTACACAAATGTGTGTATGATGTGGTCAGCTGACTGTGTGTTCTGGTTTGCGTCCTGTCTCTGTGAGTTATTACAGGTAAATCGTCCTGTCAATCATCATCACAGCGATACTGCGAACCCTCCAATCGCTGTGAACCACGGATGCCTTCCTCCTTTATTAGCAGCGTTTCGAGAGCTGGAAGAAGGCTGAAACCGGCACTTGTTTGATTTTTGTATCTGCGGATTTGTTGTACTCGCTATTACGTGTTGTATCTTCTGGTTAAGACTTTGATTCGGTAACGGCTCTGAAAATTGGCTTACAGTTTTGGAGATTGTCAGCTGTGTACAGCAGTGCTTTTCAGATATTTCTGTTTTGTAATGCGTTTTGCTAAATGTGTTTCTGTTCTGCATTAATGCATGTGTCCTTAGTTAATGCACTCATATTCTAGACTTCTGTTTGCTCTGTAAATGCTTTTGAATTTGTCTCCGAGCCACCGTACCTGTCAAAGTACAAATTCATAAAGACCATTTTATATTTAACCTCGACTGGCTTTCAATATTTTATGTTACCACTGCAGACAAAGCTTGACTTATTACAGTCACCCATTGGTCTTAACATTTATATTTGAAACATCTAACATGCAAGAAAAATACTTAGGCCCTTCTAGAGTGAAATTATGGGCATCTTACTATACCAATGCCTTTTCTAGGTATACCGATAGCATAAAGCCTCACCAAGTCATCTCTCTATGCCAAATACCATTGCCATTTCTGTTTGAGTACACCAATTAGCACTGTTTTACATTCACAGTATATTTAGTGTGCTAGATGAACTCCTCTGTATTGCTCAGTCATGTGTCTCCAAACCCGAGGGAGTAGCAACAAATTAAGATGACCTATTTCATTTAAAGCCAGACATGTTAGCAAACATATTTGTCGCATAGTGTTAACAGCAAATTACAAATGTGCCTTTTTAAAGCACAAGCCCAAAATGCATTTAACAGAACTAAGATTTTCCTTTAGGCCATGAAATCATATTAAGGACACTTTAATTAAATGCAAAGTTTCTGTTACAAATGGGCATGCACAGTGTAGTGCTACAGACATTTTCCAGATGATCCTTAGACTGGAAATGCCACAGACAGCCGAGGAGGCTTTGTGTTAATAAAAGGCAACATTTATTTGACACACATTTTGTGTTTATTTGACAAAAACAAAATGCATATAAATGCAATATATATATTGTATATGCAGTACAAACAAAGCATCAGTCTCATTATTAGTGTAGTGTTAGTAGTGAAGTGTTAGATTTGTATTTGCCTCCTAGTTCAATAGTGTTCATCCACTTATCTTTCGCTATTGTTAATGTTAATCCTTATCACGCTACCGTTCTCAAAGTTTTTTTTGTTCCTGTGATTTTGATCTTAAATAAGTGTCCAGGAAGATGAAACATGAGTTCCTCAGACCTGTTTAAAGAGCTTCAGCACTTCTGCCCAAGCAGCTAGAATAACCATTCCTGCATAAATAGACATTAGCCTTCCTCTGTATCTCAGCTCTAACTTTGCATGCACCATACACAAGAGACATGGAAATAAGCACATGCGTTTAACTACAGAGGCCCAATTATGGTAATAAGTCCAAAATTACTCTGATGGATGCATTTAGCCATGTCCTAATCAGCTGCATAAACTTCAGCAGACTAAAGAGTGAATCCTAGTAAATTCAATCATTGCATTTTCTTTATTGTCTGGGATGGTTACCCCTTTATTTAAGCTGAGTTCATTATGCAAACAAGAGAGTTATTCTAAATGAACTAGGTAATATGTTCCAGAAAGGTTGATTAGGACATTAATTGTTCATATGGAGCTTTCACATTTAAAAAGCCCAATTTTTACTGTTAATTATGTGCAGTTGCATAACAGAGTGGTTTAATAACCCTGGGCTCTCATTTGAAAATGGCCTAAGTGATACAGTGTAATTAGGGAATGGAAAAAGAATCCAGACTGCTTATTTATAATGAAAATGATTTGCTGAAATGATCACCCTTGGCCTTGCAGTAATGTGTAAGACAAATGATCTGTTATGGATCTTTTTAATGAAAGTGCAGTTTGTGATTAAATGATTCCATACATGAGGTGCAGTGCTATCCAGAATTTGCTACAGTATTTCTTAACCAGCATGTTTTAGGCAATCCCAAAATGATAGTGGAAAGATGAGGAATTTCACTCAAAGGGCACTGCACCGCAGATACAGAATTAAAGGATTTTAAGTTAACAGCAGAGGAATACCTGCTATATCAGCTTGCTTGTCTTAACTGACAGATCACAATTGTCTGTCTATCTATCTATCTATCTATCTATCTATCTATCTATCTATCTATCTATCTATACATTCATTATTTCCGTACATATACAGTATATATATATATATATATATATATATATATATATATATATATATATATATATATATATATATATATATTTACTGTATATGTATATTATTTATATTTCTGTATATATATATATATATATATACAGAAATATAAATAATGAATGTAAAGCTCTCCCATGATCAGGAATGGGAACCCCTCCAGCCAGCGTTTCCCCTCTGCAGTTACTCGAGGCTGGTGAAAGCCTCTGATGCTGAGCATGTCACATGGGATCTCTCTAGACATGCGCAGGCTAACTGGCTGGTTGCCAAGCTGTGACATAAGTCCACTTCTGTGTTTTGTCTTGCTTGTGCTCCTGGGCATTGGCCAGTAGCGGGATGTTCATGGTTCATACAAAGGCCGCTACTAAAAATAAGTATAAAGAAAAAATAAAGAAACCATCTAAAGATGAAACAGGAACGGACCTATATTCTCTGATGGAGCTACATTCTCTGATGGACCTACATTATCTGATGGACCTACATTCTCTGATGGACCTACATTATCTGATGGACCTATATTATCTGATGGACCTACATACTCTGATGGAACTGCATTCTCTGATGGACCTATATTCTCTTCTGGACCTATATTCCTTAATTGTCCTATATTCTCTGATGGATTTTTAAGTTTTGTTAAAGATAACACCACCTAAAAAAGTAAACTCCCTGAATCTACACCTTGTATTTTTAAAGAATGCATTATTTAGTTAAAGCACTTAGATATTCATTCTTAGTAGCTAATTGGCCTTAAGTAACACCCTTTGGACAACTTTAACTTACCCTTTTCCCCTAGAACAAGAGTGTGTGTTATTCATCCTTGACTGAGTAAAGATTTGCCAGATGGTTGAAGGCTTAGTTGACCATATGTAACATCTCTACGGTAACTACAGCAGGTGAAGTCAAAATTACATTCAGTTGGGTTACCTAAGTGCAGCTGAGTGTTCTCTCTCTCTCTCTCTCTCACACACACACACACACACACACACACACACACACACAGTGTGCAAGGGTTAGACTGGGCAGAGCTCATGAGCTATCAGGCTAGATTTCTCACTGATTGTGCCATAATGAAATACGACAAGTGATTTATGCCCAGTGTTAATTATGTGTTTGGAGGTAATTTGTTATACTGTTAAGGCATAGGCCCTTCCTCTGTTATGTAATTGAATAACACACAAATAATAAATTGTCCATTTCAGTTTTAGTCTTTTTAATGCAATTCATTTAGATGAAACTACTTCACTCATTAAGAGTGAAAGCACTTACAAAAAGGTGTGTCTTTTCATCACAGTAATCTAACAGGTTATCCATTATTAGCCATAGTCTGTTCTCAGCAGTGCACAAGCACGGAGACGCCTTTTGTGTAGGCTGTCCTATTTCTAATCTTCAGATGTTGAAGATCTGGTACCAGTGGTACCGGAGGTTACTCTCTTCTGAAAAACTCATGATGAAGTAAGTTAATGTAGAAGTTTTGTCCCAGGATTTGTTACTCTTTACCTATTGGTAATTCTACTGCTCTGTGGCTGGACCCTGTTTTTAGAACATGATATAGAACTTTCTAAATCCTCAGATTACGCGCGCTCTCTTTTACCATACACATATCCCTAATCCTTATCATACATATAAAATGAAAGATCATATATCTTTATACATCTCTTCATAATGATGGTAAAATAAATTAGCACACACTGACCAGTCATTGGCAACGCAAATTTATCTCATCACACAAGTCCCTAGAAAGGTGCTAGGAGTCACCTGTGTTTAGCTTCATCTACCTGCAGCTACCAGTGGTAGCACCACCTGCATTTCCATTCCATTAAAAACGTGTTTCCCACTGAACTCAAACTCTGAGTTGCCACCACCTTTGTTCCCTCAGCCTTGCTACCGTTTTCCCTTCTGTGCTGGAGTAAGACCGCATAAAACAAAAGGGAAGTTTCACAAAGCTTTAGTCTGTGTGCCACAGAACTCCTCGCACACATTATACAGAATGAAAGTCTTGCTAAACCATGACCATGACATTCACATTCAAAAAGTTTGGCCGTTTGCTTTTCTTTTGGCATGGTAAGAAGTCTTTGTAAGAAACAAATATAAACTCTAGCGTATTTTTAAGCTCTGTAGTTTCAGACGTTATGACTCACGCTTGCATGTAAAAGCATGAAAGGTCTCATAACTTATAAAAGGGTGAGTCTATTTAAAGGCAACGCTGCTTCTTATCCCAAGACCATAATTATTTGTCATCTCAGGATGATAGCAATTTATGTTCTCTGCTCGTTGCTATCCTCCCATGCATGATCTCCAAATTGATGGAAAGCTCCATTAAAATAGATGGCACTGTTTGTTCTAGGGCGCAAGGGCTGCTCCGTCTTGCAGGGCAGGTTATTCCCAGTGGCTGTTGACTTACGCCTGGCTGTCTAGTAATTAGGCGGGCTAATAGCGTGCTGTGCGGAGGACTCTAGGGTGGCATGATGAGGCACTACTGTGGGCACTCACCATAGGAGATCCTGCCTAGACCTGAATGGTTAGCCTAGCACTAGCAGCACCCATGGTCAGCATGTGTCACGTACATACACGTACACACAAACCTGTGTGTACCAGGTTCTCTGAACAGCTGTGTGTATACATACACACACCAGACAGTGAACACTGGAACAAACTGGAAATATGAGATGCTCTGGCTGTCCAGAGAATGTCTATAATCCAGACTCTTATATAGGTAAAGTGAGGATATTTTATTTATTCAAGACAGGTGTGTTTTTTTCCATGTTCCTAATTGTACTGCATTGTAATTTTAGGCCTAATTAGGCTTAGTGATAATCAATATTGCCTGTAGGGCTTCTCCACCTGAACATAATCATAATCATCATAATGATGACATCCTTCTTTTAACAGTTTTCAATGTCATTAGACTACAACATGTATGTCCATATGCCATTAGAATAAAGGAACAAGATAATGGCAGGTACAGCATTATAAAGGCACACAAGACTAGCTGGCCACCTTTCAGAGTAAATGAAACTGAACAGGCCTGTATGAGAGTAAAACAGTTTGTAGGATTGATGACTTATTCATCATATACATTAACTCTCAGTTGTACAGTGGAATTGAAATGAGAGGCCTGATTCTTACACGTCTTTTAACAACCAACATGTATGCTTTTTTATTGGCAGGTGTAATGACAAACGCAAAAGTGTAAATCCTATTAACCAAATATAGTCTAAAGCTTGAAATGGATATGACGCTTAGACTTACGACCACTGTCAAGACAGCAGAAATAAAGCAAACATTTCATACTTGTTTCTATAAAACAAGCAAAGTACAGATTAAAAAGGGGAAAAAACGTATCTTAATAGAGGTCCAGATGTTGTGTTTTTTTAAATGTTTAATGAATCAAGATTCATCCCATATGTGCACTGTAAAATGTCTGCAGCGAGCAATATTGGTGCCAGCGGTCAACATCTAATTGTTTAATGAGGGTCTTTGAGTCATGATAATTGACCCCTGTTTCATGTCTTTTTAAAGTGAGCTCACTAACACACTGACTGGTGCCTTCATTAGTCACAGAGCTGGAGCTTAAAGGAGCCAGGTTCTCTGAACTTCCTAGAATTGGCTTTTTGAGACATAAATTGAAGTTTGGTCCCGTATCTGTGCCTATCATTTCACTCAGCTTTTGCTCTTTGATCATTTTTCAAAAGCGGTATGTTGTAAAACCTTTTAGAGAGCAAAGTCTTTTCAAAGAATTGCTGTAGTCTGTTTAAGGCACTGGATCCTGTGTTTACACTAATGAACACAGCATCAGTGTACTTTTTCAAGGTCAGCACCTGAATTCCTATACTGAAGTTTACATCTCTCTCTTATCACCAGCAAAATACTGGAAAGGAGAAATTGACCTTCATCAGTAAGAATCTGAATTGAGCAGGTGCTCAGCAGGTGAAAATCACAAGACACAAGCTAGGAAACTACACAATCACAAGACACAAGCTAGGAAACTACACAATCACAAGACACAAGCTAGGAAACTACACAATCACAAGATACAAGCTAGGAGACTACACAATCATAAGATACAAGCTAGGAGACTACACAATCATAAGACACAAGCTAGGAAACTACACAATCACAAGACACAAGCTAGGCTTCCATTCCCGGATTCCCATATGTACTGGTAATCTACAAATCATCTCCACTTGCATACGATTTGGGTTTTGTTTTTAAAACAAAGGAACTCCCGGCAAGCCAGAAGAAGGAGCCACGCACAAATGTGTGAGTGATGTATTTCATTCTGTGGATGGTTTCACTGCTTTATCTCTCTACAGAGCCCCTCTACCTTTGAATAATAGGATAATTTAAATTGGACATTATACCAACCTTGACAAAATCTCTGTTTTGGAAGAAAACAAGAGTGAATGGCTGCCTCTTATTATATTCCAATTATAAAGCAAAAAAAGAAGATGAAATGGAAAAAAGACAGCACTACAAATGTGCTAATGGAATGCCCACATGTTTATAGAAGCAGTTACAATGTACTGGAGAGGTTGCTGGTTTTTACATTTGTTTAAATAACATACATATTGACATTTTGAGATTTTGAGATAAACTTACTGCTTATCATAGTTAGTGAATGTGGAGCATCTATTACCAAATGCTCTCAAACACTAATCTACATGTTTTCAGTACCACACAACAAAGCCTGCTTTGATATGGTTATGGAAGCAAGATACTTCCCCATGTCAAAAAAAAACTCTTCAGCCCAAGACAACTCATTTATAATTAAGATAATTAAGAAATGCCTGTCAGTAACTCTGTTCATGTCTCTGCTTAAGTGTTTCATTAGCAGGATGGTGAGGAAGCTGCCAAAACTCGTATGAAAAGTCCACCCTTTGTAATCACATGCAGCTATGGGACAAAATGTTTGAAGTTAGGCAAAGCAGGTGGCAGCCAGGAAAAGGATTTACAGTTCAGCAAAGGCAGGAAGCTTCAAAAGCAAGCAGAGCTATTGTCAGAAAGTAATTCCATTTCATGAATAACCGCTTGACTGCTTACAGCGGCAGCCTAGTCCTCAGCCTGTCTTTCCTGGCATCTCTGCCTGTGCCAAACACTGACAGAATGTCATTTCCACGTTCACAAATGCTGGAGTTAGAGCATGCATTTTCTCCCCTTTCTCCCCCCATCAAAGCACCAAATCTGCACCACACTGATGGATGTTCAAATCAAATATAAACAGGAGAAAAGGAAAATGATAGAAAGTCCCTCTCCCAAGTAACTGAATGCCATATGAAAGGATTTTTACTTGAGGTTAGGACCACTCACGTACAACAGTAAAAGCCCATGTTTTGACAGGCAAAAAAGGCAACCGTTGAATATGAAGCTCATATTTCAAAAGGGGATGCAGGGGGCGTGGCCTAGGGGTGTTGTGTTGTAATGATTTTTAATGAGTTCACTAGCATCTACTCATCACATCCTGACAAAATGACATGACTGAGGAGCGCTTTCAAGGAAGAGACAAATCAGAGGAAAACCGTCCAAGACTCACTTATGAATAAAGACAAACAATATCTTTGGTCTGGTCTGAAATGAGGGGCACTCAAAAAAAAAAGTAATAGAAACCACCTGACCTCACCACCTACAGTAGGCAAGGAGCTATAAAGGACCAGATCTTAAGCTTTGTCACTCCAGCAAGGCATCTATATCTATCATGTCTCCCTTCTGTTTTAAATACAGTGACAGCAAAAACTCCTCAAACCTCCTCGAACTACTGCACCATTAACAACACCATAGGAGATTATGCTCCTTATTTACTTACATTGCGCTCACGTGGGTCACTCATGTGAACACAGCACAAGGGCCTTTCTTCAGCTCAGCAAACATCAGCTAATTTACGCCTATTTTGCTAGACGCTGTAGAGAGAACCCTTGTCTAAAATTATTAATCATTTGTCCTGGTTTTAGGTGTGATGTAAGCAGCTAGTAATCAAAACAGACTTGTTAATTTGGCAAAAGCAATACAATGGTGCATAATGAGCAGTATGTGGGTTTTAGTCTTCTCCTTATCAGGCCTAACTGAGCTCGACAGATAATGTATGCAGAGCCAGATTTTCTGCCCTGTGATGGAAATCCCTACACTCCACACACTGTACCTGTTGGTGCCCAGAGGCCTGCTTTACTAAGTGAAGACAACATATTCACACTCTTACCTGTGTGGGTCTCAGAGTGGGTCTCAGAGTGGGTCTCAGACATAATTCTACTTATTAGAATGTTAGTGGTAACTACTTTAAACCTAGTGGAAGAATGGTAAAGATCTTTACATCTTTGAGTGGTTCAAATGCCATGCTGAATGTTTTGATGATGTGTCAACTTTGCACAAGTATACATTCTCTAGCATACATTGCCAGATATATTTATGTATCTACCTGTTAAATGTAAGCTTTCTCTCTTATGTTGGTCCACTTCTATTTCAGGAAAAGCAATGGAAAAAATTGAAAATGTAATTCAGATCACAGATTTCAGATTTCAGAAACATCTATTAGGTCAGATTTTTGCTTACAATTATACTTTGTGCTTAAAGATTTCAAAATTTCAGACAAATTTTCAGATTTTAGATGAATAAATTAAGTACGAATGCTACAGTGAGAGCTCACATTACTTCAATCCAAGAGCAGATGAAAAGAGAAGTTTCCTCTTTTTTGATCTGCCAAAATGTTGGTTAGCTTAATTCATGTGTTCATTCATTTGTTCATTCATTGATACATCTATACATTACACACACACACACACACACACACACCTAGTGATTTCCACAGAAATGTTCCTGGACCCAAATTCTTTGGTGCGCATTCTTTGTTATTCAAACTCAAGCTGTCAGTGTGCAGTGGGCAGTATCTGTTACACAGATATTCACATCCTAATTCACATTTTTCTGAAGACAGCTCAGTACCTTTTGCCTAGTGACAGAAAACTTACTGGTGGTGAGAGTGCAAATGTGTATGTGTGTGTGACCCATCAAGACATTTGAAGAGAGCTGTGGATTGCTTACCTCTTCATTTCCGAGAGCAGGTGTACAGTGTGCGTGGTGTCGGGCTGTGGCACCACTGCCCATAGTGGCATCAGAGTATAGCCGATCATGTGACTCTAAATTTCAGCCAATGACTCTGAGCTGTAACTTCAATGTGATTGATTACAGAGATTTTAACGCTCAAACCAAAAAATGCTCTATTTCTGATTTTAAGCTGAATAGAATAATAATCATGAAATGTACATTATGTTTTTACTTTTAATGAAGAGTCAGATATTATCATATAATTTCCCAACAAAATAACAAGATCTCTCTAATGCTCATAACTTTCTTAATTATTCCATCTATTCACTGAGAGCTGTGACCGTGAAAATGAGCAGTCAGTACCCACCAGTCAACACTACTGTCTTTACCTGTGAGGGAGCAATCATGCCAATCGGATTTCTTCAGTTTATTTATAACTATCAGTAAGAGACAGTGGGACCATCTGTATTTTGGTCAGTTCAGGTCTAGCATTTCTCCTTTGATGTGACATCTTAATACCTACCATGAACATTAATTAATAAGGTGGTTTTTCATTTCAAATTGTAGCCCAAACTAAGCGACGTGTTGGAATCATTGTTCTTCTAAGCAAAAAAAAAAAAAAAAAAACTTTTCGTCATTATAAGTGGTCTTACTGATCTCCAGAGTTCATAGACATGTAATAAGTATCATGGACATGTAATAATATTACTATAAATAATTATTAATAATGTATTTATTTATTAGTCATTTTAACTTATTTCTGTGTGTACTGCAAAAATACATCGTCACGGCACGCCGGTCCCTGAGCACGAGGGACACGCACGCTCTAGTGTACACTCAGGCTCTGATTCGTTCCTAGTCACCCTTTGTTTAGTCAGTCCTGATCACCTGCCCCTAATAGTTACAGGTACTATTTAAGTCCCACAGGTTCCAGCCATCGACGCTGCACATTTCAAGCCTACGAGTCACACCTCAGAGAGCCCAGACGAAGACCTTCTGTCCTGTGGTCTGCTGATATTCCTACAAGTACTTGACTACTGTTAATATTACTGATTTCTCCTATTTGTTTAGTTTTCGTATCATCTGTTTTGTCGTTAAATGGATAATAAAGACCATTTAACTAAACCCTCTGTGCCGCCCCATTGCACACATCTCTCTTCAGCAGATGTAAAGAACACACAGACATTCACAGTTCCATCTGAAGCATATTCTAGATGTGATGAGAACGCTTGCCACCATTTGGACAGATATATTTTTCTCTGTGATGAGGATTTCTCCAAATTCTGTGATGGACATGGACACGTTCATCAAGTTGTGTGTGACATCAAATTTCAGAAACAGCATAGGATATTTTTAGAACTGTTGACGCGTTGAGTGAGAATAGAGTCTCTTATGAGCAATACCATCTACAGTCTAGCCTAGCCTAAGCAAGATTCTGGTTCTGCTTCTGGTGCTCATATTCAATCCTAATTAAATTTTAGGCATATGTTTCTGAAACAGGAAAATTGTATTGGATAGAATGATTTAAAAATAGCATAGCAAGAAACACACTAAATATGGAACCCTAATGGAAAGGGCTAAAATGGTACCACATGGTCTCTAGACTTTGATACCGTGTTCCTTTGTGCATATGGATTTTGATATGTGACGTTTAAATTGGTAAGTGTGCTGGGCTGAATGTCATACACAGGGAGACATTTCATCATGTGGTAGTGATTAGCGGCATCCTGTCAAAGACGGGGGGGCCTTTCACCTCACGAACACTCCCTCCACTGCGCACACATCTCATGCGTTTGATTAGCGCGAGCTGGTGGCATTTGGGACATCATCCATAACAGATACATTCTCTTATTTTTTTCGTATTTTGACCTTTATCTGTCCATGAGCAAATGAAGACATATTATTAATGAGCAAACTGTCTGCTTTCTTTGCAGCTATCACTATGACAAAAACGTAGTGGTGTTGCTGCGAAAGTATTTGACACTCTGAATTATGTAAGCATCACAAATAAAATCAAATCTTTCCTCAATTATTTGCTGTATTATTTCCGAGCTTTTCTAGAAGTCTAGAAGGCTTTTGATAACACCAGCTTTGACTACACCTGCCACCATGCCACCCTGAAGTTAAAAGCATTACTCAGATTGGACCATGTGTTTCCGTGCCACTCATGGTGAGGCAACTTGTTGCATTTATAGTTGGAAGGTTTGTGAGGCAGAACTAGATGCACAAATCAGTATGAGAAGGGTAGCCATTGTGTTCACAAATGCAATATGTTCCAGCAGTTCAGCCCATTAGAAAGCTGTTAATTTCTCACCGTGGAGGGCTGTCTGATTCATGAGGCCTCCAGGAGCAATAACCCAGTGATTTATCCTCCACGAGCACACTCGCAAATGGGAGAGGGAGAGAGAGCCTAATGATGCACCATTCCTGCCACTTAGCCAATGTTTTAACATCCAAATAAAGATGGATTCATTGAGAAAAAAGTCAACATCTTTGTGTCTCTATTTTACTCTTAACTTACTGGCCAATAAGGCTACAAATATCCCTATGATACAATAAAAAGGATCAGACATGGGTGGCTATATTAAGTTGCCCTGTTCTTAAAGTTTGTATTGCTTAATTGCTAACTGTGGTACAGCTCAGAATGTGGGGTGAAAAGTGAAAGTGAAAAGTTAGAATAAGCTCAAAATATTATATAATTAATATTAATTAATAATTAATAGTACTATGCAATAAATTATACATATTATAGTAATATACAACAACAACACTAATAATATTATTATAATAATTATATAATTATAATAATAATCAGAATGAGGCATCCTCTCACCTCTCTTACTGAAAATACTGAATTAATCTGTTGCATCAGAACATGAAGTAGATAATGACTACATTCATTCTTTCTTTCTTTTATTTATTTAATCATTCCTTGTAGCATTCTGGTGTACTCACAAAATACCCCAACAGTTGTGCAGCCTGGAAACAATCAGGTGCTGCCTCTTTTAGTGATCGTTTAACAGGAAGCAGTATTAATGTTTAAAACAGGAATCAAATGTCTGTTCCCATCTCTGAATGATATCTTGAGGGAAAGCTGTAAAAGATGAAAAGACGAGTTGTGGAGAAGAGGGAAAGTGGCTTCTTGATCTTGATTGGCTAACGGCTGAAAGCCTGAGGCGACGACACGCCTGTCATTTCTCACTCTTGTTTTGATCTCTTGAAGCATCCTGAGCTGTGTATTTGTGTGGCTGTGAGAGAGTTCTGGGACACAGAGAGAGCATGAAGGAGGGAGACTATTGGTAAATTCTGAAAACTGTTTCAGTTTCAATGAAGCTGTATAACTGGGATGTTTGCATGATTGTAAGGTGTCATATTAAAAAAGAGGAAACGCAGAGATCAGTTAGACAGTTGGACAGTCCGTCAGTTAGACAGTTGGACAGTCTGTCAGACAGTTGGACAGATAACTGTACCACTCTAAAACTTCCAAGTTTATACTTTGTTTCTGTAAGTACTGGACTGGAATCTACACCATGGTAAGAGGTTTCTGTACACATTCTATTAAGTCTTAATTCTTAATTAAGTCTTAGTCTTCTCTGATGATCTAAGCGAGTGGGTTAATCAACAAAGGCTAGCACTTATTCCAGACACAGAAATTGAAAAGAAAAATAAATTGCTCAGCAACAGTTTTGCTAAGCCCTCACTGGTACTGGGCCAGCGCATGGTTAAAACCTGCTGTGGGACAGATTAAATCCATGGAAACCTGGAGCTCCTAGCTTCACTAGCTCCTTCATTTATGTCTTAATGCAAATTGCTACTGAGGAAGAGAACTGATGTCTTAATCATGTAACTGTTTTATTAATCATGTGATACAGATACACATATATTAGCAAAAATCCCTGCTCAAAGCTGAATCTGTTATTTCCAAAATAAGTATTTGACTTATTGTTAACATATATAACATATTTTGTGCTCTAGGGAAATGGATGCTTGCACATTACTGTTTAACTGCAGTTCCTACAAGTACAAATAATAGACATCTAAAAAAATCAAATTTGTTCATGAAAAGTGCAGCGAAGCGTCAAGTCCATTTGGAGCGTGTTCTGTGATTTGAGTTCAGTTCGGATGGTAAGGAAAGTTAATAACACAGTACAGTACAGAGTGGATTAAAAAAGGCTATAATCACCTAATATGCCACACCCACCCACACCCACACATCCACACACACACACACACACCAAATCCAGAAGAGAGACGGGAGGCATGACAGAGCGCACAGCCTGAAGAAAGCTGGAAAGGTTGCAGCAGAGCAGGAACTCAAGACCTGTAGAAGAGAATCACAGTGAGAAGAGAGAAGTCAAAGGTCCAAGCACAGCCCCACACAGAGCTGCCCTGCAAGACACATCCCTGTCACGTGCGTCTGCTTCCAGCCACATGACCTGCTTGCACCCTGTATTTAAAATGATTCTGAGCTTTGAAGAATGTTTAGGACTGATAGTTAAAGCCTTAATTAAGTCCAAGCAAGTTCATGACAGAACTGTCTAATTAATCATTACAGATTCAAGCTCCTCATTTTTTATCTGAAACCATCATCAGCAAGTTCACCAACACAAAGCAGACTCAAGATTCGAGATCTTTATTGTCATTCAACTATGGACTTGTAAAAAAAGAGCATGCAACGAAATTACATCACAGTTACGCTGGTCCAATTGCAACACCCTTAACGAAGCTAAACAAATCTGTTGTCATCAGCTACTGGTCTTCATGATGAATGGGTTGTAGAACTACAACCTTCAGATGCTTGATGCTAAACATGATGTATAGCAGCAGCTGAAGGTTGTAGTTCACTAACACAAAAACCTGAGGTGTGTCTTATTCAGATCCATTACAGAAAGTGTGTGTCATCTGTCAGCCTGTGGCTACAGCATGGCTGAGTGAACCGGACACAAAATGTCTCTAATGAAACAGCATCTGGGTCTTTCCTTCAGTTGCATAATGAGTTTTTTAGACTTTGCCCCATGACCATCTACTGAGCAAATAAAATTAGAATATACTGTATGTCCCTGCATTTGACCTAACTACAATTATTATAGATGCTTTATAATGTGAAAAATGGTCATCCAGTCTATATCATATATTCACCCCGTTTCTCTTACTCACCTTATGTCGATCCTGTTTATACCTATGACTGCCATTCTCTCAGACTGCCTTTATCATCACCTGTCTTCACCGCACTGCTACTGACTACCCTTAATTCCACCCAGAAACAAACACACCACACTTTCTGTCACTCTCTCATTGAGCCTGCACTGCATCGCTGGGCTCTACCAAGGGCTCAGGGTTATGTCCCAGGGACATGTGATCAGGGACAGTGCCTTTGACCAGGTAGCACCGAGACCAGCTCCTGCTGCCTTATACCCAGGAAAAGGCAGGAGAGAGAGAGAGAGAGAGAGAGAGAGAGAGAGAGAGACAAAAAAGAGAGACAGAGAGAAACAGGGAGATGGATGGAGATAGCAAATGAAGAGAGAGAGAGTAAGAGAAAGGCCAAGAGAAAAGAGAGAGAGGCCAAGAGAGAGAAAGAGAGAGAGAGAGAGGCAGAAAGGGAGAAAAAGAGAGAGAGGCAGCACAATCCGTGAAATGAGAGCAAGGGGACTTGCAGCCGTTTTCTGAAGGAGTGATGGCCGTGACGCATTTCTCACTACTGTCACTGCATCCCCCAGCCATGTCTCAGCGACCCACTCACACCCACATGCGCACTCAATCACACACACTTAATCTCACACACAGCATATGAAGTGTGTGATCTGCAGCACTGCAGACACAAAGCAAGGCTACAGGGGCAGACCGTAAAGAGACACAGAAAATGGGTCAAATGTGAGAGGCTGGTAGACCATTAGAGGAGGTACTCTACTTGGCAAGGGCCCTTCACTTCAACTATTTACTTTTGTCCTAAGAAATACATAAACTCACAAATTTATACAAATGTCAATGTCAGATTTATAACTTACTGTATAATCATATGGTCATACTGTATGGCCAGTTCTTATTGTGTTATGTAGATTTGAGTTCTGAATGGTCAGTTAGATTTGTAAATGTTTCGCTACATTTTCTTGTATTATTGTACTATATAAGTACTAATTGGCATTTATGTGAAAATACCACAATGACTTACATACAATTGAACATATCTATTTATTACTCTACAGGGATTTGTTGTTCACACCAATTGCTGGAAAATATTCTTTATTATTTCACATTACTGTTATCACACATTAGGTTTTTCCATATGCCATAGTTTGTGACATTGTTTTAAAATCAGCAATATAAGTATGACTAATTTTATGCCTCATATGGATTGCTGAGATACCAACAAAACGGAGGGGGCACATAATGATTAAGTGTGAACATGAAAAAAGGAGTAGGAGAGCGAGAGAGAAAAAGGGAGGAAGAGAAAGAGAGAGAGAGAGAGAGAGAGAGAAGAAGCCAAAGGGGGAGGGAGGAGAGAAGTAGTCGAGTGTCTATGGGGTACAGGCTGATAAAAAGGAATCTGTCCATCAGATCTGATGTCACCATATCCACTGCTCCACTGTGTGGGAACTCTGTGTTGGCTGAGAACAGTGAGTGGGAGGAGGGGGAGAAAGAACGTGAGAAAGAGAGAGAGAGAGAGAGAGAGAGAGAAAGAGAGAGAAACTCACTGGCTGAATGGATGAAGGGGACTGAGAGGAGGGGGTTCTGCTGGAGGAGGAAGGGACAGTAGTGAGGGGAAGAACACCTGCTTTGAAGCAACAGAGATCAGAGGGCAGTCTCCTCTCAGGTTGCTACTCAGGCCAAGACACAGACTTTTCTCGCTATAGCCACATCAAAGCCTGTCTCTCTGCCACCTGCCTCTCTGCCACCACAGGGAGGATCTCCCCCAGCATCCACCTGATCCCAGTTCTCTGCCTGCTTGCCAGCTATACCTCCGCCCACCTCACAGAGAGGAAGGAGGAGATAGAGAACCTCCTCAATCATTGCCAGGCTCAACAATGACACGCAGGGACAAAAGACAGAGATCTACCAACACTGGCTAAACACATGCCAACAGGTTTGAAACAGAGGCAGTGTGACCTCAACCTTTAATACATAATTATTTATCTGATCATAAAAGTCTGCACTATAAAAAGCAGCAAGGACTTCCCCACCTCAGACATCAGCACTTTTTTCCCCCCTGAAACGAAGACATCATATAATATAGAAGTCAAACACTGCTTAGGGTATATTAGTGTGGACAGATGGAACCGTGCCTTCAGCAGGCATTTCCAGAGCTAGAGTCCAGGTACCTGGTGTTGATAGTTTTTAGAAGACACGGTCCAACATAGCATCCCCAGCTCCTAGGATGACGTACGACTCACCAGGCTTCAGCCTTCAAACTGACAGCTTTGGAAGGGTTGCCTCTCTGCCTGCCAATCTGCCTACTTTATTTTGCCCTGCAATTAAAAGAAATGAAAGAAAAAAGATCCTAGACTCTTAAAGCACGCGAGAAGACAAGCTGCTTGTGAGGCTTTCCGCCCTGAGTGCCGTCAACCCTTCTCTCCCCATCGGAGTGCGAGCGGGTTGGAGTGAGGGACTCGGTGCTGATCAGGCTGCTATAGTGACAGCTTGAGCTTTCAGCTGGGGAACATGGGGAGCCTAACACATTAAGGCGACCAATCAGCTTTAGGTAATCCTAGCTCTTCCTGGAGACACGGGCAGGAGGAGGAATTAGATGAGGCTGCCTCACTCACTGGGAGGAACCACTGTGAGAAACATATAAATAAAGGACAGAACTGTTTTCTCTCTTCTTTTTTCTGTCTCCTTTTGTTGATACATATTTTTAAGCCCTTCTCTGTAATCTACTGATATCACATAGAGGTTTATGTTTGGGACTCCATATACTCCCAGCCTCCTTGTCACATGACACTACCTGACATGGACGTGGCAGAAGACTGCTGCTCTCCTACAGAGTGTCTGTAATCCTCACTAGCAAAGTTTAGAACAAGCTGACAGCACCAAAAAAAGATAAATATAAAGGATTTTCACATTTCATCATGTACTGCGTAATTGCATTTTCCTACAGCTTTTACCTCCAACACAAATCCAGGTCTTTTCCTGTGTCACAATCATTTCGTACAGAAAAATACCATTTTAGACACTTTTATTTTGTAAAATACTTTTAAGAGTATATTTTGAAAGACTATCACTTTTAATCACTAACATGCTCAGCCAACATGCTCTTGAAAATATAAATGTGCACTTCTTAATAATAAACAACAGCAAGATATTGACATTTGGCTGTGAGTGAGACCACAGTCAAAAAGTGAACTCAGAAACTTCTCTCACTCAGAGAAGAGAGTGACTAATGTCTTGCATTACATTTGTTGTTTATTCCTGCCTGGAAGCAGTGAAATAACCCTATTAAATCAAGTAGTCACCCCCCCTCCCCATTAATCTCAATGCAGCGTACTAGTTTCTCAAAGCTAATGTGGTTTGGAATTTGCATGAAGCAAGTTTACCCACAAACCTTTGTCTAAGAAGATTTGTCTAAGAAGAGTCCAGATAGAGAGATTTGTCCTAGACATGGATTAACCTTACTAGATCTGAGGCAATATACCTATAAGTCTTAACACCAGAGTTTCCTTCCTCTGTTTAATCACTGCTGCTGTCAGGGAAAAAGTAACGGTTGGTAAGAAGTGCTTCATGATTTAAACTAAACACCATCTGAGATTTAGTGAGGATTTCATTGTGGATGGCCTTCTGTTCAGATTACTGTTTTCATTTTTGGTACATTGTACAAATGAAAGTACATTGTTCACTCCTGGAGGATTGTGGGTACAGTACATTGGTGAGGAGGAGCTGAGATAACAACATCCAGCAGGATTCTGAAGTGCTGTAAGGACATGAACATACAGGCTGAGTGAAAACTGTCGCCCTTCAGAGCAGCACACTTTCTCAATAAGACACATCTTATGAAGATTTGTCCACATCCTTCTCACACAGCAAAAAATTATGAGATTTGGCTGATGAAAAGCAACCATTGAAAAAAGAACAATCTGTACCAATCTGGGAGGCCTTTGACACTCATCAACAAAAGTTTCATACATTCCAACTAAATATCATTATGTCATTATATTATGACAGGAGACAAATTATTTCATAACCTGTTTTAGTCTGCAATAGTTAAATCAGGTTCAGAATTAGCTAGAATGATGTAGCTCACTGGTTGGACCCAACTGTTACTTCTTATTAAGAATGGAAGGATCACCAGACTTCCATTCCATCTGCTGCAAGCCACTATTAGCACAACTGCATCTTATGGGCTAATGAATGAACAGACAGGGCTCCAGGAGAGAGTGTCCAGAGAGAGGGTTCAGAGAGAGAGGGTCCAGGAGAGAAGGTTCAAGAAAGAGGGTCCAGAAAGAGTGTCCAGTAGAGAGGGTCCAAAGAGAGAGAGTCCAGGAGAGAGAGGGTCCAGAGAGAGAGGGTCCAAGAGTGAAGGTCAAGAGACAGGGTTCAAGAAAGAGGGTCCAGAAAGAGTGTCCAGTAGAGAGGGTCCAAAGAGAGAGAGTCTAGGAGAGAGAGGGTCCAGAGAGAGAGGGTCCAAGAGTGAAGGTCAAGAGACAGGGTTCAAGAAAGAGGGTCCAGAGAGAGGGTCCAGGAGAGATGGTCAAGAGAGAGGGTTCAAGAAAGAGGGTTCAGATTGAGGGTCCATGGGAGAGGGTCCAGAGAGAGAGGGTCCAGGAGAGAGGGACCGGAGAGAGTGTGTCCAGAAAGAGAGGGTCCAGGAGAGAGGGACCGGAGAGAGAGTGTCCAGAGAGAGGGTCCAGGAGAAAGCGTCCAGGGAGAGGGAGCAGGCACGTGCCACCTGCACACTAATGCAGGCACACTAATGTTCTTATCTGTCTTCTCTCACTCCTACAAGTCAGTCAGATGTGAGAGACCCTAACCCTAATGCTGACCCTTTCCCTAACCCTAACCCTAACCCTAACACTGACCCTAACCCTAACCCTAACTCTAACCAGTGTGTGTTTGGTGTTGGAGGCAAATGTTTTCAAGTTGACACATTATCTAAAAGGAATGGTTTGGCAAAGAAACCTTTATGTAATTTTCCACATATATCATAGTATTCAATCAGTCCACATGATTGGTGCATTTATTCATTCTGCAATGGATCTATGTGACTAATGTAGCAAGCAAGTACTGGTCACTGTTTCCTCTAAACCTTAATTTACTAAGCTACATAGTCTCATTTTGTGCGTGACTAATTTGCTAAAATAGTATTGATAGAACATTTTAAAAATGAAAGTTCAATGGTACTTTATTATAAACCACATAACTCAGAGACCTCTTAGTACAAGTCCACCTTCAAATGAAATGATATTAGTTATGCAAGTTGGCTGCAATCATATCATCGGCATCAGCTACATAGCATAGTTCAGGTTTAGTTTACAGTAAGTTTAAAAAATAAATGCGTTACACAATTTGGGCATATACTTACAGAAGAGATTTGTAGTGAACTAGCTTTGCAGTACTAGCAAGATTGGCCTCATAGCCCTAGTGCAAAACTCATAAAGAAAACATTGAATAAATACCACATGAACTGCTGCATGAATACATTTGGAGTAAGTGGAAAATCACGTAAATCTGATTTGTTTTTGCACTGCTGCTTTAAGGATCTGACTGAGTAAATGGTGTTCTCCACAAGTAAAGCACCCAGTGCACTTGTGCACTTAACCCTCCTCTTAAAGTCTCACAACAGGATAAATTCAAATGAGAGCTCACTAATCAG
The DNA here is from genome assembly GCA_020368025.1 of Brachyhypopomus occidentalis. Classification (NCBI taxonomy): domain Eukaryota; kingdom Metazoa; phylum Chordata; class Actinopteri; order Gymnotiformes; family Hypopomidae; genus Brachyhypopomus; species Brachyhypopomus occidentalis. Next base: position 1,301,998 of record JAGXOD010000009.1, on the reverse strand, counting down.
CAGCCTCATGATCTGTGCCATGTCCAACTAATGATCTATGCAAATATGATATCTGATATGATATTTGATTATTCTACAACAAATCAAACTGGCTCTGCATTGCCATAAATTAACTGTGATAATGACTGGCCATGCTTGTAAATGGCTGTGTCATATTATGCTGTGGAACAAAGTGTATTGCAAACTGATGACAAACAAACCAAAAATACACTTTTGACTTTGTTAGATTTCACGTTTAATTCTCTAAGTCATCCCGTAACTATTCTCCCACTTTCTTCATTTTGGATTTTCTTCCTCTCATCTCTGCAATGTCTTAACATGGATCCCAGCTCCATGTTGTCAGCTTGGCTTTTTAAAGTCATTTGAATAAGCCTCTTTTTTTCAGGAGCCTGTCTGCTGTTTCACTGCTCTGACTAAATCAGCTTTAGCAGCTAAATATAAAAATGTTGCCTGTGTGTTAATTCTTAAATATTTATCAAGGTGCTTGAAATACATCTTCATCCTTGTGAAGTATTCGTAGGGGAAGAGCACACACATTGCATGAAAGCTCTCACACAACAAATGACCTACAAAAAGTCTTTGACAGTGAATTTACTTCATTCTCATTTTGTCTTTGATTATCTTGATGTAGTAGTTTTGGCCAGTTCTGAACTAAGTGAACCCCGACTAAACCAATAAAAAAAAAAGTCTTCTCAAAGCTAAGTTAGGGGATTCATTTAGAGGTGGTTGGAATAACTGAATATGTAAATAACAGACTGACTAAATGATGTGAAAAGAGAAACAGATAGAATTAAGAGGTGCTGGAAAGGCCTTTGCCTGCCAAGAAAAGCCGGCGATCAGCTGGTGCTTCTAACACCAAGTAGAAAGCTGTGAGAGCAAGCTGTTTGTGTCATTAGTCAAACTTTGCATTTTGAAAACAGCACAAAACTGTCAAAAGCAATGACCTTATCTCACCTGCAAAAAGTAGAAGGTGGTGTATATTCAGCAAATTTTATAGCATTCTGATAACATCATCCGTATGATACCTGAGCATCATCCTGGCCATCACTGTTCATTACGCAGATGAATATAAAGAAAACTTTCATTTCAAATTAGACTTCAAATTAAACACTTCAGCAATATAGATATAAAGTATAGTGATAGTGATATAGTGCTGGTAGTGATTTCCATCAAAACAAAATGTTTTGTCCCCAGTCCAAACCATGGTACTTTCTCTGTCCAGTTTAGTGCTTGTTATGAACCTATGATTTAAGCCAGATGGCAGGTGAAGATCGCCTGTCTCCAACGCACCCTCTAAGTCACATTAAACACCAACTAACAAAAAAATATCCTAAAGAAATTCAAATTAAATGGAGGAAGTCAGTACAGCCAGTACAGCATGTGGCATTTCTGCCTGCACGCGGCGCGCAGATAAAAGCAGTTGTGAGAAAGGAGTTAAAAGGATCACGAGGGCTCTTGGAGGTGAACAGCGGCAGGCGGGGTGGGTGGCCGCCGTCCCGCCGACACACGCGCCTCTGCAGTGGGGCGGCTTCTCTGTCCTTTCACTCCGCCTCTGAACACACACAGGGCCGGGTCGGAGCGAGTGGCAGTGATTGGCACAGATGTATGCCTGCCTGCTAATCCCACACTCGGTGGTCATCTTCCCTGACTTGATAAGGGTCAAGCTGAGACTTGGCCCAGACGTGGAGACCTGTGCCAGGTAGGCCCAGGGAAGCATGTTGGCCACGTGCCCTTCTGTTCAGAGGCATCTGCCTTTGTGAAGTAGGGAAGTGTTTTTGTGTGTGTGTGTGTGTGTGTGTGTGTGTGTGTATCTGTTAGTCTAAGACAGCGGGACAAAAATAGAGAAAAGCATGGGAAATAACAGCAGCTGTAATGTATGTAATACAACTGCAGGCTCAGACTGAACAGTAGAACCATGTTGAGAATATAACATCATAGGCAAGTCTTCCTCTGATACTGCTGAGCATAAGACATGCCTTCAGAGATTTCACTGTGCATATCAAATCTTAATTTCATTTCAGCTCGAAAAAAAAAAAACATCAACCTTGTCAGCAGTTTAAATAATGTTAGTCATGTCTGTGTGTCTGTCCCTGTAATATACAGTATGTGCCATGTTTAAGAGTACTGTGACCACTCCCTATGCTGGTGCAGCCAATGGCTACTTGCTCTCATTAATCTGCACATTTCTGTTAGCTTTATAGCAACTTTGCATATATAAAATGGTACATCTTTACACTGCATAATATCTGCTGAAGTGAAGCACAGATCAGTTATTTTAGGTGCAACAATTGCTCACACTGACTAATAGACAATGTTTAAACACTCCTACAGTGTTACGCTCAGCGAATTAGAGCAGAAAAGAGCAATAGCCAATTGTCACACCATTAAGGGTTCATTTTTAGCAGCATAGTGACTGCATGAGCCAGGGCCAGTCCCTCATTGCCCCTGATTTTAACGGCCCTGCACGCTACAGTTAGCACATGGCACTGACATGCATATTGAAGAATCTCTCCCCCCCAAATGACTCTGTAAACAAGATGTGAGGGCAGCACTGGTAACATAATTCGCACGAATAAGTGTCAGGGTGCAGTTATTGCGTTATTTAGTGCGCCATAAAGCGCCAGGCTATTGATTTGAGAGGCGAAGCGGCTCCCCAGTTATTTCTGTCATTGCCACTCTCATTAAACTGATATATTGAGCTCTGTGCTTTCCCCTCTGCATTTGTGTCTCAGACGTCCCTCTCTTGTTATTCCCCTTGCTTCGCTTTCTTGCTCCTCTTCTTTCTCTTCGTCGTTGTTCCTTGTGCCCGCTTCAGCACGTCCACTGCTATCTGTTGTTGATGTCATTCTGCTTCACTAATATCTGTTTTTATACTGAGCTTTAGACGATCTTTGCGACACTCCCTTTAAACAGACCACTTGTGGCAGTCGCCAGCACAACAGTGTGAGCAGCTTGGCTTAAGCAGCGGAGGAGCAGAATGAACAACACGACATGAAAAGAATGAATAAAGCAGGCTATCAGCAGAGCTGCACGTTTTGCGCTTACATAAACTCAGAACTGTTAATTCGGGATAAATCCATACTAGTTCTGGAGCGGGATCCCTGTAAACAGTGGGCTGGCTAGTAGTCCCAGGCTTACAGCAGAATTTGGGATGGCAAAGCACCAGACATTATTGCTCAGGCTGCCACGCCAGCCCAGCCCGTTCCCCACACGCTGCACAGAGCCTGCACTGAAATCCCATCTCCACTGCAAATATGATTTTGTACACATTGCTTCACCAATCTGAAAAACCGGTAATCTGTGACCTTAGGGAGTTGACCTGGAGTAGATAACCGGAGGATGTATGCCAAAGCTCTTTAGTCAAGGAAAGGGGGGAGAGCAACAAGTGGCCAGACTGAAAAAGCATATTTAATATTCAAGAATGGACCCTGCTTGGGTAGAACACAGTCCTAAGGATGCCAATATGGGCTGTATGTGGTGAGCTTCCAATCTGAGTAATTTAAAAAAAACTACTTATTGACTTATTGAAGTACATCAAAGTCACATCAAACTGATATTCTTATAGCTATCAATTATTCATGTCAATGTTTATGTCAATGTTATGTCAAATCTTCCTCAGTGCACACTGAATGCATAAAGTACTTTGCAAAAGATGAGATCTTGAAGCCAAAGTTCAAACAAGTTATTCTCTCTTTTAATGCCGTTTAATAAACAGCAGTTAAGAGCTAGTTAATTAAAGATGTTATCTGGCTTCACGTGCACATGGAGCGCAGAATAGGAGGTGTATGGAAGGTTAGGAAGACAGAGAAAGAGAGCGAGAGACAGGAAAGAAGATGCCTGTATGTGAGGTGATCTGAAAGGAGAAAATGGGGTGAAAGTAGTATTGGAATTATAGAACGTAGAGAAAGAGAGAGAGAGGGCAGGAGGAAGTGGTGTAGAAAGAAAGAGGGAGCAAAAGACGCATTATGAAAGACAGAAAGAGCCAAAAGTGGACATAGAGACAGAATAATAGAGAGAAAATACATGCATGCAAGTTAAAAGGAAAAGTTAAAATGGGGTGGAAGGAATCCTGGAGCAGTGGAATGTGGATATAGTAAGATAGAGAAGGCAAAGAGAATTAGGGAAGGAGAGAGAGAGGGAGCAAATGATGGAGAAAGAGAGATAAAGAAGGAGAGGGAGAGAGAGAGAGAGAGAGAGAAAGAGAGAGAGAGAGAGCAGGAGTGACAGAGAGAGACAAGCAGCAGAAGATAGCTAGAGGGAGAGGGAAAGAAGGGGCTGCCCTGATGGATATGTGGAAGAGTCCAGCCTGTCCCACAGTCTGCTCTCCCATGGGACGCTGTGGAACATCAGCCACTCAGATTAGCATCTCGCCTTCCACCTCATAGAAACAGACTCAGTCCGGCAGCAGTCGGCTAGCTGCTCACCCTCACTTATCGATCACGAGGTTAGGAGCGAACAAGCGAAGGAATAAACTAAAGCAACCTGTCCAGAAGTGAATACGAATGCTGAAAGTGAAAGAAAGTGCCTTGTGCCTTTAACAAAATGAGGTAGCACATGTGGCTGCTAAAACAGTCAGGCTTTTTAAATAGAAATATCACACATAGTTGAAAGGGAGATTCCCTGAAAAAGCTCTTCATAGTGACACATGCTTTATTTTAATTTAGAATAATTAGTGGCTATCACAGAAAATTAAATCCTTTCTATTTTCAAATGAACATACTGTTTCTCTAGAGGCACCAGCGTCCTGAAAATGATTCAGGTTGCCAATGAAAAAGACTATTCCAGGAGACCAATAAAACCTCCCAAACTACCTCGGCTTTGAACTTTCCTCGTGATTTAAGAGTAATGAGGTCAAGATGAACGTCTGTTCAGTGCTCTGTGTGCTGCTAAACAGAAGATGCAGTCTTACCTACTGCTCTCATTTCCTGGCCGACACGGCGATGATGATGATCAGAAGAGTCAGAATAAGGGCCCCAGCTATGACCAGGTAGCACTTCCTCTTCCTCAGCTGCCGCTATAGAAGGATGGAGAAGAGAAGCATATGAGATGGCTCCTGTAAAGTCGTGTGGACAGCGAAGGACTTCACATGCATGTGGTAAATTCTTTCTGATCGCCTTAGTTATTGTCAAGCGAGATCCATATTGGTAAGAACAGGGCCAACTGTTTCATTACATGTGGTAAAGCCTTCAGACTGCAGTGTTGCTTCATGATAGACGCCACATTGCAAAATGCCAAAATGTAAGTTTGTGTCATAGTTTTCCAGGTTAATTACTTCAGGTGCACTTGCTGCCTTTAGAGCTACTTTTCCCAAACATGAGGTTCCATAGCTACCGGAGGAGCAGATGCTGACCAGTATTCCCCTCTTTTGATGGATGCATTAATTGTTCACATAACCCCTTCTGCTTTTCCTAACATGACCTCTTCCCCCGATAAGTGTTTAAGGGACTTTCTTTTATAGAGAATGCCACAAGTGTTATTTGGATATTAAATGTTTCAAACAGTTTCTCTTCAGGGGGCATGAATGCCCCCCCCCCCTGCCTGTGCAATAATTTGTCATGTTTTTAAATTAAGTCTGTACCCAGGACATTCAACAGCCAACGACAAATATATGAATAAAAATTTGAGTAAATATATTTGAGTGCTGAGTAGATGTATTTAAATATATATTTTTATACTTGAGTGCTCAGGCAGCCCCCGTGATGGGGAGCCGAGAGGGAGCACAGACTGTATGATGTTTTGAAACGCTTTTCTTCTTCGCTTTTTTCTCCTTCGTTTTCCTGCTACAAAGCCAGTGAGAGCGGCAGGACTAGACCAGAGCTGAGCTGGAGTCTTTAAATCCTGACGCGCTTCAAAGCGCGAAGAGCAATTCATCTTCTTATCTGAGACTGGAAACAGGCTTTCTATGTGGAAAGGGAGAGAGAGAGAGAGGGAAAGAGGAGAAGAGGGGGGAGCAAAAAACTGCTGTCGAGTAATTTTCCGTTTAAACGTTCCACTCCACAACAATTTGCATAAGCAGCCCTGCGTCTGTGATAAGAAGATTGGTAATTTTCAAAGGCTCTGTGGGATTGAGAATTAAAAGCCTCTCTCTGCTATCTCCTCTCTTGCAGCTGGTCACCACAGATTCCCGGGCTTCTTTCTTACATTTACTCCTAAACTGCGCCTTATAAACTTTCTCTCTCTCTTTCTCTCTCTCTATATATATCTGTCTCTCTTCCTTCCTCCACCCTTCCTCTGTCAGAGCAGACTCCTTGTGCTGCTTCTCAGTCAGTCATCCTGGCTCCCACTGTCATTCACGGAAAACAAGGAAATAAGAAAATGAATAAGGTGACGTGGAACAGAAAAGGAGCTTTGAACAACAAAAGAACTGTTGCTCGATTTTAGAGCAGGAATCTTCCCGACATTGGGCAAAAGGGAGAAGTGATTATGACGGCTTGTGGAGAGTCCTGGGAGAAGTGGCAGCATGGGGTGTAGAGAATGTTTCTACTTACTGTGTTCACCATGGCCCTCATTTTAATTTATGAATGAACTTTTTTTAAAACAGGCATTTGATTAATACTGCATTATTAACACCCGTTCATATTTGAATAAAGACATCAAATGAGTACAAACTTCAGATAACATAAAATTTTTCTCTTGGGAACTATTCTGATTTAAAAAGGATGTCAGTGAGTTTCAGTCACTTTGGCAATTATTGCAAATCCTTTCTCTACCATATGTAAACAGGTAATATATACATTTGCATTTCAAAACAAACTAAACTTGGCATTCCTCGCTATGCAGTGATAATACAGTGGCTGGGGAATCCTTTAGTACAGATGCCAGGTCATAATACTCATAACACAACAAAAGTTTGATTATGATACTTTATGATCCAGAATTTAAAATCATAAAATGTGAATGCATGAAACATTCATAAAAGAAGAACAGCAAATTTGAAAATCATCATGTTCACTTTATTCTGCTTTTCCAGATTAATGTTAGCATTTTCCAGATTAATGTTAACATTTTTACTGCCTGGAGAGAACTGAAGTGTAAAAATTCCATACCAAACATGGCATATATTAATGATTTAAATAAAAAGAGAAATGTAAATACCTAGGCTAGAAATGCACTGAAGTGATCTACATTCATACTGGAAAGAGGAAGCTAATAGGTCAGAAAGATAGAGTAGTATAGAACCATACAAACATCTTGTGGACGTTTTGCAATTGTGACTCATAAATTCCAACTGGGGTCTCCATAGGGAAAGCTATTTACCTTGTGTGACATGTGAAATCTCTTTTTAATACCATAACAATGTGGCAGAATGATTACTGACATAATGTTATTCTGCCTTTATCTCATCTCCTTGGAAAATTGGAGGTCTGTAAAATAAGTAATGTTTGCAGAGCTACTGCCTTGCTTGTAATCGGCTTATGTACAATTTGCATAAAAATTCGGCCCCAGTCTGGCTGATTATGATGTTTAGAAGGCATGGCAAATAAACACTGACTTGTGGTCCTGCTCTTCACTGCAGTTGGGCAGTTGTTCTACATGACTGCTCAGATCCGGACACCTCCCCAGGACTCCTGTAGAACCACTAGGTTGCTTTAATTTTGCGTCAGTGCACAGCTTCTCTGTCTAAATTTATAAGTACTCCAAACAGAAAACTGCCTGCCAAGCACCCTGATCAACCCCAAATCCCTGTGGGTTATATGGAGGAAGGGAAAATATAAGTTTTTCATAACAATGTGGTGGCAGCTATATTTTGTAGTGGTCAATCAATGTGAAAAAAAAAAAAAGTGTTACAAAATATAGGTATGTAGGAATGCGACTTCATGAAACAATTGTGCTATGAACGTTACTAGTAGTCAGTGACTCTTATAGCTGTATGAAAATACTATGAAATCAGGTTCATTCCTAATTCCTGTATTATTTGATAGCTCAGTTTGGTAGTGTTACGTCCCTGGCACTGTTGATCCTTTGCAATTCCTATTTTGTCATGTGTTCCTTGTTCCATGAGAGTGGGCGGTACTCCCTGTAAGGACCGCCCTCTGTGAAGACTGCGAGGTCTGACCTTTATGCGGGTTGGCTACTGTGCATCACGCCATTAAGGGCATATGCAAAGAAGACACATGGGCACTCTCTTTTCTGTGTGTCTCTGTCATGTCATTGTTTGCTTTCCCTTTTTTCCTTTTGTTTCAACTTCTTGTTTTTTTTTTATTGTTGTGTTGTGTTTTGCATATATATATATATATATATATATATATATATATATATATATATATATATATATATATATATATATAGTAGGAACAGTATGGAGTTGATATGTGTCTTTTTTCCTGCTGTTTTGTTTTTCTGTTTGTGTATCAGGGAGTCAGGGCAGGTTAATGTGTTTTATTTGTTTTGTATTGTGCCAGTAAGGTGAGGCAGACGATTTCTGTTTCTTTTTCTCTTTTTTTGGTCCTGTTGTTTATTATTTTTGGCTACATCAACCTCCTGAAGTCAACTGCCCTTTAAAATTAAAACACCTACATTTTCCTTCAAACCACGAGCCATGTCTATCATTGCTGTTGTGATCAGCTTCCTAGACCAGGCTGTAACAGCAGTATTGTACAACATGTAGCTAATAAGAATTAGAAAACACAATTTTATTAGGAATTGTGTTGAAAGGGTTTCATATTCACTTGCTGAGACATGACTATGCTGTACATGAGTTCACTTTCTCTCATTTAGATCCAACAGGAACACTCCTAGCTTCAGCTAGCTAATATAAACTCACCTACACAAACACACATTTTCATACTCATACATGCTAGCTTCAAGCTATGAATCCGTCAGACACTGGGCTAGGGTGTGATCATTAGCCCTATCTCAGGGTGCGATCATTAGCCCTATCTCAAGATGTTTATCACCACTAAATTATAGTGCATGGGTTATTTGCATTAATTCGCTCATCACAGTATGAAATGGAATTGATCAGTTCCACCTTGTGTAACCCTGTACAACATTACTCTAGAGGATCTATACACATGGAAAAGGAACTGTATGTGCCAGTAAAGGAGCTTTGCATAGCTAAGGTAGAAGAGACCATTGAAAACTACACATACAAAGAAAGTGAAATTTTAGTCTGCCTTCATCTTTGGAAAGATGGGTCAGAATTACTATGGTCTGCAATTAGCTGTCAAAACAGCAGTGATGGATGAAGTACACTAACCACGTACTTGAGTTAAAGTACAGATACCCATGGTAAAACGTTACTCCAGTACAAATAGACATCCTCACTTTAGCTCTCTACTTGAGTTAAAGTACAAATGTAGTTAAGTATTGAAAGTAACGTTAAGGCTTTAATATTTAGCACTATGCTCTGCATTTAAACCTGTCAAAATAGAACTTGTTTTCTAATGTAAAGTGCTATGTTCGAATGTTTATTATTTCACAATATCAACGTATTTAGTTAGCTGGAAGCTATGAACTATTGTAAAATAAATAACTAGCTAGCTAACTAACTTAGCTAGCTACACGCCTAGTGCTAAGTTACTAAGGCAGTTTTTGGGTGTGTACTAATAGCATACTTAGCTAGCTAGTTAGATAACTAACAATGTATACAATGCTAATGTCGGACTTATTTTAACATACACGAAGAAACGGTTTGCTGCAAGATATTGTTAGATTACTCACTAAGGTAAATGACCTGTAGACCCATGAAAATATCTTACCTTTACATGTTTCCTTAGACTGGATGGGGAATTCTTATAAGAACAGATCTTATGGGACTGAGACAGGCAGAGAAGGCACTTGACAACGAATGAGAATTTTTTTTGGCCATTTCTAAGAATTTCACTCTGATGAGGCCATGGTTTGTGGCGAGTTACAGTTTCTTTGCCATTTTTATGTAGGGATCTGTTCACCCAAAACTTACGCTGCTGCGTTGCCGTTGAACCGAAACGTGATTGGTGTGCGTGCTTCGCGCTTTTGTTTTGACGTTACTTTTTTAACACATGAAGCCTGAAGGAACGGCAGATTTTGCATAATGTAGTGGAGTAAAAAGTAAAATATTTGACTTTGAAATGTGGTGGAGTTAAAATAAAAAGTTACAAAAATGAAAATACTTGAGTAAAGAAACACGAAAAGACTACTTAAGTACACTAAACGAATTACATTTACTTCGTTACTGGCCACCACTGCAAAACAGCAATGTATTTAATAAACGCTGTCTGCTATGATTAGCCTGGGCACACTGCTCCGTGGTTTCTGTGCTCTTGCGTGCAAGGGCTAAGGGGCGTCTCCAGCGGGTGTTGTCTGGCCGACATGGACACGCAACAGCCTGCGACTCAGCTAGACTGAGCAAAGCACACCTCAAACACAACAACCCCCGCCATGTGCTTCGGTGCAGAAGATCATCCGGCTGTCACACACTCGCACGCATGCGGAATCAAGTACGCGTTCATGCAAGCAGATGACGGCAGAGACTTATTGACACAAGTGAAGCTCTAATTATGAGCAAGTTTGTACTCTATTAAATCAAGTACGAGTATCCGAATTTCTCCGTGAAACCAATGCAAAGCTTTTCCCACTTATTTGTAGTAATATAAGTGTGGAGTGTCTACATGTTCTGTTCACAGCCTGCTCATTGAAGTTTAGTGCATGCAGCTGCAGTGTGGTAATGAACAATCATGTTTTATCTTGGTCCATTGAGCTCTGATGGGGCTGACACAACACTGGTCTTGTTACTTATACACTTCCAAGAGAAGAGAGGATTTGCTTTTGGCCTGATGGATTATAGATTCGATTTATCTTTGGCGTTTATTTAAGAGACACGTTGGGGCTAGAGACAGAAAATGACTTGCCATTTTTAATTGCCCATAGCTCGTGATGTTCATCAACGTACACTGGCTTAAGAGAGACGCTGAAAAGGAATTGTGGGTGTGTTTGGAACCAGACACACTCCTGCACTCCCTCCCTCCCCTCTGTGAGCGGCCAGCGGGACTGGCGGAGTGCTAAATTGCTCTGTGTGGGTTTGGTCACGGCTGAGCTCTCCTTGAGATAATGAAATGACAATTAATCGGAAAGCTGTTGCCGCTCTCTCATTTGCTCTCTCACTTGCTCACTTGTAAGAGGAGTGAAGGAAGGGAGAGGGGAAGAGGAGCTGAATGTGGGAGGTGAGAGCAGACTTTTGGGTTTATCCCAATTTCTTCTTCCAGCTGAAAATGCACTGGCTCCGATATGTGGATTTTGATTGAATCCTTAATGTTGAAACTGCACATTTACAAAAAAAGTATAATAATGTTTGCATTCTAAATGACTTTATTCCTTTGATTCTTGGAGACTTTGTGAATATTTAGGGTTGGATGTGTGAAGACAAACAGCACTAGAACCGAGCACTCTTTTGCAGGTGTGCATAAGCGCAAGCCAGATTTCTCTCTCCTTCGTTCTCACATACATGAAAATAATATTATAATTTTATATGCATAATTCAGGGAAGGATTTGCAGTTCTGTGTTAATGACAGTATGAACCTGTGAGGTACAGTCATCCCAAGCAATCTCAAAAAAAAACAAAAATAAAAACAGGAGACATACACAGAGAGAAAGAGAGAATTCATGCTTAGAGAAAATGAAAAATACATTATGCAGAGAGGCAAATCATAGTGTAACATCACAGTCAACTAATCTGGTGTTTTCGGGCTTTCGGATTAGTAAACAAAGAAGACAGAAAGAAGCAGGTACTGCTGAACATAAAAAGAGTGACTAAGGGTGAGACTGCTGCAACATAAACAAGGCACTCCAAATGTTAATAGAATGGAAAGAGAGAAGGAGCCTTCAGGGAATAAGAGGTAGGCAGCACATGGTGTGGGGTACTATTACTGTGTCTGTCCACTACACTGTTACTGTCTGGCCTACTGATGTTAACTTTGGATTCAAAATTATATGACAGAATGAACAATGTAACTTGTGAAATCAATTTACAAATGAAAATGGTATGAAATATTTGAGAAAAACATTAAAATGTATACAGGAAGAGTACATGCAGTTGTACTCTGTAAATGCTAAAATGTAATTAATCAATATCAGAAAGCCACAGGAAATTAGTTAGTCCTATCATAACAAATGACCAAAATATAGCATACATCAGCGCAAGAGCTGACCTACTCCAAAATGCACACACAAGTTTACACACAAATTAATTTATGTAATATTACACTAATGTGCATGCACACACACACACACGCACACACACCCATTGAAATATAGATCGAAGATATGTATGTTCATTTACCTAAAAACAGAACAATTTTAAAGCAAAAAAAATGAATAACATGTTAATGGTTTGAGCTGTAATTAAACTTCTCTCAATGGCTCAATCTGCAATGAATCTGTCACAACACCAAAGCTAAAGTAGGGTGGTTATGTAGCTCTCCAAATGTAGAAAACCTATTTGTGCATACAGACATCTGGTTCGGAATAATTACCTGATGATGGCTGGCCTTTGCAAGCTCCTGATTAGCAGATTCCACATGTGAGGTGGTGGTTTGAATGTAGTCTTCAATGCTGTCTGAAGAGAGTGGAAATTGACATTATTATTATCCTCATTAGCAGCACTGGGTTCATGATTATTGCATCACTGCCTAACAGTAACATATGTCTTTAAAACATATGTCTTTGTCTTTACCTACATCCTGAGGCTCTTTACAAGCTACAAACACACTTTCACTGCAGTGGGTACAGTCTTTGGCAGTGTATCTCTACACAAAACACTAATGTTACTGCATCTCTCCATCATTGCATACACTGGTGTCCTCTCTTGGAACAAGGAACATGAGAGGGACCCTTCACCTCCAGTCTTATCACACCTTACTCTGAAGCAGCTCTGTGTCCTCAGTGTGCAGCCATGTGATTGCAACATACCCATGGCTCCTTCCTTTCCTTGGAAATGGTGTTTGGCTTTAAACAGTATGCTGTATGGTTGAAAACCAAGCTCACACATGGTGAGTGTTTAAAGGCATGGAGTTCATATATACATTTCAGACTGGACCTTCAAACCCCAAAATCAGACTGGACCTTCAAACACCATACAGAGGATCAGCTTCAGTTCCTGTGGTCATAATGCTCCATGCTGTTTCGTACGTCCACCTCTCTTACCCTTCTACTAACATCAGACAAGCCCATCAATGGATCATATAAAGTTTGCAAAACTAGCTTTAATAGTGTCTGCAAAGTTTTTGTTGTGTGTTGGATTTTGTTGTGGTTTGAACCTACAGCATTAATACCTGATTAGTATCTGAGAATCTGATATGACGTAAAGCCTTTGAGGAGTAATCTGACGATAACATTTAAATCTTACACTACTAAGATATCAGTACCCTTTTGGATTTTATATGGAAAAAAGTTTTAAATAAGAATTTCCCACCTTAGAAATCCAGTCAATTTGACAATTTTAGCCTAGACATGCACAGAGATACATGCACTTGCAAGAGATATGCTCTTGCTTTTTAAATTCAGGAGAAACCCAACCAATTATTAGCTTTGAATAATCCAAATTAGTTGTCTTGTATCAATGCACATGTACTTATTCTACCAAGTGAGAACTCTGATTCAAAATGCAAACTCAATTCCCTTCCCAATTAAAAACAAATGTGCGGTTCAACACACTTGAGGGCCCAACTAAAGCAGAAGTGAGTGAGATACAGTAGGGTTAAAGTGGGGGAGCCTTGGTAAAGGCAAGCAGTGTAGCCTTCCTCTCTGCATAGCTGCTAGAACTAATGAGCTTTTGTTTATCTCCTTCTGATTTGATTTTGTAGGGGTCTCTACTGCTGACTGCTGCTATGCCAGGGACAGAGAGGCCAAGAGAGGAGGAAGAGGGCCAGGGTGAGAAATACAGAGCTTTGGTTAAATGAAAACCAAAGATGAAGAGCTCATCTGACTCAGTGAAGATGAAGAGCTCATCTGATTATCTGAACCTGAACAGCTCATCAAACTCTCAACGCTGAAGAGCTCATCTGACTCAGTGAAGATGAAGAGCTCATCTGATTATCTGAACCTGAACAGCACATCAAACTCTCAAAGCTGAAGAGCTCATTTGACTCAGTGAAGATGAAGAGCTCATCTGATTATCTGAACCTGAACAGCTAATCAAACTCTCAAAGCTGAAGAGCTCATCTGACTCAGTGAAGATGAAGGGCTCATCTGAATAACTGAAGCTGAACAGCTCATCTGACTCAGTGAAGATGAAGAGCTCATCTGACTAAGTGAAGCTGAGCAGCTCATATAATTCACTGAAGATGAACAGAAGATCTGTTTTGTGGCCACCACCTTCTTCTCTGTCACTAAAGACACGGACCTTTTTCTTTGTGGAGAAGCTTGGTCAGCAAGACCCAGTGAACCACACCAAAGAAGATTGACAAAACAGTGACCGAAAAAGTTTAGGAAGCTGAGAACTGGAATAACCAGGGGAATCCAGCACGAAAGTGCTGTGACTGTGGTGTGTGTGTGTGTGTGTGTGTATGTATGTTTATCTGTGAATACCAGTGACCAGTATAACCCTGCGAGCCTTTCTCCACATTCTCCTGTCCCATTTTAGCTGATCTATCATCCATGACCAATTACTGTGCCAGTAAAAAGCCAGCAAAATTGAAGAATGGTTCACTCAGAAATACTGAAGGAAGATGACACATTGTGCTGTCACTTAATCAATCAATATTTCAATAAGCGAGAGTGGAGAAAGAGGTGTGGGTTTGATGAATCACCAGACACCATTGATATGAAGACCCTGCAGGGTAGGTGACATCTCTCTAGTGTTAGCATGAGTGCAATGGGTCATTAGGTTGAACTATGAAATGGGAATACCATATGAGACAAAGTTAAACGAACCTTGTGGTCACAGAGGGCCATGACTAACACCTTTGTGAGCACTGCTTTAAACAGAATTTATTACACCATTTCAATATCACAAATCATCACAAACAGTTCTTATCATGTCGTGTTCATACTCTTAACTGTCTAAATTATTGTTACCATGTGAAAGAGTTCATTCTAGCCAAACAAATATTTAAATTCACTGAGGTTTACAGATAAGTGATGTTGTGGTCTGTTCCCTTCTCAGCTCTCACCTGGCTGGATTCAAGCAAACTCCTCTTCTAACTGAACAAAGCATCCACATAAGGTTTTCAAAACACAATGGACTGACTGATGCTTTTTAATTTTCATGAGCTCTACAGCTTCAATTTATTTAGGAATATAAGAACAAATTCTTAATGTCTCTAAATGAATAAACTTGACAAGCTCTTATCAAAGACTCCTCAGCTACACACACACACACACACACTTTTGAGCAAATGGCTCAAAAGTAGGGCAGAAATAATCAAATAATTAACCAATTAAGAAACTGGTGAGGTAAGCTATAAAACAAACACCTAATTAGTTTGAAGCCCAATGCAGTGTTGCTGGCTGCAGAGCTAGAGCTGCTCTTCAGTCACTTAATAGGCACAGTGCATGCAGCTGAATGGTCTTTCAGGCATACCACAAAAGAGAACAGTGCATGAAGGACATGCCAGGATAGCTAACCCACGGCCCCAAAAGCTCCACCTCTATCAATTATGCATCTAAATCGATCACGCAAGCTCATGCATGTTCACGTGAGTGAGTGATCACATGAGCAGCAGCGCAGCAGACGTGACCCACGTCTTTGTGACGCCGATGCTGAGGCGTCACCGCAGGGGCCACGACGGCCCATCAGCCTTTTAAAGCACTAATCCAAACTTCCTGGGTAGGGTTATTTCTCTTTATCTCTCCATCCTCTACCCAGTCTCCTATATATACCATGACGCATAGCCATTATTCATAACCAGCTTTTAATACCTGTACATTCTGTGCTTCAAGAGCACATAGTGACCACAGATGCTGGGGCCCACCACAGTACACAAGGCACAAAATACGGTCATCAGAAATATTAGGGAAAAATATAAATAGGAAAAACATTTTATGTAAGAAATTACAAAGATGGATAGAAAAGAAACTTTACAGCATCTCCAAGTCAGCATTTTTGTGCTAAGTGATTTCAATTAAAAAAATTTTTTAGATACACCGCTTAATGAAACAACGCAAAAGAAATGCATAATGAAACACTTATATAGTATTATATGTGCATATGTGCATGAATTAAAGAATTTCAGGGTGGGTAGATTGTTCTGTACTACATGAAGTGGTTGGTCCAGCAACCCGCCTCTATCTGATAACAAGCTTAGGGGTCGTACTCAGACCTCGGCAGCCTGCAGACCTGATTCTTCATTTTATGGCTTTGGTAATTGATTAGGGCTCACTTGACATTATCACTAGTACAACCTAATTTGGTAAAACTCTGAGCCCTGGTTTTAACAATCCTGAGATAAAAGATACATTTGAATCTAAAGAGATTAGAAATCAAAATCAATGTTGGTGATAAACCTTGTTTTCTCTGTTGATTTCTGGAAAGTAATATGGGTTGGGATCCCTAATTAGCAGACTAAAGGTTAAGAGCCAAATTATGATGGTCTCTAGGTTCCACACATCCACCTACACAACACACACATACACACACAAGCATCTCTACTGTGTGTGTGTGGTGAGTGTATAATATATATAAACACAGGTTTTACTGAATATCAGTGTATCAGTGTATCAAGACTAAAAATTATCAATAACATTTTTCACTTTAACATCCACTCCAGGTTTTTGACAACCTCATAAATATCTACTGTTAATGAAGAGAAAAAGAGACTGAGAGCAAATGGAAGCTGTCACTTGCTAAATTAACCCTTCCACAAATGTCCTTTTCTTACATTCTCCCTCGCATCTGCCAGGCCTTCACTTGCATGCGTAGAAGTAGATGACAAAAACCAAAAGAATGTGTGGGCAGGTAATCTGTCCACTATCTTATTGTCTCGACTAAACTCTATATATGTTCCACTGACAGCACAGGCTCTCGGACAAGCTGCCGTACCAGGAGAAAGAGAGACAAGTGAGAATGGGGGTGTGGAAATACTGCAAGAATAAAACTACCAAAAAAGAGAGAATCTCCACATGTGGAAGGGTATGAAGTGAAATGGCCTCCACTTGCACATTATCAACCTTGTTTAAAAAGGCCAAAGACACTTTATTGTCCAATATATTGCAACCTTGCCATGTATTTCTCTACGTGTTCAGACTTTTGCCAGTTACATTAATCATATCTTCTGATATTCACCAGTGTGTCTGATGGCATTTTGCTCTATAAAACGTAAGTGCCTGAGCTAAGGAAGAAGTCAGAGATGAAGTAGTTCGATTGTCTCGTTTCCCACAGACATTTCTCAGCCTCCCCTTTCTCTCTCTCTATGGAGTGTCTGCTGTGTGTGTGTGTGTGTGTGTGTTAAATGGGCCTGAAGGGTATGTACAGGACATCTGCATATAAGGGCATATCCTAACACCCTACAAGAATAATTCCTCTTTCCAGCTACCCAAAGAAAAGTATGGGACACAGAGGATTAATTAAACTGTGAGACAAAAGGACATTATAATTGGAGAGTACCAATTAGAATGTAAATGGGTTAATTTTCCAGCACTGAAGGCAGTGCCTTGAAAAATCTAAAGAGCTGGACACTGGCGTTTTTCCTTTGGCCCAACCACTGCATCTGAGAGAAACCTCACCCATGTGAAATGCAGAGATATGTCCTAATGTAATTTGTTCTTAAATGTCTATATTTCTGCACTGAGTGAAACTCACAGATCCTCTCACCATCGTTGGCCATCAAAGTCATAAAGAGTGATGACTCACTGGAACTGAACATTTGTCTTACACAGCAGAATCTTTTTAATGCAGCAGTAAAGAAGCGATTACTGCATGTATGGTGTAGTCCTAATCAACCATTAAGAGATTTTTGGCACACATGAGAATGAGAGAGCATATTTCACCTGATCTCAGACAGCTGCACAGACAACCTTTGTCTTTCAGAATGAACTTTAATACACCCCTACTGACTTTCAAATGCCTTCGTGGTCTTGCCCTGTTGTTCATCACTGAATTAATTATTTGATGTTTCTATATGTTTCTGCAAGTATTTTCCTACAAGAGGTTTCAGATCTATCAACAGTAATATCTTAGCCTTACCCACTATCTGACTTTTCTTACTATGGCGCTGGAATTTCTTTACTAGAATCTGAAGGACTCTTGTTGATCTGAACACTTTTAAGTGGAAGATTAAGCCATCTCTAATTAGTTTATTGTAACATATTAAGATTTTGTTATTTTCTTTCTTTGTGATCTTCTAAAAATGCTACATAAATACAGCCTAACTCAAGATTTAAGGTAATTAAACCACTGACCTTTTTTAAATTAAATCCCTGTTTAATAAGATTATTATTTTATTTCTTATAGTATATGTACACCTTCAAGAAGTAAACCACCACACACAAATTGTGGTACACTTTATAACATTTCTCAATCAAAACTGCATGCTCTCCTCTCAGTTCCCCACACTTTAGCACTCCATACCTGTCATGTATTGAGTCAACTGAATCATTATTGAGTGTCTGTTCTGTGCAGTGCGGAGTTAAGGAATGGACTGAGAGAGGAGGATTGGTCATCGATAAAAGGCATTCAAGTTTATGTCGAAATACTCCTTGTTTGAGATGCACATATGCAAGCACAATCATATACCCACAAGCACATACAAACAAAAAATCATATACCCATAAGCCCATGTGCATGCACCTGCACGGTTCTCAGGCCTCACCTATTGTGTCCCCTTGCTCGTGTACCATGCTGGCCAAGTCCCTCATAATCTGGCTCACGTCCAGCATATCTCTCTGCAACAACAAGACAGAGACTACAGGTTAGGAAACAGAGACAAAAGCGCTCTTCATGCTGGTCATCTTCAGGCAAGGATATTTTAGGCATGGCAAGAACAGACCTTTTATTCAGATCAGTAAGCAGTCAAGTGGCTGTAAAGGCACTGCAGCTGTTACAGACCAAAAACATGTAATGGAGAACAAAATCTGAAAGAAAAAAAAAGAAAATCCCCCCCACACACACACACTTTTTTGGAGCGCAGGCCCCAGACAGCATGGAGGTGGTGTCTACTGGTGTCTATCTTCCCCTCACAGCCCCCCCCCCCGCTTCCATCCACAGCCCGTGCAACTGCAGCTGGGCTGGTGGAGTCGCGGCCAGTGAGCCATTCATCACAGGTGGCTGTGATTGTTTGAGAAACTGGCAGATCTCCTGGCTCTTGGCAAATACCATCTGGCTAGAGCCAAAATGGCCCCTGGCAAAGCCCATGCTGCTAAAGACTTTTTGCATTTGTCTTTGGGCAGTTCAGTCCATCACACAGCAACTGCTCTACAACATATTTATTTTACCTGCCGAGTCCAGTTTGTCACAATGATGAAGTGTAAAGAATTGTTCCATTCACTGGGCAGGAAGGGATTTGTGGATATTCATAGTGTTAAGATGAAGAGAAAGAGGGGAGAAAGAGAGGGAGAGAGGGGGACAGAGAGAGAAGGGGGAGAAAGACAGGGAGAGAGAGGAGAGAAAGAGAGAGGGAGAGAGAGGCATACAGAGATATTGACTGTTAGAGTGCTCTGGTGCTCTGTTTCCTGATGTCGGGAGAAAGCCCAGCCAGGCCCTGGGGCTGTTGAGTTCTTCCCTACATCATTCATGGAGTTATATTCAGCTCATGGTGTTTAGCAGCCCCAATAAAGACCCAACTCATGAGACCTGTATAAAAAAGCCACTTTTCCTAATCAACAGACAATTCTGGGAGCCTTGAGGGCAATGGTCTTCTTGGCCTGGAAGGACAGTTAAGCGAAGCATTAAAGCAGCCTTGTCACCCTTACCAGGAATTTACTCGTGTAGTTCAGAACAAACAGAAAGACAACAAAGGACCAAAGGTGTAAGAGTTAATGGATGACGACTTCTTTTGTATCTGCACTGCCTAGTAAAATAGAATTAAGTCTGTGCAGAAATTATATCAGATGGGACTGCTTTTAGCTTGTAATCTGTCTCAGTGGCTTCTGTCATTCATTCTCTATTGGAATTGTGCCTGTTGGTACAGGATGGAGAGAGAGGACGAGAGAGAGAAAGTGAAGTCCTGACAGGACACAGAGGGTATCTTTTTGTTTCATTAGACAGAAAATGTCAATGTGAGAGCCAGACATCTGTTTCATTTGACACAAAGGCAAACATTTTAGCATACTAAACACACACACATTCAGTAGAACCAGGAGTTGCACCTACACAACTATATGTTACAGTGTGAGTAAAATAAACCCCTCCCATACAGTAGAGGACTGACAGTGCCATAGCCCCAGGCATTATGGAAGTAACACAGGATATGTCTGACAAGAAGTGAACATAGTGTCACACATAGTGTCACTATGTGCTATCTTTCAGGACGGGAATGGGGGGGGGGGGGGTGGTGTGTGTGTGTGGGGGGGGGGGGGTCTAGCAGTTGGTGGTGGCCGGAGTTTAGCTAAAGCAGGAGTTTAGGTAGAGCAGGATTTTGGGTAAAGCAGGAGTTTAGGTATAGCAGGAGTTTAGGTAGAGCAGGGGTTTAGTTATAGCAGGAGTTTGGGTATAGCAGGAGTTTAGGTATAGCAGGAATTTGGGTATAGTAATCAATAACAAGTCTATAGACCTTAAGACTTCTGTTTTCTGCTTTAACTAAGAAGATGAAAAAATATGTTTTTGTTAAATATGCAAGACCCAAGAGGGAGAAAGCCAAGAAGATTGGCATAAGCATTAATGTGATATGACAAAATCAGTGCCCTGAGAAACCCACCCTGAAAATGCATCATTTGCAGTGACTATGTCTGATTTCAAGACCTCACAGTGAGAGCACTATATCAAAGTTTCCATGCAGTTGTCAAAGCTAGGCTCCATATTTAGGCACATGGTACTGCAAGTGTGTCTCCAGGAGAGTGTGAGAGTATGCGCTTACTGTTCTGTAGTACAGTATGACTGAAAAATAAGAGAAAATATGACAACAGTAGAGAAGAGGAGAAGAGAGTGGGCAAGAGAGAGAGAGAGAAAGAGAGAGAGAGCAAGAGAGAAAGAGAGAGTGAGAGAAAGAGTGAATGAGATAGAGTGAGAGAGTTGGGAGAAAGTATGTGAGAGAGTGAGAGAAAATGAGAGAGAAAGAGAGAGAGAGAGAGTGTGTGTGTGTGTGTGTGTGAGAGAGAGAGAGAGAGAGAGAGAGAGAGAGAGAGATGACTAACAAAGTAAGAAGGGGGATCTACAGTAAGAATATTCAGTGGTTTTAAGTTTCTGAATTACTGTTCAGGAGCACAATATGAAAGGTGACTGAAAAATAAGAGAAAATAGGACAATAATGTATAAAAGAGTAGGAGAAAGAGAGAAAGTCAATGACTAAGCCTTACTATAATAAACAGTAATTCAGTGGTTTTACGCTCCTGAATAGCTTCAGTACGAAGCACTCAGTCAGACTGCCAGGCCATCAGCAGTGGATGGTCTGAACATCAGAATGAGAACAACGTACTGAATGATCTACTAGGATGAAAGTAGAGAAAAAAAAGTAGAAATCAGCACAGGCTTGCCAGTTTCAGCCAATGTATTTTAGTTCCAATGTGATAAATCAAAGACTGCATTTATAAATCAGTATAGCTACAACAGGCAGGATGGCCACTCAAGGCAGAGAATGCATCATCAGTGCCATCCTTGTCTTTCTCCTTTTTTCCATTTCACAAGAACTGGGAAGACAAATGATTATCAGCTCACATGGCCAACGGCACGGTGAGCTGTGGCTTACTGGAGCAGATCATTTTTGCTGCGAGGTGTATGATCACACAGAGCTGCTTTAGGGCCTCATCATGCTGATATGAATATTAATTTCATTTTTTGGGGATGGGGGCTTATGAACTTGTTTTTCAAATGTAAAATTTTTTAACTTGGATTCGTGGACTCTGAAAAAGCACACTATAAAACGCTTCCTGCAAATGGAAATTACAGTAAAACATCTCATCCTTCTGGTTTATCTGGGGGCTGAAGGCTTTGCCCAGAGGTATTTATTACCCCTTTCCAACAGTGAGCTGATCACTCTTTCTACTATCAGCAAAGGGCAGCTAAGAGCCTCTGATTAATCTTCTGATGGACGTCATTGTGCCAGCTTGCCTGACAGACAAACACATCTGGAAAACTGGAATGCTAGGACACGGACTAAGTTTATTACCTGGCATAGCAATAAATGAAATAATGCCCAAAAGACACTGTTTCCTCATACATTTGGAGTTTCACAGAATTGCGTGGAACACTCACAGCGTCCTGCCACATATGGTCATTTTATGATACTTGCGTCATGAATGTGTCACTCTTGAAGAACTTGAAGAACTGCATTTGGAGTTCAGTTTGTCATGTTTGAAAACTGGAATAAGTAGAAATATGTTTCATGCTTTTTATTGTCTCGGAATGAGAACATTCTTCTTTGGAGTTGTCTCCAGCTCCCCAGCAGACTGATTGGACTGGTGTCTCACCTAGGCCTCCATCACTTCTCTGCGAGCACAAACCCGTCGAGCGTCTGTTTCTCTGCTTACTCCTTCCATTCTCAGCGTGTTATTTTAGGTCCTGTTGCCTCTTCCAGTGAGTCTGCTGTTGCTTACCTACCTCCTAACATTTCTCAGCCTGTTTTTGCCTATTTTACATCACTTTGTTTTGAATGTTCAGTGAATGCTTAATTTGTTATAATGCCAGCCTGTACAAGTGTATTCTCTTTTATGACAGATATAAACTAACTTGTTGGCATGGGCCCTTTGTTCAAATTACTTTCAGTAACCAAACTGTCAATGTCAATCCTTTTGACATTTTGCATCTGTAGCTTTTGTTATTACTAAACAAATGTATCTCATTCTGAGATTGTTCGGTGCAAGGCCATTCCACCTTTTTCAAAATAAATTTCTACTGTCTCAAAAAGTGACCATCTTTAAACATTTTATTCTTACATTTTTACTGTAGGTTTTATTAATAGAATAGTTGATATAGGAAGGGCATGTATCTGTCTTGAAATTATTACTGGGACTTTAAGAATGATATAATACATTCATTTACTTTCTTTCCCCCCAAAGATTCCCACCATCAGGTAATTCTCCCCTGTCCCAGAACAGCTGCCAACCAGGGAGATTGAGGGCCATCACATGCTTTCTCCAAGGCACAGCTAATCACCAGTCTTTTCAAGCAGCTTATGCAATGTCAGGGGGCAGGACTAGCACACTTGGAGGCCAGCACTATTGGCCCCCTTCTGATGCATGAGCTCTCAGTCCTCCGTCATTGGCCAGTGTTACTATAATTGACAGGGGAGAGAGGGTATGTCACCCCTCCCTTCTCCTGCCCTCAGAGGACAGCCAATTTTTGTTCTCTCAGCCTGCCGGCCACAGATGGCTGTAGCATCGTCATGGATCAAATGTGCAATCTCCTGATGCTAGGGCAAATGTTTTTTTCTGTAGCACCATTCAGAATATCCCACTTATATCTTATGACAAGAAAACATGAGGTATGTAATGACCTCATTTCACGTGTAGAATAGTATTGGTTCACTGGTTGACCTTGGCTTATTCATACGGTCTTTTCATGTATGTGGTAAAAGTTAATCATCCTGTTGCCAAACAGGTAAACAGGAAACTTCAAATATTATTATTAAGATGATTAGTAGTTATATTCAAATCAGTCTGTGCAAGCTTTAAATCATATCTTAACAACAAATATCTTAACTACAAATGCAAACCTTCACAGTCTGTCACACAAGAAGGTACAAGCTATACATGGCTAAAAGACAGACACTTAAATCTAAATGTTGTCATGGTGTTCTAGGCAGTAAGGGACACACCCACTGAGTCACACAGACACACCTCCCACCTCCACTTCTGCACCGTGCTCTCCTGAACCACGCCTAGATGTCCGAGTCCATGATGTCATGCCAAAGAGCTTTACTGACTGCCAGCCACTGTGATTTACTTTCGCTTTCTTTCTTGAGTTCTCTCGCCACTGTGAGTAGAATTGTTGCTATGGAGAACAAAGGCTCACAACCACACTCGCGTCTCACTTCCTAACTGGCGCCATCACAAATGTGAATGTCTTTTTCATTACCCTGGATTGACTCCCCTCATAGCTACCTAAGGCAGGTTTGCTTCAGCCTCTAAATATCATATTTAAAAAAAATCTCTGCTGAGTGCTTCATCTCACTCTGTTCAGAGACTTTCAAATAAAATGTAAACCATGCAAGTTAGTTATAGATCATGTATTTTGATTATGTTTGTCACATTTTCAATAACTGTTGGGGACTTCATGCAATTATGATGGATCACTTCCAATGCAATAGCCTTTTTAAATCTAATGGCTCACTTTTCTCAATACAATGTGACAGATGACCAAAGGTGTCAAGTGGGTTGTTTTAGCCACATCTCACATTCACTAATTTTTCACAAATTAGTTGTAAGTTTAAATGCTCCGCCCCTACCCTCCAAAACAAACAAACACACAAAAACCCCAGACAAACAGACAGACAAAAACATAGGCCCTGCATCGGATATTACAATGTACAAGACTGAGTATGTCAGTGTGAGATTAAATTAGTGAAGTCCAGATTTTAAAAATAAGTGACTTTGCACCATCTATGCTGACAAGGAAGCAATGAACAGAAAAGGTGGATGGATGGATTCTGTAGCTTATAACTGTTCTCTCCCCATAGACCTGACTTTTGATTTAATTTCATTTGAGAATAGCATGGTACTTGTTTTTGCCAGTGCTACCAGCCGAGCCCCCCAAATCAACTTCTAGCATACCAACAACGGGGTGTGAGCTCAACTATACAGCAGCAGAGCTAACGCTTGAAGCCACAACACACCAGCACAAAATAATCTGCATTTCTCACATGCGTGCAGAGATTTCAAGACTCAATCCGATTGGAAGACGGATAAGACCCAGTGCATGTCTGACCTCATCCACAGTAGAGCAGTATTTAAAAAAATTTCATCCTGAGTGAGTCAAAATTATTTTTGTCAACTTCTGCCCATATTTAACCACTGCAGGGAAAATCTCTAAATCATTAACAAATCTTTCAGTTAAACACAGCAAATGTGATGATGAAAAACATCTGCAATCTCTCCTCCACCTTGACAAAAAGACTATTAGCAACGTTACAGATCTGGGGAATGATGGAATAGCATTGTTTTCTTCTGTCAATCCCATGTCTTGATTTATACTTATCTCTGCCAGTGCTATGATGTAGACACAATGGGCAGTCTGACAAGCTTTCATCAAGATTTTACTATAGGCTCATCACGTAGTGGCCGTTATGAAAGACTGGCCCTCTGTCCTCGGCAGAGAATGTGCTTGATGACATGTCTAGGAAAAACTTCACAGGATCCAATCTGTCAGCCAACAACAAGTTTGTTTCTTATAAACAGTGACTAGTAGAGAAGAGATAACATATCAATCAAAAACATGCTGGGAGAGCTGAAGAAATATGAACAAAGATTGAGGGGTGGAAAGAAAGTGTATATATATATATATATATATATATATATATGAGAGTGAGTGAGAGTGAGAAAGAGAGAGAGAGAGAGAGAGAGAGAGAGAGAGGAGATGAGAAAGAGCTGATAATGGACCAAGCAGTAGTCTTTTAGCTGTGGTAGTGAGTTCTGCAGCAATCGAGACTGAAATGTCAGTCAAATTCAATGTTAGATAATTGGGATTAGAGACAGTGTGTTTTAGCTGTTCTAACAGAAATAATCACTGCTCTTTATGTGTTAAGTGCACTGCTCTACTCTTCAAGTGATAATGTGTCTACATACTTTAAGACATGTATGCCTGCCTAGAAGCATTGTTAAAATAGCAGAAAACAGAAAACATGCTGACACCATCATGTTAGAAGATCTAGGCTAGACACAATGCCTTTATTTGCCCTGTATACACATATTTGTCTACATTAAAATAAAATGCTGTTTTTCCCCACATATCCCAGCTTCTTAGGAGGCTGGGTTAGAGCGCATGATCAGCCATTACAGCACCACTGGAGACAAAAGGAGCCAACAGTGGCTTCACAGCAGAGCTGGGACTCAAACCCACAAACTTATAGTTGGCAAGCCACTGTTCCACCCACTAAGGTTCCACTGCCCCTGTAGTACTAACCATCAAATTGATAGACAGTAAAACCTTTTTTCTGAACTTTCTGATTAACTTAACCAAGGGGCATCAAAGTAACTATGTATAGAGAACTATGTAAAAGATCCTATGACATGAAGCTACACTGTGGCTAACTGTGACATGGCAATAGTAATTGACTATGTTCTTAGGCTTTTCTGCAGTTTCCAAAACATATTTATAATACGACACCTACAAACAAGAAGCATACAAGAAGCAACTGTCCTTATAACAGATTTATATAAGCATCCTTTTAAAGAACACATATCTCATGACTATAATCGTAGCTTGTGAATGTTAATGTGGTGGTACAGTACTTAACAAAACGCATGTCTTTCTTTCTCTCCCCCACTGCTCTTTCGTCCCCTCTCCCCTCCCTCCATCTAAATGTGTTTAATGCTGATATGAAATCCCCCCCCCCACACATATCCCACCCTGGCCGAAGGCATTGGGCAGCAGGACATAGTGTCACTGCAACAGCAGAAAAACTGTTAAGCAGATTTACGCACACGCTTACTGTTGGGAAAAAAAAAAACGATGACATTTTCCTGCACCGCCTGCAAAAGGCTTAAGTGTGAGACGTCTCTTTCTGCCTTTGCTGAATAAACGGTTTTGAATGTGGAATCAAATGTTTCCTCTGCTGCTCCAGCCCCCTGGACCCCACAACTCAAGGCACTCATGCAGTGCCAGAACAACATGGCGGATAGTTGTATGTGTCCGTGAGTCACCCTGAGAGGAAGCCAGTAGAAAGAAAAAAAAAGCCAAAAAAGGGGAGAATAATTATTAATTTAACATGAATGTGTCTGAAATGTTATATTTGTTACTGAAGTTTTACAGGAACCAATAATACAGTCCAAAATCCCTCATTTTAATTAACATCCTAAAACATTTTGCAAACCAAGTCCAAGTATAAGAACTATTTTATGTTTCAATTCAAAAACCATCATTTTTTTCCCACTGGAATGGCTGTAACGAACTTCTCATGCCAAAGCCGGACAAAGTCTACTCATAGTTTATAGAGAAAGGATACTACATTTACATTTACATTTACGGCATTTAGCAGACGCCCTTATCCAGAGCGACTTACAAAAAGTGCTTCATTGTTTTACTCAGAACAAAATCTCTAGCTAGTTAGTTTAGGCTAAAATCAGGAAGAAACTTTAAGCAAAGATATTATTAGATACAGTCAGTATGGACGCCTAGATATACTCAAATATATACTGAGAAAACCCTACTTAACAGATAAAAGCAAGAAAAGTCATTACAGTCACAAATATTTAATACATGCTAGTGTAGTAAAATTTAATTTAAGTGCTCTTGAAACAGATGTGTCTTCAGTCTTCGCTTAAAAACAGCAAGAGACTCTGCCATTCGGACACTCAGTGGAAGTTCGTTCCACCACTGAGGTGCCAGAACTGAAAAAAGTCTGGATGCATGTTTTCCGCATGTCCTGAGAGATGGTGGGTCAAGCCGAGCTGTGCTTGAAGCTCGAAGAGCTCTGGGTACAGATCGGGATTTGACCATTGCCACCATGTATGGAGGTGCTGGTCCATTCTTAGCCTTGTAGGCCAGCATCAGGGTTTTATATCTGATGCGGGCAGCTACAGGAAGCCAGTGAAGAGAGCGCAGCAGAGGAGTAACATGGCTGAACTTAGGAACATTGAAGACAAGTCGAGCCGCCGAGTTCTGGATCAGTTGCAAGGGCCTGATGGTACGCATAGGAAGACCAGCCAGGAGTGAGTTGCAGTAGTCAAGTCTTGAAATGACAAGAGACTGAACAAGCACTTGAGTAGTCTCGCTAGACAGAAAAGGTCGAATTCTCTGAATGTTGTAAAGGAGAAATCTGCATGACCGAGTCAGGTTTGCAACATGGGTTGAGAACGATAACTGGTCATCCACAACTACACCAAGACTTCGAGCTTCAGCAGATGTGGTGACCAGCGAGTTCTCAAAAGAGATGGAAAGATCCTGGCGAGGACTTGAAGTTCCAGGGATGAACAGTAATTCAGTCTTGCTGGGGTTCAGCTTCAAGTGATACTACAAAGTAGTACACTACAAAGTAGTGCTATACAATACAATGATCATTTCATTCTTGAGGTGTGCACTTATGCCAGCATCACAATATGTTGAAGTTGTGATATAACCCACACAACTACAAATATATTAGTTTTGATGACCTCCAGAGATTTTACAGAACATTCTAAAAATGTATTTCAACACAGTTATTACTTTATTCCTCTTCTTGTATACAACTGTATATGATGACATTTATTACGTTATTTAAACTGCACTTTTCAGTTATATCTCTGTTCAAAATCATAACATACGGCACACCTGTCACAGTCTTATTTTGTAATATTTTCTGTGATTTTTAGGCCATATTCCCCTTATCTGCTGTTACCATCTCTATTTCTAGCTGGCCAGAGCATGGACCCAGCAGCACCTCACCTCGCTCAGATGCCCCCTGATATCAGTTCACTGCAGACGAAACCCTTGTGGCCTCCACCTATAAATCAGTCTGTTGCTATCAGCAGAACAGAACAACAGAAGAACTCATTTCCTTACAAATATGGGACAAATATTTGTCTTGAAAACTAATACATAACATTATGACCAAAAAGGCTCCCTGGAGTCAGAACCTGAAGGACTACAACCTCACGAGGTGAAAAGAATGATATATGCAGTATAAGAGCACTGGTCTTACACTATCAGTCAACGGTTGTGGGTTGAAATGGCAGTGAGATGCCATCTTCTTTTGGAAGAGGACCCTTCAGTCAGTGTACCAGATATAGTCATTCTACAGCATGTACTATATTTTGCCTACACAGGACATTGGTTTACAAACTGGCCCAGTTGTTTGTACTGGATTGTCTGACTTTTTCTCAAACATCCACTGTGGTGTCAGTCATAGAACGGGAGAATCTACAAAAGCTATTAAAACAAACAAACGAAAACAAAACAATCTGTCCTGAAACTCATCTTACTTCTGTGATAAAATACAATGTTAGATATTTAGCTGATAACACATTCACGCAGCAGATAACTTTAATGCCCCTATACTGTTCTCTCTCTCAAGGGCAGATGCACTGTCCACATTTGCAGGGGAGACGTGTGTCTGTATTTCTGACTTCCAGTTGGGCCAGGTGTTGCATTCAGATTCCCCTTGAAAGTTGTCCTCTGTTATACCCACAGCTATTTTTTTTTCTAAATTCATTTTGATGAAATGTTAGCCAGTGCCAGAGTGCTAAAGGTGCAGCTGGAGGTGATATCATAAAAGAGTGAAGGAGCAACCTTCCTGAGCCTGAGGGCTCATCACCCTCCCCCTCTCTCAATGCGCTCTCTCTCTCTCTCGACTTATATATATATATATTGCTAGTATCTCTCACTTTACTCAACCCCACAGTGTGACGCTGGAGGACAGTACAGTACATCTGAATTCAATTAGACACCCAGGAGACACACTTAATTCCCCTTGTTCCTCTCCTTGTAGGAATACTAAAGCAGTGACGAGTGGTTTAACCCTCCTGTCCCTGTCATTTCCGTTCAAAAGCTGTGCGCTGTCTCTTACCACAGCAGCCTCTAGAGAGCACTTTGCCAGATCAACTTTTTGGAAGGAGAGTAGTGAACACAAAGAGCGAACAAGCTAGCACATGCAAGCATGATAGAGAGAGAGAGAGAGAAAGGAAGGGAGAGAGAGTGAGAGGGAGAGAGAGTGAGAGAGAGGAAGGGAGAGAGACAGAGTGAGAGGGAAAGAGAGTGAGAGAGAGAGAGAGAGAGTTGAGTTCAGTTCCAGACACTGAGGATTCAGCTGTGTGGAGCTGGCTGAGCAGCAGTGGGTGGGGAGGAAGAGCGTGGGGATTTAGACTGGAAAAAGCACATTGTCAGATGTGATGAGCCTAACCGAGTTCAGGCACAGAGCCCTTCAGCACCTGCCATGGAGCTCACGCAGTGTGGGCAGGACCACGTCGCTGTCACCTCTGCAATCAGTCCAACTCCGCTCCCCCCATGCCTTACAGGAGCTGTCTGGATTGGCTGAGCTCCTCATGTGTGAAGGTGGATCTGCTTTATCTGAGGCTTGATGACACTCTGTGTTGCACTTGTATATTAGTAGCAGTTGAATTGGTGCTGAACGTGTCTGACATTTAGTCAAGTCTTTAGAAACAAGGCCATAGATCTTCATTTCTACACTTCTTGGATTTTTGTCATTTGTTATAAAGACATGTGACTTTTTCTCATCTTTTGAATCCATACTAATCATGCAAGACACCTAACACGCAAAGAAAAACTGAAATGTATGTAAAAAGTCCAGAAATTGTAGCACAATTGTGTCACACATCAGGAGAATGGCGTCCTCTATAAAATTCCACCCATCTGTGGGCGCATCTGGAGAAAAATGCCTTTCGAGCAGAAGATGAAGATTCAAAACTGAATCGTAAGCAAAAATACCTTATGCTAATGTGAAGTGAAGAAAAAAACAAACCATACAAATATCCTAAGCAACTGGGTCAACTACCGGATTTACTAATGGATAAAGAAGATGGATGACAGAATCCACACCAAAATAATCTTCATTGGCCTTTAGGGTTTTGTTCATACACTACAGAAAAAAAATCACTGCTGTTCTGTTCTCACAGTGCAAATGTGTTAATCTGTCCTATAGCAGTGATTTAGTTCTTGTACATGCGTGACACTAAAGTTTACTGAAGTTTGTTTAGGTAAGCTTCTCATACAGTTACTTTGAACTGCTTCCGCAGAGCAGAGATGGAGTGGCTTATTAAGTTAGTCTCAGTGCAAAGTACCACACTTAAGCCTGGGGCACATGCTGACCCAGGGAAGGCAAGCCAGATTGTTATTCTTAATTGAGAGCACCTTGCCCAATTACAGGTCTGGCATACTGAGTGACTGTCTAAAAAAAATAAAGGAAACAAAATGGAACAGATTTCCTGCTGCCTGGAAAATGTGAAAGATGCATTATGTTGAAGTGACTCTGTGCAGGCAGACTGTCTTCAGGCAGAACCACAAACAGTCAGCATAATGTTATCACAGTTTGAGCAGCACAGGTTTAAATATTTTAAAAGTACAACAGCCTACATTTTGGGAAAACCATCTATATCTGCTTAGTGATTTTTTATAAATGTTACAAAAAAAAATTTTGTCTTTTTATATCAAAATATTTTTATATTTGTTATTTACAAAAGTAGAGAATTGTGTGGCAGAAACAGAATCAATGTTGTAGGCAGCATATATATATATATATATATATATATATATATATATATATATATATATATATATATATATATATCTGTGTTAAAGGAAATTAAACTCTGTTGGGTTCTATATGCCCAAAAGTCACATTTCATTGATTTTCGTGTTTCTATACTATCATACTACATGGAAGCAAATAAGCAACTCAGGACAGGGAATAAGAATGTTGGCTCCAATTCTCTGATAAACCAGCTCCTGATGCAGTTCACCATTACTGCTGGCCACTGCTCAGTTGCAATCAGTGTCCGTCTCCATGGTCCTCTGGAACAGACAGCTTGCTACAGCCCTCCTGATCACAGTGTCTGCAGGCTAACTACACTGCTGAAACTCAATATTTCTTGAAGTACTTTCCAGCATATCAAACACACAATCAATAGCCTGACCAAAGGCAGCACCCTCTACACTAATCCTGAAACTCAAACTGCAGGTAGGCTGTGGTACAGCTACTGTACCTTCCTAATAGAGAATACTGGGGAAAAACAGCTTGATCAGAATTAGGCAGTGCTGAGGAACCACATGGAGCTTATAACCATGACCTGCAAAAGCACTGCCCCAAATATCACAGCGTTCTGTTCAAGATTAATAGCATTTTCTGGAGCCAGACTCAGACTGTGGCAATGAAACTGGGCAAGCAACTTTACTTCCAAGCCCATGATCTGATGTGAACCATCTCCTACATTTACTGTAACACACTGTGGAGTTTGCACAGAAAAAATGGATATAATGTTCCATAACTTGGGACAGTTTCTGGAAACTACTGACAATATCCATCCATCCATCCATTTTCTTCCGCTTATCCGGGTCCGGGTCGCGGGGGCAGTAGCCTAAGCAAAGAGGCCCAGGTTTCTCTCTCCCCAGCCACCTCTTCCAACTCTTCTGGGGGGACCCGGGCCTCCTCCCAGTTGGACATGCCCAGAGCGCCTCCCTAGGCAGGCGCCCAGGTGGCATCCGAACCAGATGCCCGAACCACCTCAGCTGGCTCCTCTCTACGTGGAGGAGCAGCGACTCTACTCGAGCCCCTCCCGGATGACTGTGCTCCGTACCTTATCTCTAAGGGAGAGCCCAGACACCCTGCGAAGAAAACTCATTTCGGCCGCTTGTATTCGCGATCTCATTCTTTCGGTCACTACCCAAAGCTCGTGACCATAGGTAAGAGTCGGAACATAGATTGACCAGTAAATTGAGAGCTTTGCCTTTTGGCTCAGCTCTCTCTTCACCACAATGGTCCGGTACAGCGACCGCAATACTGCAGCCGCAGCACCGATCCGCCTGTCAATCTCTCGTTCCATCCTTCCCTCACTCGTGAACAAGAACCCGAGATACTTAAACTCCTCCACTTGAGGCAAGGACTCACTCCCGACCCAGAGAGGGTACTCCACCGTTGTCCGACTGAGTACCATGGTCTCAGTTTTAGAGGTGCTGATTCTCATCCCGGCCGTCTCGCACTCGGCTGCAAACTGATCCAGCGAGAGCTGTAGGTCTCGGCCTGATGATGCCAACAGGACCACATCATCTGCAAAGAGAAGGCGTGGAATCCTGAGGCCACCAAACCGAACCCCCTCCGCAACTTGGCTACGCCGAGAAATTCTGTCCATAAAAGTTATGAACAGAACCGGTGACAAAGGGCAGCCTTGGCGGAGTCCAACTCCCACCGGAACCAGTCTGACTTACTGCCGGCCATGCGAACCACACTCCTGTTCCGTTTGTACAGGGACTGGATAGCCCGTACCAACGGGCCCCGTACCCTATACTCCCGAGCACCCCCAGAGGAATCCCCGAGGGACACGGTCGAATGCCTTTTCCAAATCCACAAAGCACATGTGGACTGGTTGATCAAACTCCCATGCACCCTCTAGGACCCTCGCAAGTGTGAAAAGTTGGTCCAGTGTTCCACGACCAGGACGGAACCCACATTGTTCCTCTTGTAACTGAGATTCGACTATCGAACGGACTCTCTTCTCCAGAACCCCTGCATAGACCTTACCGGGAGGCTGAGAAGTGTGATCCCCGATAGTTGGAGCACACTCTCCGGTCCCCTTTCTTAAAAAGGGGAACCACCACCCCGGTTTGCCAATCCAGAGGCACTGCCCCCGATGTACACGCGATGTTGCAAAGACGTGTCAACCAAGACAGTCCCACAACATCCAGAGCCTTAAGGAACTCAGGACGGATCTCATCCACCCCCGGAGCCTTGGCACCAAGGAGTTTCACAACTACCCTAGTCACCTCAGCCCTAGTGATGGGCAAACCCCGTCCGAGTCCTCTGGTTCTGCTTCCTCTGTGGAAGACGTGATGGTGGGATTGAGAAGATCCTCGAAGTATTCCTTCCACCGCCTAATGACATCCCCAGTCGAGGTCAGCAGATCCCCAGCCCCACTGTATACAGTGTTGGTCGGGAACCGCTTTCCCCCCTCCTGAGTTGCCTGACGGTTTGCCAGAACCTCCTCGAGCCGATCGAAAGTCACTTTCCATGGTCTCACCAAACTCTTCCCACACCCGAGTTTTTGCCTCTGCGACAGTCAAAGCCGCGATCCACTTGGCCCCCTGTACCTGTCTGCTGCCTCCAAAGTCCCACAGGCCAACCAGGCCCGATAGGACTCTTTCTTCAGCATGACGGCCTCCCTTACCCGAGGTGTCCACCACCGGGTTCGGGATTGCCGCCACGACAGGCACCGACAACCTTGCGGCCACAGCTCCGATCTGCTGCATTGACAATAGAGGCACGGAACCAAGCCCACTCAGACTCAATGTTTCCGGCCTCCCTCGGGATGCGGTCAAAGCTTTGTCGGATGTGGGAGTTAAAGACCTTTCTGACAGGTTCCTCTGCCAGACGTTCCCAGCAAACCCTCACAATACGTTTGGGTCTGCCAGGTCTGTCCGGCATCCTCGCCCGCCATCTGATCCAACTCACCACTAGGTGGTGATCAGTTGACAGCTCAGCTCCTCTCTTTACCCGAGTGTCCAAGACACACGGTCGCAAGTTCGACGATACGATTACAAAATCGATCATCGAACTGCGACCTAAGGTGTCCTGGTGCCATGTGCACTTATGGACACCTCTGTGCTCCAACATGGTGTTCGTTATGGACAAGCTGTGACGAGCACAGAAGTCCAATAACAGAACACCACTGGGTTCAGATCGGAGAGGCCGTTCCTCCCAATCACGCCCTTCCAGGTCCTACTGTCATTGCCCACGTGAGCATTGAAGTCCCCCAGCAGAACAATGGAATCCCCAGAAGGGGCACCTTCCAGTACCCCCTCCAAGGACTCCAAGAAGGCCGGGTACTCCGAACTGCCATTCGGTGCATAAGCACAAACAACAGTCAGAGCCCTTTCCCCGACCCTAAGGCGCAGGGAAGCAACCCTCTTATCTACTGGGAAAAACCCCAACACACAGGCAGCGAGCCGGGGAGCTATGAGTAAGCCCACTCCAGCCCTCCGCCTTTCACCCTGGGCAACTCCAGAAAAGAATAAAGTCCAGCCTCTCTCGAGAGGATTGGTTCCAGAACCCAAACTGTGTGTGGAGGTGAGCCCAACTATATCTAGTTGGTATCTCTCAGCCTCACACACCAGCTCAGGCTCCTTCCCACCCAGAGAGGTTACGTTCCATGTCCCAAGAGTCAGCTTCAGTAACCGAGGGTCGGTACGCCAAGGCCCCCGCCGTCGGCCACCGCCCAAACCACAATGCACCGAACCCCTAGTACTACCTCTCCCACAGGTGGTGGGCCCATGGGAGAGTGAACCCATGTAATTCCTTCAGGCTGTGCCCGGCCGGGCCCCATGGGTAGAGACCCGGCCACCAGGCGCTCGCCGAGGAGCCCCTCCCCCAGGCCTGGCTCCAGGGTGAGGCCCCGGTAACCCTGATCCGGGCGAGGGTATCTGGGTCCTGTTTTTAAATTTCATTGGGGTTTATTTTGGACCACTCTTTGTCTGGCCCATCACCTAGGACCAATTTGCCAACTGACAATATTTTATTTTATTTTATTTATCTCATGCATTCAATGAAAAGACCAACTTTCAGAATGGTAACTGTCAATGATGTCAGTAACTTAAGTAACAAAGTTACTTAGTAATGCGTTACTCTAATCTGACCACTTTTTTCAGTAATGAGTAATCTAATGAGTTACTACTTCCAATTCAGTAATTAAGGCTGGATTATACTTTTGCACCTGACTGTAGCGCTCGACTCCGCACATTGCGCGTGAACCTGTGAGAGTGGCGGTCGCGTTTATACTTAATGCGTCATACATTGCAGTGTTCTCCGTAACGATAGGTGGTAGTGTAAAGAAATACCCCTCAAAAACAGGTGAAGGAACATTTACCTGGCAAATTTTAATGTTGCATTGTGTTCCGGGTTTGGCTAAAAGGTGTGGCTTCTTGAAAATGCTTGAAATTGTAACTGTATTTCGTTTCACAAGAAATAGCTATCTGACTGAATAGTTTGCTTGTATTACTATGTTTATAAATAGGCTACGTTTACAAATAATACTGCGCAGAAACACAAACGTAATGTCAGGAGACACTTGGTTACTGTTAAAAATGCACTTCCAATAAAGTGAGTATTGGCAAAACGTATTGTTATTTTGTCGTTGTCGGCAGCTTCCAAATTTAACTAATAAAGTAACTTGTAATGTAACGTAGTTAGTTTTAAAATAAATTAATCAGTAACTAAGTTAAAGGAGTAATCAGGAATCAGATTACTTTTTCATGGTAACTAAGCCATCACTGGTAACTGCTCAGATGTCAAAGCATGTTACACTAAAAAACTTTTTTCCAGTGGCAAATTTCAAGTTATCCTAACAAGGTTCTTTTCAATAATTACTGATTATACCCTTTCAAGCAATTTTACATTTAAATATAAATGAATTTGCCAACCATTCAGGAACTCGAAATGTACATATATGACATTTAAAAAGTATCCTGAGCACACAAATTACTGTAGCAAATTCTGTACTACATCTGTCCAAGTCTGCAATGGCTTAAGGGAAGAATAAGCTGGGAAAGAGTCCTTCCAGAACAAATCGAGTCAGGCCAACAGTGCACTCCCAGCATTTCTATATATGTTCTGCATAGTAATCCTGACATTGTCAGTGGGTTGTTCTCTAAGTGTGGCAGCTCAGCTCACACCTCTATCTGCAGCAGGGCCTCTTCTCTCTGGTGCAGAAGTTCCATGTCTTCCTCAGTGATCTCAGACAGGAACGCCTGCTGCCCGTCTCCCTGCACAGGTTCTGTTGCCCCAAACAGCGGGCCTTCCTCACACAGCTCAGTGAATGGCGTCTGCGGGCTCTGCACAGACAAATATGCACACCAACGCACAATACGTGCGCACATGCACACGCACACACACACACACACACACACATAAACACAGTACCACATACAGAGAAAACAAAATGTGCAGGTTATGCTTTGAATTGCAGATGAAGGTACAGCTGTATACACACATTTGAGTTACAACTGTGCATTATAACAACACTATATACATTTGCAAACATATTCTGATACAGAATGTAGGACAGGACTGGCTGTGTTATTCGAAAGGACTACGACATCCTGTCTCTGACTGAAATGAATTTTTATTATACTTTCCAAACAGGCTTCTTTAGTTAGACTTTTTTTGCCAGAACTCTGAACTAGAGTGAAAATCCATGTGGGAGTTGGTCACTGAGTGAGCAGCACATTGATCTGCACTTTCTAATTGCATATGTATGACACAGAAAGCCTAAGGCATGTTATTGTTTTTGCTGTTCACTGGATGACTCATTGTATTCCATTTCCCCCCATCTCAAAATTAGCACACCTAATAGGCTCCATCTCACACCAGATCCATGACACTCTGAAGAGCTCCATCTCCTCAGGGATGCTAAAAGTTCTGCCCACACATTAAAGATTTGTTCATAGTGCAGCTCTCAATCTTTAGATATTACCATAAATGGATGGCAGCCTATCTATTGATCGATGTAGGCTACTCTGAATGAGACGGCCACCCACTATCTCTGTCTTACTTAGGGTAGCTTTCATGCATATGACATGCTGCCAGATTTCAGCCAAGTTTCCCTACAGCAATGGTAATTCAGGGCTACCATCAACATGTAAAAACACATATTAAGAAAACAAATCTCCAAAGAGAGAAGTAGGAGTAACATAGGAACTTAGAAAGCACATAGAATTTGAATATCCCATAAAAAATGTGTCCTGAAAATGTGTCTCTCCCTGCAGAAATATGTCTGTACAAATTGGAGTCAGCCTGATGATATGCTCAGAGATTGCCTGTGCTGATACTGAATAACTTCTTTGATCTCCAAGAAATGAAACTCAGGTGGAACTCCCCAATCAAACAACAGCCAAATAGGATCTGACTCCTTACAAATAACTCTAGCTGTCTTAAAGAATATGTTCACTATTTTCAATCCATACCTTATTAAAATTGTTCTTTCTTATCGTTTATTATCCACACAATACAACCTTGCCAATAGCTTTTGAGAAACTTAATTCTACTCTCTAGTTTCTCATTGATTGGACTCAAAAATCTACCAGTAGAAGAATCATTTAAACCTTGAAAAAACACACATTAACACAATTTTTGAAACAACAAATT
The DNA here is from genome assembly GCA_020368025.1 of Brachyhypopomus occidentalis. NCBI lineage: Eukaryota > Metazoa > Chordata > Actinopteri > Gymnotiformes > Hypopomidae > Brachyhypopomus > Brachyhypopomus occidentalis. The sequence goes on along the minus strand of JAGXOD010000009.1, from coordinate 1,263,994 downwards.
CACATCAAAGTTAGCACTAGTAATGTTTAATCTTTTAATCTTCAAATATTATGAAACATTTTTAAGATTATGCTATGTTTTTAAGCTTGTGCTATGCACAATTATAAACAGCAGCACAGCAGCAGGTTTATTAAAGTAGAGGTGAGAACATATTGAGCCTTTCTTTAAAACAGTGATGTTTGTTGTGGTCAAGTATTTGAATCCAAAAGCATTTCCTGTTAGGGGGCTGTTTTTTTGGTGGCGTTCTCCCAGGGGAGCCAACATAAGAACATGAGGAACATGGTAGAAGCAGCTCTAGGTGGGAAAAAAGAAAAAAATACAGCACATGAAAGCAGCACCTCCACACGCCACACAGGGAACATGGAATGGCAAAGAAAGAGCAGACTGAAGCACACTGAAGAGAGCATGGGGAGAGAGCGTGCGGATGGGCTTGTGTATCTGTACGCTGCCATGTCTGCATCACAGGTGCATGACAGCTCAGGAATTCAGATGTGTACTTTGGAGTGACATCCAAGCGCCGAATGCTTTTGTGTCGCTTTGACAGCCTATGACGGTATGCAATATCAAAAGATGTCATGCTTGAAGGGATATGACCCGATGGATGTCAGTATTTCACAAACAGGATTCGGCTCTGTGGCCATCTTCGAAATATGTTGCCTTTAAGTGTAAAATCATATGGAGCCTAGTCTAAGGCCTAGTCCACACTAACATGGGTAAACATAGCACCTTGTTTACACACTGCAGTGGTGTTCAATGAAACAGCCAACACATAGAGAGAATGACAAGATAAAAGACAGCTTCTTTGTCTAGACAGATAATGAAGTCAAGCAGATGAACATAAAATTAACAAATTAATATATCAACTGCAGTAAACAGTGTGACAATGGGTACTGCCATTTTGGGACATTGGGTCACATGACAACTTCACATCAGTTTTTTTTTTTTTTTAAAGAGCTACATTTTCCCTTATATCCACCACAACAGCTGCATTTTCAGTATTACCCACTTTGGAGAGAAGATTTTCAGTGGTGGAATCTGTGTCTGTCTGTCTGTCTGTCTGTCTGTCTGCCTCTAAATATATGTTTATAAGATTATAAGATTCATTCCAAGAGGTTCTAATATTCCAAGAATATAGATCAGCATATTGTGATATCCCAAGGCCAGTCAGACATACTGTTAAATAATAAAAAGAAAAGTAATACAAAAGAAAGAATCTTGCAAAGATATCGATTCTGCCCAGGCGAAGACAGAGAGGATTCTAGAGCGGCTCTTCTACTGTACGCAAGCAGTCAGTCACAGAGGCAAACTCCTCATCTTACTGTCACTGGGTCACCAGCATATGCACAAAAGAACAAAGACCAAGGTTGACCCAAGTACACTCATGCTGCCTCAGGGGATAGTACACCCACTCACCTGTTTTCTGTCTTTCTTTGCTGCAGGAAGCAAGGCCCTTGATCGGGCTGCAATTTTCTGATGAAAAACACAAATGTTATTAGTACACAATGTCAACGAATAGATCACACAACAAGCCATCCAAAGGACTACTTGAAATGGATGTATTTTTTTTTACTTCAAACGTGATTTCCAAAGGAGTGCATCATGTGATCTGCATTTTTTTTATTTGTTTAGACAGAGAGATGTGTGAGGTAAAGGGATGGCCTTTGGGTTCTGCTCACTTTCTGCAGGTCCCCATATCGCTGGACTGACTCTGACAGCTCGGTCTTCAGTCTCATCAGACGGAGACGGTCTTGCTGCAGAGAGAGAGAGAGAGAGAGAGAGAGAGAACTCTTCAGTGCTGCATAAGATGAACATATAATGAGATGCCTATCATATTTATACCATCACATAACTCATTACACTAGGTAACTCAGCAACTGCAACCTTACGCATTAATGCATTTGAGTAGCCTTGCTCTACTCATTTCTTCATGATTATGAATGTATTGATACTGAAAGTCCATTTAACACAATACATGATATATAGCACACTCCCTTAAATAGTGGGGTTAGGTGACACATGGCTTATTTTCTGGAAACAAATTAAAGATTAGAAAAAAAAAATCTAAAAATCTTGAAAATCCCATGCACCCTTAGCCATAATACTGACTATGTAAATATATATATATATATATATATATATATATATATATATATATATATATATATATATATATATATATATATATATATTAAAGAGAGAGATAGATATATCATAATTATCTTGTTTCCGCTGTCCGACGTCCTATTCTTCTGAAAACTTTGTGTGCTATACACCACTATATTGTCATATATGGTGGTGTATATATGAATACAAAACACTATATGAGGTCTGATATAGGAAGTTCAGAAAATTGAAAGGAAGCCTTTTACCCGTGAGGAGCCACTGATGATATCAGAGAGTTGTTTGATAAGTTGGCTTGTGCTTGTAATAACTTTATTGGTTTGTTGTTGTGTAGAGTGTCTAGGAAAGAGACAGACAGAAAGAGAGAGACAGACAGAAAAACAGAGAGAAGGGAAGGAAAAGAGTTCATGTGTTATGGGTCTTTCCAGGTTATGAAGTGAGTCATATGACTCTAGGCATGGTATGTATCCCATGGCATAAAATGTTCTGCAGGCTGGCCTCTCTAACTTTGCCTAGATTAGGTTCAGCCTATTAAAGTGAATCATTATTTCCACCAGTAATAGTAAGTAACAAAGAAATGCTGTGCAGTGTGGGCCCGCCTCCTTCTGTGAGTTAATAGATGGACAGAATGCTGAGACAGCCAATGACATGGAAGGAAAACATGTAATCAAGCAACAAAACACATACTGCACATTCTGCATATATACTGGCCAGTGATCCCGTTCGAAGCAAAGAACTTAACGGGCTAACATTCAAAACCAAGAAGAGAAATAGAAAGGCAAAGTACACTGTTTTCAGAAAAGAAGATGAGAAATTGAAGATAGAAAGAAAGAAAGACAGCAAAAATGTGGAAGAAGAGGTAGACATGAAACAATAAAGTAAAGGCTATACGTACATTCTTTCCAGTTTAAAGTAGAGCGGCAAGGGGAGGAGGAGGGGGTCAGAGGTTGCTGAACAAATATAATCTTCTGATAGAAAAGCATTGTTCTCCTCAGGCGGAGGGAGGTTGGGGATAAGACCATTGATTTAGTGTCTGTGGTCTGTACTGTCTGATCCTTGCCTTTAAAACCCAATGCAGCCACACTGCCTTCTGCTCCCTGGAGATATGTAGCATAGGGCACGTAGGCCACCTTCCCCTCGAATATTGATTTAAAGATGGAGAACGGAAGCGAGGGACAGGATGGAAAGAACAGATGGTCTTGGTGTATTCGGTATGATGGGGATGTCACTGTCATGCTCAGACCACAGGAAGAGGAAGTGAATCCTTACTGGGCTTTCACTACACTAGTGGGCTGAAGAGGTGGAGCAAAGGGGAAAAAAATTCACATGGCACAAGTCAAATTTGTTTCCCTGTAGAATCATGAAGTGACAGCGAGGCATTACAGAAATACACTGCAGGGATGTCATTTGAGTATGCAATCCACATTCAGCAAATTTACACAACGCTATTATTTCTACAGATGTCCTGCGTAATGATATATTTAATGTGTGATGGTGGTAGTCACTAGCTGGGGCCAGTGCTATTTTTAGATTTTACATAATGCTATTTTGAGGGAATTATACTGACTATTCGTGTGCTGATCATTTTATCATTTGATGAGGCATTTGCATTGTACTCTGTATGCATGCATAAGATCATACATACAACAATAGGACCTAAGCTGCCGTATGATATTTACAACAGAAGATGAAACTCTTTCTCTCTCTCTCTCTCTCTCTCTCTCTCTCTCTCTTTATATATATATATATATATATATAGATAGATAGATAGATAGATAGATAGATAGATAGAGAGAGAGAGAGAGAGAGAGAGAGAGAGATAGATAGATAGATAGATAGATAGATAGATAGATAGATAGATAGATAGATAGATAGATAGATAGATGCCCTTTCTGTTGTCAACAATTTCAGCTAACTAAATCTAAAAATATATAATGTATGTGTGCATATGTGTGTGTGTGGGTGTGTGTGTGCGTGTGTGTATACACACCTAAAAGAAATATTAACAGCACCGGCAGGTTGGTGATGGCATAGTGGTTGGTCCCTCAGGCTACAGACTTACATGTCAAAGATTCAGATTTAAATTCCACTGCTGATAGCAGGCAAGCATCCAATGCTTCAGGGCAGTACCAAGCACTTGTGGCAGGTGTGAATGAGCCCACACATACTTCCTGCTCTGTGTACTGTCACTGTGCCCTTGAGCAAGCCACTGCCCTCAAGCTCCATCTGCTTAAGAGGTGCTGGAGGAGTACATGGCTGGTCCTATAGTAGCTCTGACCCTTTGACCCCCAACTGTTGAGAGCTTTGACACAAGCACATGAATAATTCATATGTTATATATTATATATATTACATAAATACATATTATCCTACATATATTATCCTAACTCTATGTGTCTTTCAACCACAAGTGTCAACTGCTGTCATAACTCAGCTCATGATGGACAAGGTACAACACAAATGCCAGGTGGGTATATCATCATCCTACATCATCATCATCATCCCCACATCATAAGTTGAACACCAGACCTGCAGACCTGAGACTGCTCATGAAGATCATGGCTAAGGTGGGTACCAGTCATATCAGACTAACCAGACCAAGCGAAGGTCTGGAAAGTTGCTGGAAGATGTGAGTGCAGCACTATGGATGACCACTACTGTGACCATCTACCACTACTGTGACCATCTACCACTTCTGTGACTGACACCAACTAGCTGACATACAGTACAACAACAGTAATACTTGAGATGCTTGGCTACAAGATGAACATCATCAAGGAGCTGTGTTGAATGCCAAGATAAGGGCAACACAGGGAGAAGTTAGCTAGCTATCAGAACTGCATGATGAAGCTACCAGAGAAGTACAACAAGGTATCCACACTTGAGGCCTTGGAGGCTGCCAAGGAAAGATTAACAGCTGTGACTGCCTACCTGAAGAGGTACACAAGAGAAGTAGTAGCCAGGAGAACAAACAGGATGTTCTCCCATGAGCCATCCAAAGTGCACTCTCAGTGGCAGGGTAACAGCATAAGGATAGATCCACCAAAGCTGGAGACAGAACAATACTTGAAAGGCATATGGGAGAAGGAGGCTCACATAACAACAATACCCAGTGGATGCTGAACATGACAGCATACCACAGTAACCTCTTTGAACAGGATCCAATAACCGCTGTGCTAGCAGGCATCCAAGAAAGGGTCTCAAATATGAAGAGCTGGATGGGTTCAGGCCCTGACTTTCTTTTCCACAGAAGATATTGCTCCATGATGCTGTTCATCTTGCTGCCAAGCTCCCCCCTTGCCACAGCATTCGTCTTGTACCTGGTTGATCTCCAGTTGTGACAGTAGTTGCCACTTATAGATGTTGGAACACTGAATTACTAGATGTTTGGGTGCTAGTCTTGATGTCTAGAGGTTTTGAAGTATCCATTGTTCCCATATCTTCTGCATATACCCTCTCACACTGTTTCTGTAAAAATCACAGGTCTATATATTTAACATTTGTTACGTATGTGTATAAGTGCCTGTTAATGTTGTGCTACCTATACTAAATTTAAACACTTTTCTGTCCAGTTGATTAGGAAAGGGTTGAAGGTAAGATTTAAGTTAAAGTTTAATTTATTGCCACTGGCTTCATCTCAGGAGTGTTAGATTAATAACTGATGAAGTTTCACTTTGATGCGTCACCACTCCCATTCTTAGCTAGTGAGGGGATTAGGAATGGCACCACATCATCATGTCACTGTGCAAAACCCAGACATGGCAAATTTGAATCCATATGCATACGTATGAGGCCATGACATATGCTATATTACTGGCACTTAACCTCAGGGATGAGATAACAGAACTCAAATCTTCTGTCATATTCAGCTGTATGAAGAATTTGGTATGAAATAAAGAGGGTGAAGGAATTAGAAAAAGATTTTTAAGGTCACAGTGAAGCACCTCATCAGACTTTCTTTGTCTACAGGTCTTCAGAGGAGGATGAAATATGTCTTCTAGGTAGAGGAAAGTAGAACTTGTATATTTGTATATCTGTACATTTGTGCGTATATTAGACCACATGGTAACACCTACTATCAATTAATTAACGTACCCTTCTGTCATGGTCTCCTCCCTTAGTCACTGCAGTTCCCATGGTGCTGAGCACCATTTGGCTTTGTTTTTGTTTCATTTTAGTCTCCACCTTCTCTTCTATTTTGCATTTCTCTAACCTGCATTGTTTGCACATGTCTTCTTCTTTCCTAATGTACTTTTGTATTTTATTTTTTAATTTGTACCCTGTGTCTCCCTGTCCTGTTGCTTGGACAATGTAAACCTACTTTCTGAATATTATGTTTTCTTGGTTTATCTCATCTTGTTTTTCACTTTATCTAGTTACATTGTCTAGTTATGTAATGGTTTGGTGCAATTAATAATGAAACTGGCAATAATTTAATACTGGATTGAATAAACACAGTAAACAGAAAATGTGAAAAATTATCTCTATGTTTCTAACTTTAGTCAGCAAACTATTTTCATGATTACAACTATGTTTCTTTTAGCTTGCATTAAGGAACTACATAGTGTATTTTGAGCAGAACACATACTGAATTATTTTTTTCTTCCATTTTACAAAACTCTGGTGCCTACACATGTGCTTTAGATTGTTTTATGCCAGGATTTTCAATAAAATTGCTCAAACATTTTCAAACAAACCACCAACGTCCCTTATCAAAGTATCTCTTTCATGAAATATTCATGAAATATACTCACCAAACCATAATTCACTGAACACCCTCAAAGTGCCCCTAATTAAGTCTCTTTCCTATGCACTGCAGAGGTATCATTTATTCAGGCTCGCCCCCACACCATCTCAAGGGTAGTGACGCAGTCATGGAAAAGTTCTTGTATTACTCATCACATTCAAATTAAACTGTTTAGTTTTTCATGGTGCATGATTTATCATCGGAAGGCCTGATCCTTGTGTAGCTGCTTTCTGGAGGAATATGCTGTGGTAATTTTTCCCTGCAGTGGATTGAACTTTGGTGGAGTACTGGCACAACCATGAGTCCCTCTTACAAAACCAGATAATTTATTACCAACCTGTTGTTAGTCTGCAGGGCTGTTACCAACCAATGACATTAAAACATGTTATCTTAGCCAGAAGTAGCCATGCACAACCGTTTTCTCCAAGAAGCTGGACATAGCATGTGGTGAATCTGTTGCCATTGGAGACAGAGCTTCTCCAACAAATGAATAACCAGAAGGAGGACAGGAATGTGCAGTTGTGATATAAATCAGATTTAGAATGATGACACTATCAGTCTCATCTATACATCATGAATGTTACTGGACAGCACAACAAGTCCCTGTACAAGTGAGAGTTGTGACATTTGTGCACAGAAGCTTCTGTGGTCTGAAGTTGCCATAGCATATGTAGAGTATTCACTCAACTACCCTGCTGACAGCTCTTTTAAAAATTGGTAATTAAGTTTGAAAGAATTCTTTTTCACAGCAGAAAAATATTCATTTGTGTACTCACAGTATTTATATTATATTTACCAGAAACGAATAAAACAATTAAAGGTAATTACTGAATTACTTAATTTTGCTGTAATATTTTGCGAAGTGATGTGCATGGTTTGAATACTTCAGTGTGAAAATATACAAGACACAAGTGCAACATATAATGCAAACGAGACAAGTGACAGGTGAGACGAATGATACAGATCAACACACACATACACGGAAATGGACGAACAAGGGCACGTAGACACGCTCGGAGGGAGGGGTCAGGTGCTGTCCCATGACACTGGTATCAATGGTTATGGTAATGTATGGACACAATATTTAATGAGAAATGACAAAGTCAAAGTAGTTCAATATAAATAAATATGAATCTGCACAAGCATGTGCTAATATTCACACAGAAATATTAATATAAATATTTATAACTTTTGTGGAGATTCTTAATTTTTTTTGCTGAGATCTACCCAGCTCTGACATCTCATGACTCTGAATTTTGTCTTTTACTCGGTTTCTCACTGTGGAAAATGATACAACAATCTTAGGCACTTTCACACCAAGACAAACCAGCACAAAACACCAAAAAATGAGGAAGCACTGAGAAAACATGTCTTATATCTATATCAACATCATCATCTCATCACAGTCAGGGTGAAGGAGTGGTGCTTCATACCAAAGTACATGATGAGTCCTTATAACATTACACTGACCAAAAGCCAAAAGGCTTATTAGTACTGTTGATTAATGAGGTATGGGTGCAAAAAGAGAATAATTCGAAACAAATTTCTTATTGGCACCAACTTAATTTAGCTAATGGTCTTCATGGCACATTTTTCATCAACAAATATCTGGCATATTGACATTATAAATAATATATTTCACACAACATTAATTTAGTGGATTTGTTTATTCATCTACTTGCAAGTAAATTGACGCTTTTTATGTTAGTCTGTGGTTATAGAAATGTCTCTTTTAAACATTTATTTGTTAAGTGTTTAACCTAATAATGGATTTAAATTTGTAATCAATCTTGCCACTGATCAGGCATTTGCCATCAATTTCCAACATTTCTGGTCTCTCCTAAAACCTGAAGCGAGAGACCAACATCAACTCCATCCTCAAAAAGGCCCTACAGAGGATATACTTTCTGCAATGACTAAAGAAGTAGGGTCAACCACAGGATCTGTTGAGTGATATACTGCAGTCATTGAATGTATCCCGTGCATGTCCATCACAGTCTAGTTCAGAGCAGCCACTAAACAGGAAACCCTGCCAAAGACAGGCAGACCATAGACCCCTGTATGCTAAAACCTCTACATACAGGAGAAGATTCTTCCCTCATGACACCACACTCATAAACAACTGACTCCCATATATAGTCACTTCTGAAGTTAGCACTACCACATAATGGTACTTTATGTATATATATATATATGTCTTAAAAACAATTGTAATCACAAATAAGAGCATTAGGAACAAAGGCAAAAAGTGAAAACTCTAGAACTTCTAAAATCCATTAAAGCAAATACTCTGAGACATGTCCAAGTTGTTTTTGTGTTGTTGTTGTTTTTTGTTTTATGATTTTCATTTTTCATTTTTATTTACTTACTAGAAATTTAGAAACTCTTCTGCTTTAGTTTCATATGTGAAAAAATCAAAACTACAAGAAAAAGTGACAATTTTCTTTAAAATAAATTCAAGGGACAAATGAAACATGACCAACTAGCTATATTAAGTTAGAGCAACACTGACTTTTTAGAACTTATGCCTTAAATCGCATAATATTTAAGACCCCTGACCAACATTGCTGATGACAGCTATTTAATTGCAAGTACAGACTATTGTAAAAACACTACTAATGCCAAAAGGAATAACTGGGCAAGACTCCTAATGCTACAGATTGTGTACCTCTCAAACATAAGAGCAAGAATGAAAAGAGTCACGCTGACTCAATCACCTGGATTAACAAGGTCTGTTCTGAATGTTCAGCAATCAACATAATTTGATGGTAAGTGGAGTACTGGAAGAAACCAAAGAAGTCAGATAATATGGATGTAATGGAATGCTACTACAACAGTAATTAAAAAAGTCAACACGGACATTTTAAAAGAGGTTTTCATCCCCACTCAGACAAGCAACTAGGTACTGGGCACTGTACTCAGACATTGCCAAAATAAGAAGGAAATGCCAATGTCCAAATATAGCTGCACTACTTTTGCACTTCAGACAGAAATGCCAAAATACTCAAGTGTATAGTGGACATATTGTTTTGCCGACCTGTGAATATATGGAAGATGACCAAGATTAAGGTCTAACTTCTAAAGGTCCTACAGCACTTATGTCATTTCTGCAAGTTACTATCAAACAACATGCCAGAAGATCTTAATAAGCAGCAATCATGACAGAGACACTAGATTACAAGCCACAGGCCTCTATCAAGGTCACCTTTGGAAACAAGTTGTTTTTGTTTCATTTTAAACCAAGAAAACATGGCAAACCCCAAGAGCTTCAAAAAGGTATGATGATCAAATATTGTATGTGATTATATAAAAAATAGAGTTTAAGGATAGCTAAAGAGAAGTCCATTAAAGAGAAGTCCACTAAAGAGATGTCCACTAAAGAGATGTCCATCAAAGAAAGGTTAACAGATTGACAGCACTAGTAGCCAGGCTGCAATGGCCAGAATATTCAATGCTTTGCCAAGGAAACTCAGCATCAAGGTAACAAAACTCTGACTGACAATCCACCCAGAACTGAAACGCAAAAGTGTTGAAAGCATTTTGTGGACAATGAGTTATTACATAAGACTGGTGTTCATTCAAAGCCAATCACCATAGGTTATAAGCATAACGATCTGGACAGCCCCTGGCCATGACATGATCCATGCCTACTAGCTAAAGAACCTAACAGCTCTGCGTGGTGTGCTAGCAGAGCATATAATCATGTGCTAGCTACCATCAGGGCTGGCTAATACAAGACTGGACAGTACAGATCTGAAAGGACCCCAACAAGGGCTAAATGCCATCGAAATATAGACCAACCAATAACTTATACTCCAAATCATGACGGACCCTGATGGCAATTCTAGCTAACAGACATATGAATCCGCATATAAATGAGCATGTGTGCAAGCCAATGTGCACTGCTCTCAAAGGATCTGGAAACAACGCCAGAATCTCAGAGCACTAGCAACTGAGAGATGGAGATGTTCAGCGGGATTGAAAACGTTTCTTGGGTCATCTATTAGAAAGTAAATAACTCAGTGTCACATACCTGGATGCTGGAATTCCTAGCCCAATAAAAAAAAATTCAATAATACCATAATAGTCTTCATCCAAACTCAGAGAAAAACCATAAATTGTGGTACATACCAAGGGAATGCACTGTCCTCACTGTTGTTAAGGATAGGCCAGACTTCTCTCAGCCAGATCATCAATAAAAGTGGGTATGCGTACAGATTCAGAAGTGGAGCTACCATTAGCCAAGTGCATATAGATGGTAAAGTTGTACACCAAGACAGAAAGGGACATTGATTAAATGATCTACCTGACACGATGTACAGCAAGGAATGTCATTCAGGCTGAAGCAGTGTGGTCGACTTAAATAAAAAGACCACTCGATTATCTAGGGCTTCTCAAATCTAACAGGAACCATGTGGCAGAAACCACAAGGACAGCAACATGATAGAACCTCCACAGTTTTAGGCAGGTCTTCAAGAGCCCGTTGATTGGGTGTAATAAAATCAAAGACTTAAGCACATATGTCCTGCAGGGACGATAAGCTGCTCAAGCGAAGAGATGAAAAGTGCTGATATCAAAGAAACTCCTCACAATGCATGAAGCACTCCAGATCCACATACGTTCCTACATTCGGAGGCTGTGCACCAGCCACAATGAGGCTAGAAGGGCATGGGGAGAAAAACCCATTGTCCAGGATGAGGCACATCCAAACCATGGCACCCAAGGATGAGCTGTTGACAGAGTGCCTGAAACAGTTAGGACACATGGATAACATCGTAGCAGAGGAGGTACCATGGCAGGATAAGCCACTGACAGATAGCAGAGGTGGCTGTCATAAGTCAATCCTACTAACATGGAAAAGGCAGGAAAAAGACACTACAGAGGCACTAATCATGGGAGCACAAGAACAAGCACTAAGAACTAAGTCAATCAAAGCAGGGTGAATCACATCATACAAGACCCAAGGTTTAGACTATACAAAAAAGCCCCTACAGCACCAATCCAGCACATAGTAAGAGGATGCAAAATGCTGGTCAGGAAAGCAGTCACTGAGAGACACAACAAAGTAGCAAGATCCATATACAGAAACATATCGACACCCACAAGTCTCAATGGGTGGAGCTACAGAGAGTGGTGGAAAATAAAGCTATTTGGTCTGCTGAACTGCTGGATGCAGTTGTTGAACAAAAAAGAAATGGTGAACCAACCAGACTTCATCATAATAAATAAGATGCCACAAACTGCAGTGGTAATAGATGTGGCTATCTCAAGTCAGGGAGACATGCAGAGGAAAGAATATGAGGAGTTGCAGAAATACCATGCACACAAACGAACATAAAGAGAATGTGGAACTGTGGTCCAAGATTGTCTCAGTGTCCATAGGGGCACTTAGGGCTGTGATCCCTATGCTGGCCCCAACAAATCCCAGGAAAACCATCTGTGAGCACTTAATGGCCAAGATACATACACGGTAACATAACATTTTTTTTTTCTTTCAGTTTTTACCCCTAAGTTTAACTCGGAATATCCGTGGGATATTCTAATATGAATAACCATGAGTACAAAATTAGTGCAACAAACATGTTCCATTTTAAAACATCACATGTTTGTTTCCATGTAATAATTTGCTATACACTCCTCTAAAACATTAGATCTATGTCTCATGAAGGAGCAGAAAACGAATTTAATTACTCTGTGAAGTGGCCTTTGCTTGTGCACTTATCTAAGCTTTCTCAGACCTTCCTGCACAAGCTTTCTGTGTGTGCAAGAGTCCTTAGTGAGAGAAAGAGAAGGCTTAACAGATACCATGAAAGGTTACATGATCTGTCCTCGGCTCCAATGACAAGCAGTGTCCCTGAGACATCCTGTACAAAGCAGCACAGAATGCATAATGCACTAACATAATGAAACACAAAGGGATTGAACCATTAAGCCACTTAGTTTTGCTGTGTATGTATGTATCTATGCATGTATGTGTATGTAATAAGGGATTTACAGCAATGGGTGGAATTCAAGTTATAATAGATAACCAGGTTATTGTGACTACATTTACATAGATATATACAGATTCAGAGTAAAAATTGTGGGATTTTTATAGCCTTACCTCATCTCAGGTGCCATGGTTTTAGAGATATTTTTAAAGATTGTGCTTGTTAAAGCATGCAACACAAGTCTAGGTCTAACATAGTAGTCTCACCTTTGGTCAGTTTCTTAATAACATAGACTAGCATGGAGACTCTGCATTAGTTGTTCTGCATTAGTTTGAATTGAATTTCTATGGCCATGTTGCCGAAGCAGCCCCCCAACCATGAGTGGCCAATGACTTTGGGGAGAAAGAGCAAGGGATTGTGGGGGGGAGGTGGAGCGCAAAAAGAAAGAGAGAAGGTGGATGTGTGTGTGTGTGTGTGTGTGTGTGTGTAGAAGGGGGCGCCAGTCAGCCAGGGTCGCTGGGCGACATGTCGCCATCTGGGAGGTATGACCCTGGAACTGAGAGGTTTCTGTGGAAACTGGCTCTAATAGAATCATGGCTGGGGTGCAGCAGGGGGCAAAGAAAGATGGAAAGGGGGAAAGAGAGGTGGGTAGTCTGGCGCCCTGCTCAGAGAGGCTGGGTGTGGAGGATTAAGACTGGCACAGAGGGGAGCTCAGTCAAGGTCAATTGAGAGAAATACAGACAAAAGACCTGAAAAACAGGAGCAAAACAGCTACTCAGAATAACCAACATGCTTTGAGACAGAAGAAGTGAAAGAGGTAGGAGGAGCGAGTCAAACAGGATAAAATATTCATCCACTAGGATAAAGCACCACAGCAAAACAAAAAGATGTTTTCTGTAACAAATTAATATATTAAGCAACCTGGGAAATCTTACAGACTTGTATTATGAAGCAAATAAAGTTGAAAATAAAATAATAATAAACAGGGAGAAAGAAAGTTGACATGAGATATTGGAATGGGCATGAATCAATATCCTAATAAAGGTGCCTCTGGCTTGCCACACTGTTCTATATTACAAGATATATTACTTCAAAACATATAACCCTCCAGTAGTAATTTAGGATTATGCCATATGGGAGATAAAAAGAGAGGAAAGTTCAGTATATTTTCAGTGGATTCAATCCAGTGTTGTAAGACAGTGATTTTCCGTTATGTTGGATTTAATTGAAGGGGGATTAGTTAAAAGGAGAGAGACAGAGCAAAAATTCAAGTCTGAGTAAATCTGTGCGGAACCATTACCACTCTTGGATTAGCACTAAGTTTGCAACACTCTACGCACATTTTAGAGGGGGCATTGATTGTATTTGAAAGATTCTATTGTTCTGCAGTTTAAACGGGCCTTGCAGGAATTCCTGATAGGATTTTAAGGCATGCTGGAATATTAATTATTCTATTATGCAATATATAATTAATGCTAAATATTCTGCCACGTGGAGACAAGCATAACGGTGCAAAAAATTTTACATGAGCATTGTTGCAGGCTGTTTATTATCAGATATCATTGTGCATGCAAATGTGCTCATTCAGTGGTTTGACATTTAATGTCATTGTCATAGACATAGTTAATTATGAATTAATTATGAGGCAGGGTCCTCTATATGACAATAGAGATCAAGACCATGGGTCTATTGGCTAGCAACAGAATTATACTTTAAAGAATACCAAGTGCACTCAACTGAAGGCAATGAGAAACGTTTACAGATTTAATCATCATGCCATTTTTAGATTTTTAATGCATATGGGCATGTCTACTGCATAAGACTTTATAGATATAAAAAACTACATGAATTATCTTGAATTATGTTACAATTTTTGACATTAAGCATCTTCAAAAATTAGAACTAGTCACGACCTAGACCTAGTTTTGGAGTATGAGGACTATTAAAACTGGTCAATGAGAAAATATGCATCAGGAAGCCTGTATTAAATGTGGCATGTACAGAGGCCTGTATTATTCAGAGGCCAGAGATTAATTGTCTCTGGTTTTCAAGGTAGACTTTAGTACACATGCACTACTATTGCCATGGACCATCTAAACATAGTATATTATTCCATATTCCATATAAGATCTTTCTCTCCAGTTGTTGTATATAATGAGACTAAACATTTTAATTGCCATTTTTCATAAAGATGCACACGAGATATGAATTGTTCCCTACTTATTTGCCACATAAGGGCAATAAGACACCAGACTAGAGGAAATGCCAACTGTACTAAGCCTGCTGGAGGCATTAAAGGACTGGATTAGATAAAGATCGATCAGTACAATAATGAAGCTGTATTTGATTTGCATGGTTAACAACAGCAGTCTACCATACACAAAGTACCACTGTGAGCATTTATCAATGTAGTGTGCAGTCACTCTTACAAAACAGCAGATGGGGCAGCTACAAACAGATGTTCATTATCTGCTCATGCAGTAATGGGAAGCCACTTGGTCATTGTATTGAGCTTGAGTATAGTGGATCCACAAAAAAAAAGACATAAGATTTGACAGTGCATGAATGTCAGTGAATTTTGAAAGCCATCATAAAAAAAGCTGATAGAACTGATGACATGAGAGTATATTGCAATTTACACAGACGCAATTATTGCAGACCACTGTGACAAGCAATGAATTCTGCAGTTGGTTGCAGTCTAATTGAAAGAGAGTAATCGGTGTCTATGGGGAAGGGGTGATAAAGCCAAGAAAAGGCACAAACAGCTTTGTTCAGTTCCATGCATTATTATTGAGATGGGGAGTTTGTTGATCAATTGAATGTCTGAGAGATGTCATCATGTTTTAGGACTGAGAAAGTGCTTGAACCTATGACATGCTGTGAGGTGGACACTAAGCAAGGCAGCAAAATGAGAAGGAAGGGTGCTCCAGGGAGGATTTTACCACAGCAACATTTTCACTGAGTGAATGTAACAAGTGTGGAGTCCTATGTGATTTTAATTGAAAGAAACAAAACCATTTGGGTACAAGGGAAGTTATTATAGCTCCTGCATCCTGAAAGCAATCGTAAATCATGATTGTTTGGATCTTGCTACCATAAGTGCCAAACTTTACACATGGCCTTTCACATGGCTGTGTAGTGTTTCAAACATGGCCGTTCCCAAGTCTAGTCTACAGCTGCTATTGTTGCTCCTATTTTAACATCTGTGCACCCAGTTTGTATATGACAAAAGCAATCAATGAATTAATCAATAAATCAAACAAACCATCAAACAAACAAACAAATTAAATACATAAACATACTCCTCAAAATGTAGGACAACAGACATGTAAGTGCATTGTAACAAGCCCACTTTCATCAAAATAAATGTACGCTTTAGCTGGAGGACAGAGACAGTTTCTTTCAAGTATTATTTTATACCGATACCACAAGCAAGGTAAAAGCATTAGGCTAAATGTAAGAAGGTGGGCTCATGAGCTAAAGCTGATTACTCAGGCGTTATGTTAATTATTTTGTTATTACCACAGATCATCCAACCAGAAGAGGTGTCTGAACAAACAACCCATTTTCTACACATTGTGATTCAGTGGTTTCCAATTAGATTCAAGAGGCATTTAGTTATATTTGGAATGATTCAAGCCAGTAAGTATTTAATCAAAATTTCAGTCAATGGAGTCTAATAAGTCTATGAAATGCCAGAGATTTTCACCTTCCTGCAGAGAGAGGACATATGCAGGCATCTTTATGTTGAGCAGATAATATGAAACATTGCTGAATTAATACCTGAGTTGCAAGAGATAGTAAGATTAGTGCATAAGTGTGTGAAGCCTTATCATCTATGAGGTTGATGATGATTGATCTCTCAGAATACTTATACCACAAGATAAGGTACCCACTGCTTTGGTCAAAAGCTGCAATCTGTCTCATAAGATAAAGCAGTCATCTAATTAATGACATTGCTTATTAAAAATGCAAATGTGTCTAATCTACTTGGATCATTCCATTAACATTAAACACTTAGATCTCTAAAATCAGCATTAAATATGTTAATTTCTTCACCATAGAACTTCAGAAAAAGTTACCTATCACAAACAATAAAGCTAGCGTCTGAGTAAAGTGTTATGTGTATGTTCTGGGCTGCTCAATCATTTGGACCTTGCTGTCTAGATGATGCGACATGAACACAGTTTGTTAATGCTGATGCTGAGACCTTGTACGTAATATCAGTATATATCAAATTTACTATTGCCTTTAGGACACACTAAAATAATGCATAGCATCTTTAAACATTACAATGTATAGTGTTTGAAGTACACACAACATAATGTCAGCAAGATCAGACACACTTACAGACTCTGGCGTAGCTCTGCTGTGTCTCTGGATGTCCCCAGTGACTGAAGGCTTTTCTCTAAAGTTACCACTGTAGAGGTAATGAAAAATAAACTCTCAGATGTCCTTTTATAATATAATTCAGAAGAAATAGAGTTAGAATTCAATTAAACTAATAGGAAAAAAATGCCCAACTCACCATTGGCATTGATCTGAAAGATGTTGGAGGAGGTTTCTTGGAACACATCTTGCAGCTCTGTGGGGCTAACCTGAGTGGCTGTGGAGATAAAATTCAGCTCAGACCTTTATAATTGGAACACATGAAAAATAAACACTTTTGTCTCTCATCATACTGAGTCAATGAGAATGGTTTGTAGCCGCCATGCTTTAAAAGGTTTTGTGCCTGCCTACTTGCAGAGGTCACTAATTTGCCCTGGTTACTCAGGGGAGCAAGTGAAGTCCATTATTATTATAGTGCTTCTGAGCACACTGATGGCATATCAGCAAGGTTTCCCTTTCATTTGTCAGTTGTTTGCCATGACAAAATCTATTCCATGAGTTTTAGCTAACATAATAGTGCGTGGTTCTTTTCTTCACCTCTCTAGTGAAGCCAAATGGAAAAGACAGAGATAGACAGATGCCTGGGCACCAGTTCTGCCTAAACAGACAAGCCTTGATCCACCCAAATGGATAGTGTGAGCACAGCCATTACTTCATCAAACCCAGATCCACTTCATGACTTCTGTCTCAGTGCATGTCTGCACACACACACACACACACACACACACACACATGCACATGCACGCACACACACATGCACGCACATGCACGCACACACACACACACACACACACACACACACACACACACACACACATGTACTCATGCATGCACACACACACACACACATGCACACGCATGCGTACACACACGCACACACACACACCTTTACAGAGTAGTATCTCATATGATGACTGCATATCCGGTCAGACGTGCATGTAATGGTGGCGAGATAAGGAGTGGAGAATTGTTCAGTGAAATAACCTTTAGTGTCCTGACTGTTATCTCTGCTGACCTCCACGCCCTCCCCCCACCCTTATCCTTCACTCCATCATTATGACAGATGCATCTTCCCCATCTTCCTCACTCTGGCAAACATCACATTCAGCTCCCCCTAAGTGCACAGTCTGGGGCTGCACAAACGTGGCAGGACCCAGGCACACACTCAGCAAACACAAGCATGCATGATCACCACTCCTGATCACTTCTCACTGACCTTTTGTTGCTACTATTTACACCACTATTTTTGTGTAAATTCCAAGAGTGAGTTTTATAAAATTAAGTGACAGCTCAAATGTTTCACATTCTTCACCTCTATTTACTGATACTGGAAGCAATAACCAAGTTGTGCTTTCCTGAGGGTCTAAAAAAAAGAAATGAGCTTGAACTGTTGGCCTGCTGGGGACAAATTAATATTTGCCCTCTATGACTTGTTCATCAATACTGTATATGCAGAATCTCTAGCATGTTCAATTATACCCTCAAACCAGGAAATTACTTAATGAAAAGCTCCCTGCCCATTATACATGAGGTCAGCATCTGCCTGCATCTCTTATAGGCAAAACTGGCAAACTCATACTGAATGATCAAAGGCAAGGCAGAGCATTTCTCGCTCTGAGCAGATCTGTGGCCTTTAGGCTTAGGGTAGCCTATGTCCACTAGTTTCAGTGTTATCATAATAAACAGCTCCTTTCCAAACCAGGAGGACCCACTGTAGGCATGAATGCCTTGAATGCCTCTGTAAAGAGTTGCTTTGAAGCTAGGTTGGTTGAGAAAGATATTATGAGCAAGAAGAAGGATAGATCTTTGATTGCTATTTTACTTCAACAAGGTGAAATTCATAGTTATCTATTAGCTGTTATTAGTAACAGATTTAATATAAGCATTATGTTAGCTTTTTAAAAAAATAATATGTGCAGATCTTACACCCCAATTTCAGAATGAGATTTGAGTAAAGTGCAGGAGCCCACCAGTAGGACCACATCGCATTCTTCAGTCTTGTAATTGCACCTTCTACACTGCTTTCAGTGTAGTTGCTGAATAATTCACAGTAGTGAATGAATATCTGAATAATAAGCCTGAACTTTAAGAGGACAAATCTAAGTGTTCTTTGACTGCAAACGTGCAAGATTCTTTGACTGATATATATATACAGTGTGTGTGTATGCATATATATATATATATATATATATATATATATATATATATATATCCTCTGACTGCAAACACACACACACACACACACACACACACACACACAGGGGTTTTACATGTTCACACCCTATTTTAATATTTTAACTCTATTGGATGTTGTGACCCTATTTTAACTCTGTCATATTGTGGCATTGCCAAGAAAATGAAGTATGCTTGATTTGGTGCGATTTGGAAACATTTAATCACTTTTCATGAATGGGCTCAAAGAACATTTGAAATTAACTTTGTCTTATGATGAAAATAAATTAACCTTTTTAGACATTTAATAATCCGTGAAGGTAGAATAATTTGTATAATCCTGTATAGAAAGTACAGAGAGGAATTTATTATTATGTTTCATTATTATTATTCATTCATTGCTCCATTATTATTCACTGGTGTCCTCATCAGTCCCTATAACCATATATGCTGTATTGGCTCTAGAGATTCTGAAACATAAATCAGGATTCTTAACATTTAAACAGCGATGGTATCCTGATAACTGAATAACAAATGCAACGGATAGATTTAGAGGAATGACATTGAGGAAAGATTTTGGACATGCATTCCAGAAACATTGTCAGATCCTTAGTACTAATCCCTCCTTACCCCCTGTGTTTAAAGAATCCCCAATAGTGGTCTCCCTAATATCAAGCAGTCAGTGGTCCAGTCTGATCTTCCTCCTATTCATTCTCACTAATGGTTACAGGGTGTCCTATTTGGTCAGTCTAAATCTGGGAATTGTGCCCAAATCAACATCACCTATAAGTGTAAAACATTTGATCAACCTTAAACAAGTGAAACTATTATTACTTGTATGACACAAACTGTGATTTATATGTTACAATGTGATTTTCCAAATGTGGGGAAAACAGATACATCTTTAAAAATAAGAACTGCTAAACACAGAAGTGTTATTAGGACTCATGATAATAAGAACATTTTGTAATATATTTCACATGACATCCTAATGTAATCTGTAATTTTTTGGGATTGAAAAAGTAGTTCCTATTCCCAATAAAAGAGGTGGAGACCTTGAGAAGAAACTACTGCAAACAGTTATTTTGGATTTGTAAACGAGATACAGGTTTAAATCATTTTGTGATAAATGTTGAACTGATTTGTTTATTTCTATTGTGAATGACCTGCATCTTGGGCTGTGGATATCTTTGTGAATATCATAACTCATTGTGGCAAATTGAACAGGTTTTTTTTCTTTTTTTCTTTTGCCATCCAATTATTTTGATTGACTAGGAATCATTTTCTTACTTGTGGTTAAGGTGAATTAGCTAATTATTGACAATACAGTTGTGCAAGTCATAGTTTTGTTTAGGGATAGGAATATGATTAGATATAGACTTGTGTTTATGTTTACACTTAGGTCTATGGTTAAACTATGCAGCCACTCAACCTTGCTAAACTTGCTCAACCATGTTGCCTAATTTGAGGGCATCACAGCCCTTAGTAACAATGATTAACATAAAATGTGTATAATAACCACAGATGAAACATATTTATGAGTATGCAGTTATTTATTTAAATTATTGCTTCAGTAAGGCTGGTACATTTGTTTGTGCCCAGTGTAAGTATCTCCTGGAAGAGCATCTCTGCTGAGAGTCTTTTCTATAGAATTGCATTGAGTCTGTTCTTTCATGTCTTTGACTGAGTGCTTAGCACCTATCTGCTTCACTGCATATATATATATATATATATATATATATATATATATATATATATATATGTGTGTGTGTGTGTGTGTGTGTGTGTGTGTGTGTGTGTGTGTGTGTGTGTGTTTGTGTGAGGACTTCAGTTCAAGCACTTTTCTAATCTTTTTTAGTCCTCTTTGAGGAACATAGTAAGCAACCAAACTTTAAGCTCAGTCCTTTGGAAAGTTACATCAAGCTGTCCAGATTCCAGACTGAGGAACTAGGTTACTGCACTGTGTGATTTGTAATTGGTGGTAAAAATGTGTGATGGGCTTATTAAAACTCTGCTGATGCAAACAGGTAACAGCATACAAAAATCTATTTTAGGTGTTCTGTGATTCATAAGTGTTCAGCAACTGAATATTGCAATGGTGGAGTCATTTCCACAGTAGATGTAATTTTATATGGTACCTACACTCTTAATTCCAAATAAAAGAAGTAGAAGTGGACTTCAGCAAATGCGGCTGAACTCGATAAAGGGAAAAGTGCACATTTGGTACCTACATTTATCTTTCAAACTTTGGTTTTTAAAATACCAGTTAATTCCAAAATACTAGAGATTTTCCAAAAAAATTTCACCTAGACAGTAAGTTCAACTGAATGCATCATGTTCTGGTCTGTAAATCAAAGCAGTATTTATTTTGAGTTTATTTCAGTTTAATTTATTTATGATTACACCAATATATCAGTACTGAATAAGAAGGCGCAAATTATTATTATACTATTACTTATATGCAATAAGAAATTAATTATGATCAAGAAATTAGTCAAATAGAACAGAACCTCACTGATTGGAAAATTTAAATCTTCTAATCAAAGTTTGTACAACTCTGAAGAGAACTGCTGAGACTGACAGGACAGCTCCCCAGTCTCCATTCTCAGTCAAGGGAGGATTCTCATTTTCTACCATCTTGCCATTATCACAAAGCACTAATTACACTGCAGTCCATACGTGTTCCACACCGTGAGGCCTTTGGCTCTGTACACCATTACATTAGTTCTGAAATTAATCAGTGACTATGAAGATAAACTGCATAATATCCTCCAGTAGGTCTGAGGCATTTGCTTGGATCTGGGTACTTAAGATACCTCTAGAGTCAAAGTGTCACCTCATCAAAAAGAGACAAGCCAGCCTGTTCCCGCCCAGCCGTACATGCCCATACTGCTACCTCTCACAGCCAGCTAAGCTTAATGTGTAAAATTAGTAAGCTGTTTTTTCTCCACATGTTTCTCTTTCTCTGGTTTCTCATTCACAATACATGAGGTTTTTGTGCATATATACATTTTCTTGAGGCTATTTTAGGTTTGTACATTGTGGTGGAACATAAATGTAAATGTTAATAAATTCTCTTCATGGTAGCCTTGAAAACATGCATAGCTATATTGCAGATAGATATTACTTTGTATGTAATTATTGCATACTGTTAATTATTATTATTAGTAGTAGCAATAGCAGTAGTAGTAGCAGTAATAATAATAATAATAAGAAGAAGAAGAAGAATTTTATTCATTAAACACATTCCAGGATACCCAAGGGCATTATACATGTACACAGATTATATGTTCAAAATGAAAAAGGACACTTAAACATGAACTATTTAACAATTTAAAATAGAAATTTACATTTAAAAAAACATTTCAATATAAAAACCTACTGTATAAAATGACACAATTAATGAATAGATCAAAAGGTTTTGTCAGGAATGAGAGGAAAATCAATCTGGAAGAGATTTTTAGTTGTTTTAGTTGTATTTTTTTAATGAGGATTGGGGAGGTACTGTGGTGAATATTTAAAGAGAAGAGAGTAGAGAAAGTGCTGGAGTTTCGGGCCTACTACAGTAAAAGCCCTGTCTCTGAAAGTGTGGGGCTTGAAGGGTGGGAGAGATAGAGAGATCTGAGGACTAAACCAAGTGAGGAAGTGAATATGCATGAAGGAGAGCAGGAAGGTAAGGAGGTGCCAGACCATTCAAGGGTTTAAAAACCATAAGAAGGATTTTATACTGTATGCAAAGCAGAGAGGGAGTCAGTAATATGTTCCCACAATCTGGCTTGACTTAGAACCCTAGCAGCTGAGTTTGAACATACTACAGTTTCTTGAGCAACTAAAAAATCATTAGTAACATTAACCAGTGCAGTTTCAGTACTGTGGTTATCTCTGAACCCCGACTGAAACCGTTCACATAAGTTGCTGGAAGTGGTCTTTCAACTTTGAGTCCACCACATGCTTAAGTAGGTTGCTAAGAAAAGGAAAGTTAGAAATAGGTCAGAAGTTCTTAAAAGTTTTAGGGTCAAACCCTGGCTTCTTTAGAACTGGAGTGATCGTAGCCAATTTTAGACTGGACAGGACTGAGCCACATCTGAGAGAGGCATTGGTGACTTTAGCTGTCAGAGGGCAGAGAGAGGGAAGACAGGCATAATGGCTGTAGGGTCCAGGGAAATGGGCATAGGGTCCGGGACACAGGTAACACATCTGAATATCTTGATAAGCCTATCAACAGAATTTCATCTACTGTGGTAGATTTAAAGAAATGGCTGTTAACAAGAGGACATGTTAGATTTTGGATATCCATAGACTAAGAAGGTTCCTGGAGTTCTAAACGGAAGCTATTAGCATGTCTGAATATCTTATTTACATTTGAGAAAAGAGGTTGAGCTTCTCTTTGGCAATTTTTGATAGCAGTGATATAAAATCAGTCTTGGCCTTTTTAAGCCCTTCTTCTTTATAGGCACCATCAAACCATATTTCCTACTGAGATTTTGTAGCTGGTGCACTGAAGCTTTCATATGCTGCAGTTCAGGGAAAACAAAGGAGCAGAATAATGGAATGGCACACCCTGTGTTGTGAGGGGGGCATCGTGGTCATCATAATGAGTGACCAGGGTCTCAGGAGATGGCATTACACCCTGAGGGATGGGACACTGATCAAACATAAGCAATAGTGCAGCAGGCCTGACATTTCGAAGATTCTTGCACATGAGAAATGAACAGATCATATAAGATAGCCTTGTGATCTGAGATATGGACATCCATCCAATTTGGATTGGAGTACCTTCTGAACTACACACGTCAAGATTGTGACCTTTGGTATGAGTGGGGAAGTTTACAGTGGGGTGGGGAAGCAAGATCAAAGAATTAGAACATTCCAGAAAGAGAGTTATATGTGTCAACAAGAGAGGAAAAATCACCCAAGAGCAGCATTTAAGGTACAAATGACAGTAGTTCAGAGAGATCAGCGATAAAAAAATAGTGAGTTTTAGGAGAACGAACCAAAAGAAACAACCAAAGCTTGAACCCAGACATTTGCAGAGCAAGACATTTAAAAAAAATATTACCCAATGAATCAACACAGTTTTTAACCTATACATGGAATGACAGAAGACAGCCAGCCCACCCCCAAGGCCAGTAGTGTGTGGCTGTCACAACAGTAGCTTTCATGAGAACTACACTCCCCATAATCCCCCTGTCTGGTCCCAGTCTATTAAATTCACATGTGTCTAGTTCCCTTAATGATGTTGTCTATTTAAACCTGCCTCTGGACGCTGTTCTTTGCAGTGTCTCGCTCAGCACATGCCTGGTATTTACTAAGCTGCTCGTTTGTAGTCTGTTGATCTTTTTGATCTTTTGCTTGCTTTCCTTGTTCCCCATGAATTCTACTGGCATGCAACTTCACTCTGCTTACCACATCAGACAGTGGTTTAAAACACACTGATATCCTGGAGGAGAAGCTTCATTAGTGTAACATAATCATTTAGATCTTGCAGTGTTTCACTCAAAAAATCATAAAATGAAGAATTTGATCCACTATAGCAAAAATAAGTACTATTTTATTGCTGAGGGAGCATTGCTCAATGTTAAGGCACATCCAGTGTGCATGTGTGTAGCAGAGTTCTGAATGAATGTATAAGTCCAATCAAAGCTTCTTGGCAATTCCCGTAGTAGGGAATGGTCCACGGCATGCTGAGTCTTCCAGCAATGACAGTCCGATCTCTGTATGCAAGGACTGCACTCGCATAGAGCAGTGAAGTTCAATTTGTGACATGAGCTACGATGAGCATAACACGGCCGCTGAGCTATTCCTAGAGTGACGCATCTATTATACATGTTGGGAGGATGCCGCTGCTTCCTGAGGTTTAGCCACGGAGGTTCACCAGCAGCACAGCCGGGAGCCATAATACAGGGTAACTGCACTTGAGTCCCTCTTGAGCCCCAAAGTCCCATGAAGATTAGGATAGCTAGTAGCAGGCTTAAAAAATACACCTTGACATGCCCATTTATAAACACAGCCAAACTCAAAACCACATTAGCCTGCTAAAGACAGAACTGCTCCGATCCATTACTCTGGTCTGCTAGCTGCTTGCTAGGCTCACCAGTTATCTTGCCTCTTAAAATAAATTAAGTGCTTCAAGTTTAGTTTGGCACAATTAATGTTTTGTCTGTGCTTCTGCGATCTGTCTGTATCTGATCTGATCACGTTCAGACTGGAGAGAGTTCAGCTGACCTGTTGCTGTCTTACTGTTGTTGTCACTGATATCAGTCAAAAATCACTGGACACAGTCTTTTAGGAGTAAGAGTAATTCTACCACTTTTCCATATTAAAAATGTAGTGTCCCTTAGCCAACATTTGAAAAATAAGAAGACTCAGTCGGACTCCGTGGAGCCTGTGGAGTAAAGCTGAAGTGTTATACACCACCCGTCAGCGCATGTCCAGGCCGCCAGGCCGCCAGGCAGGAATGTAACATTTGTTCTTTCACCTGTACATGGAGTTTAACATTTAACATGAACTATTAAGTTCACTAACAGTCTGTCCAATGTAGCATCATTTTATCTGCGCATATTAGTAAATTCTATCAGTACAAATGCTCCCTTACCACTGCTTAGAATTGAGTTTAATCCTGTTTTTTTTCTTCTAACAGTTTAAGTTCATCTTTAAAATAGTAGACTTCTAAAATTTTTCTTTCATCTGAGTAAATTTCTTTCTTTCTGACGTGATGTCCTTTTTTATTATTTGGATATTTTTTAATAAAGCTTTTAGTGACTGTGGTCTCAACAAGAAGAGGGTTTTATGTAGTGATGCAGGATGAGGGATATCATTATCCTTTTTAAAAACATCCCAGCCGGGGAAAAGAACAATTTCAGAATGTCGTCATTTGTCCAGATAAAAACCATTTTAATACAGGTTTGATACTGAACATGACAGTAAACAAGTATTAACTAAAAGCTTGAATTCAATCCTGCACATTTCATTTACATTCCACTGTGCTGGCGTGTACAGTTTCATCTCCTTCTAACCTGTAAAGAGCTCCATACCATTACTCAAAGAAGTCTAATTTTATCAGGACATTTGGTTCACCCAAGAAGACCTTGGTCATATGTGTAATGGTGGGCTCCGCCCCCGCCCCTGTTTCGGTTTTGTCACTTCGTGTTCACGCCCCTGTTTTCCGTTGTCATGGTTTCCCTTCTGTGTTTCCGGATTTGTGTGATCGTCGTCAGCTGTTCCTTGTTTCTGTCTCGGTATTTATACTTCCTGGTTGTCTCTTGTATTTGTAGGTTATTGTCGCTTGTCACGTTGTTCGATTGTCATGTTAGTTAGCTCTGGTTCCGTGTTCGCGTGTGCTTTGTGTTATGGTTTCATGTTACGTTACTCACCTGGTTTCCCTGTCCGTTTGGTTTATGATTTATTGTTCAAGTCGTCTTAGTTCTCGTTGTTAGTTGTGCTCCGTGTATTTGTCAGTAAGTTCGTATGTCTTATAAATTAAACGTATTCTGTTCATGTTCCCCACACGTCTGTTGAAGACTCAGTTTTAGTCTAGGTTGATCCTACATGCTCCTGCGCTTGCGTCACACTCCCTTAGGGTGAACGCGTGACAGAATAACCTACCTTAAAAATGACGCAGCAGGATAAACCCGACATCTTTCGCTTTCTCTCACCCACGGACAATGTGAGGGTCAGTGAATTAGTGGACATCTTCGTACCCTTCCTGGAGAAGGATGAGACAGGTAACCCCAGGGGGGCTACCTTCCCTCACACGTTGCCCGGACACATATGAGGGAAAGGATTGTAATGCGGACGGTTACGCTTTACAATGTAGAACGTACCTCCGCTTCCTGACCGTCCCCGCCACTCCCGGACCCCGCTGGTCTTATTTATGCGGTCCTTGCTGGCTGGTAAAGCTCTAGAATGGGCAGACATTATTTTGACTAAAAGGACGGAGATAGCCTGGACCGTGGACGGCTTTCTCCGCCTGATGCAAGCCAGGTTCGCAGGAGTGACCCCTAAACCTTCCTGGAAATTTTCCGGGGGGAGCAGTGAGGAGGTTACGGTGCAGCCGGCAGCCGGGGCGCCTGCTCACCCTACAGCGCTCCCACAGCTGCTGCAGTGCCAGCTAGCGTGCCGGAGGTCCAGGAGCGGTCTGCACAAGTGCATGAGGTCCAGGAGCGGCCTGCACAAGTGCATGAGGTCCAGGAGCGGCCTGCACAAGTGCATGAGGTCCAGGAGCGGCCTGCACAAGTGCATGAGGTCCAGGAGCGGCCTGCACAAGTGCATGAGGTCCAGGAGCGGCCTGCACAAGTGCATGAGGTCCAGGAGCGGTCTGCACATGTGCATGAGGTCCAGGAGCGGCCTGTGCATGAGGTCCACGACGGCCCAGGAGAGGCCTGTGAGTTCACCTGAGATCCAGAGGGGGGGGTCTTCCACGTCTGCTGAGACCCAGAGGGGGTCTTCCACGTCTGCTGAGACCCAGAGGGGGTCGTCCACGTCTGCTGAGACCCAGAGGGGGTCTTCCACGTCTGCTGAGACCCAGAGGGGGTCTTCCACGTCTGCTGAGACCCAGAGGGGGTCTTCCACGTCTGCTGAGACCCAGAGGGGGTCGTCCACGTCTGCTGAGACCCAGAGGGGGTCGTCCACGTCCGCTGAGACCCAGAGGGGGTCGTCCCACGTCCGCTGAGACCCAGGAGGGGTCTTCCACGGAGGGGTCTGAGACCCAGGAGGGGTCGCCTACGTTTCCTGTTTCCGCGACCGGAGGGGGGTCGTCACTAGAACTTCCGTTCCGGAGACCCAGAGGGGGTCTTCCACAGTCCCCACGACCCGGAGGGGGTCGTCACCTACAGTTCCTGTCCCTGAAGAGACTACACTACCCCACTGTGGGCCAGGATTTGGACAGTCATGTGGCCCTACTAATGACTTTTTCGTGTGTGATTCCCAGGCTGCCTTTTGTCCCTTGTTCTGTCCCTGGTTTTGTATTGGTCCCAGTCACGGTTGTTATGTCTGTACGTGTTTGCATACCTGTCCGTGTGTCAGTGTCTTGTGGCGTGTTTTCAGTCCCAGTCCCTGTGTTCGTTCCTCAATTGATTACCCATTTTGTCCCTGTACATGTTCCCACAGTCCTGTCCCTTCTAGCCTCAGTAGCCAAGCCCTCCAATGTTCCTGTCCCTAACTACGCCCCTGGGAATGCAGCAGTGTTTTAGTTCTGGTTTTTTCTATGGTTAGTGCCCCTCATGTTTGTGTGTTTTTTTTTTGGGTTCTCGTGCGTGCCCCGGTGAGGCACGCTTTGGGGGGGGAATACTGTAATGGTGGGCTCCGCCCCTGTTTCGGTTTTGTCACTTCGTGTTCACGCCCCTGTTTTCCGTTGTCATGGTTTCCCTTCTGTGTTTCCGGATTTGTGTGATCGTCGTCAGCTGTTCCTTGTTTCTGTCTCGGTATTTATACTTCCTGGTTGTCTCTTGTATTTGTAGGTTATTGTCGCTTGTCACGTTGTTCGATTGTCATGTTAGTTAGCTCTGGTTCCGTGTTCGCGTGTGCTTTGTGTTATGGTTTCATGTTACGTTACTCACCTGGTTTCCCTGTCCGTTTGGTTTATGATTTATTGTTCAAGTCGTCTTAGTTCTCGTTGTTAGTTGTGCTCCGTGTATTTGTCAGTAAGTTCGTATGTCTTATAAATTAAACGTATTCTGTTCATGTTCCCCTCACGTCTGTTGAAGACTCAGTTTTAGTCTAGGTTGATCCTACATGCTCCTGCGCTTGCGTCACACTCCCTTAGGGTGAACGCGTGACAATATGCAGCTTGTATGTTAAAAGCTTTTGAAAAAGAAAAACAGCGTGACCATCATGACAAGTCCTGCAGTATCCTGCTTCACACACACACATCTCTGACTATTAATGAACTTTTAATAACTGTTCACATCACACCTTATCACAGCTTGTGAAACAGAAGAAATCTGCTGGCATATACTAAAATATCTAGACTCTGACACATTATACACCTATTTAGTATAAAATGTCTGACATTTCAAAAATATTCATGGATGATACAGCATAAAGATTATAGGATAGAGCATATTGTTCAATTTGTATTTCTGTTACATCATACTTATTTTCAGAGTTTACGAATTCATAAATTAAGTTTCTAAAAAAACTCATGCGTTATAACCTTAGTAAGGGTGGGATTCCTTTTTTCTAGTCAAGTTGCTATTTCAATTTAAGCCTACCTCTGAGAGAAATCTATATACATATACAGGTATATACACACTCACTGGATACTTTATTAGGCAGACATATTAGCGTAGTGGCAGCATCTCAATGCATGTAGGTTTGTAGACATAATCAAGATGACCTGCCGAAGTTGAAAATGAGTAAGATAGGTATTTTAAGTGACTTTTAATGTGCCATGATTGTTGGTGCTAGATAGGCTGGTTTGAATATTTCAGAAACTGCAGATCTACTAGAAATTCCATGCACAGCATCTCTATCATTTACAGAGAATGATCCAAAAAAGAGAAGATATCCAGTGAGTGGCAGTTCTCGGGGTGAAAATGATTTGTTGATACCAGAGGTCGGAGGAAACTGGTCAGCCTGGTTCAAGATGACAGAAAGGCAATGGTAACTCAAATAACCACTTGTTACAACCAAGATGCACAGAAGAGTACCTTTGAATGCAAAACATCAAACTTGAAGCAAATGGGCTACAGCAGGTGAAGAACAGACCTGGCGACACTCCTGCAGCTAAGAACAGGTAACTGAGTCTACAATGTACAGTCTACATGCTCACAAAAATTGGACAATAGAAGATAAGGAAAATGTTTCCTGGTCTGATAAGTTTTGATTTCTGCTGCGGCAGTTGGATGGTAGAGTCAAAATGTGGTGAACACATGGATTCATGGATGAGCATCGTTGCTGACCATGTTTATCCCGTTATGACCACAGTGAGTGCTACTTCCAGCAAGATAACGTGCCATGTCACAAAACTCAAATCCTCTCAAACTGGTTTCTTGAACAGGACAATGAGTTCAGCCTCAAAAAGGACAGTCTGTCCCTCCCTCTCTCCCTCTCCCTCTCTCTAACCTTTGCAGTGATTTCCCCATAGCGGTGGAATATTCCATTAACAAACACACTTGTTCCATAGGTCCTCGACCACTCTGAGCAAACCGACAAACCCTCTTCACACTCAGCAAGCAGTGGACAAGCCTGCCTTCCTTGCTGCGTTGCTCTGTGGGGGGTCTGCTGGGAGGTCTGTCATAGCTCCTGTGTCCGTGAGGCATGATGCCTGCTTTCACTTTCATTGTCCTCTACCAGGATTACACCAGTGCACTGGAGCACATGCTCTTATTTCGGCCACTTAAATGGCTTTACGTAGAGCCTGCCGTAGCATCTGCGCCCCTTCATTAGCTTCCCCATATGCGCAAATCTAATGCAAACCTCATTAATGAACGCAACAGTGCCTACTGTTAAGAGCCATCAGATGATCTAAGAATTGCAGCTCTGTCCATAGATGTCTTGTCAATAAAGATATTCCTAAAGAAAGATATTAAAGCAGGCTTGAGAGAACATTGAACGGACCAGTCAGCATGTCAGAAATGCTCACATGAAACTGAGGAGAGAAAAAAAAAACATTTCAAAAAGAGAAAAAGTATAGTGAACAAAGAGGAATGAGAAATAAATAAGGTGAGAGCCAATGTGAGAGAAGGGAAAATGCATATGCTAGAGAAAGCTGAAAGGTTTGGCAGGAGGAAGGAGGAGAAAGATTAGTTCAACTGACAACTCCATTAAAGACTTAACCTCAGCTTTGATCATCGCCTTAGAGCCTCTTCAGCTGGGCTGAAGCCCAAGCAGCGATACACTGCAAAGCTGACAGGTTCTTGAACATGGGTCTTCCTGTGATCAAAGACCTGTCTGTAATGACTGAAGCTACAGCACTCTCTCTGCTCTCCTCTGGGACAGGCGGCAGCCAAACGCTCTACCTCACACTTAGACGTAATCTCTCTCTCTCTCGCTCTCTCTCTCACAAAACACTCACACACTGCTTTTCTTTCAGATGCCCAGTCATTTAGTCATTTACTCTCTAAGGATGATGTCTCAGTAACTGTGATTTCCCTGGGTCATGTTTTTGTAAAGCATGTTACATATTTGCATTTCATATTTCAATGTGGGAGTTCTGGATGCTTTTGACAGTATTATGATTTTGGCTCTTGTTATGGTTCGATGTGGTACATTAGCGTGAACTGCTTCATTTTTATGTTTCTTTTCATGGTAACTGGAGGTGTTAGTAATGGGTGTAGTCATTAGTCTGTCATAAAGACAAAAGAGCTTTTATGATTTTAAGTTGGTAAAATTTAGGTAACAATTTCACCATTTTCGTTTTGGTTTCAGGGAAATGATCATGAATCATACATGTTACATGTTGCCACTGCCCCCATATTAGCCTTTTAGCTGTTGCACCTGTCCCTTGTTCACTCCCTTGTTCACAATCAGGGACATCTTTTAACCTTGTGTTTGACGTGTTTTTGATGGACATTGTTCTTGCGGTGCCTGTCATTTCAGCTGAACATGGCTGTAAGTATTTGCATACCGTTATTGTCCGTGTTGGAGCGGTTGCGGTTAAAATTGTTTCTATTTGAATCTCACGCCTGCATCCTGGCCCTTTTTCCCAGTCCCGTCACAGGTTAAATATCTGTATAAAGTGGGTTCTGGAAATCTAAAGCTATGGTTACTACATGATGTCATAATGTTTGGAATATTAAAAATGTTAAATGTTACAAATATACAGTGTCTACTGATAAGTGTTAGATGATCATTATATTTTGCTCGATTGGTTCAACCTATAATGTAGCGTAACTCACCCCATGGGAAAAGGTATATACCTAATGCAGAAACAGCACCCGGACATGTAACAAAGCTGACATTAAGCTAAAGTGATGCTGGATATAGTCCATAATGCACCAGAGGTTATGTATTATGTGACAGAGTGCAACTCACATTCTGCTCTGAACGACTTTACCACTCTGGTCCTTGGAAAGCCTGCTTTTCTACATAAATGGTTGTCACAACGAGTTGTAATTTTGTTAAGGTGATGCTGTATTTTGCCACAGCTGTAACCATTCCCCACCAGTCCTGACATAGCCAGAGCGTCTGCTAACAGTGGCACACATTACACACCGGTACATCTGTGACTGCTGAAATTCTTGTACATTTATTTCCTTAATGGTTAAGCTTGTTTATAAAAATTAATTATTTTATTTCTATTTGTCTTCAGATTTGTTTGTGCCTGTTGTCTAATTGACAACATGAGAGCACTAATGAACAGAAATTGCATTTGAAATTGAAAGTTATTATTCTAAATTCTGATCTGATTAGACCTAATATCTTGACACATAGCTGCATTGTCTTTTAGCTGACACTTTGCAAGCTCTCAGAACTTAATGGCATGCTTTTGCATCTCTTTGTGCAGAAAGCTTGGAAGTGGGCTTGCTCTGTAATCAGATCCCTTTCTTAAAAGAAATTCATCTTTGTCCTCAAAGCGAATCTGTCCTTTGAAAACCTTTATCATGTTGCCAGGTCTTACAGAAAGACATGTAATTAAAAAATTATCTTCCACGGTGAATTCAAATCAGATGATTCACTAATCACTAAAAATCAATAATCACTAACTAAAAGGAACATGCCATTCACAAACTGTATGACAATTCCAACTCATCACATTTACGTCGTTAGAGGTTTTTTTTACAGTAATATTCTGATAATATTGTTGCCAGCAGGTTACAGGTTCATCCCAGCCTACTGCTGATAGTTAGCAGCTGCCGTAGCACCAGTAGCTGTGAATTCTACTAGTACAATTTGGCACTGTTCTTTTTTATTTTTTTCATTAATATATTTATTTCAGCTGCTACAGCAGCTCTCAGCAACCATCTCCCCAGCTGCCGGAGGGCAGACACATCTGAATTGTAAACCCTTCCTTAGATTTCATTGTTCTCACTTGTCCTCCATTAGTCCTTTTAGCATGCGTCCTCTTCTTATAGACTTTGCAAAGTCTTGCTGGCCATTGGGGAACCCTGTACTGAATGCTTTGTTATCTCTTTTGATCTCCTGTGCCTGTTTACTTGTGTGCTGTGTTTTAGATCCCTTGTGCCTTTGAATGGACTGTGTTTTGGATTCCTCATGCCTCTGACTGGATTGACTCTAATAAACATAATTGGATCTTTACATCATTGTGACATTTTTTATGTATTTTTTTTAGTTTTAGGGCCCCTATGGGCCCCTAATTTTAGGGCCCCTAGCTTTAAAACTAGTTTTAGTTTTAGGGCCCCTAATTTTAGGGCCCTGGGGGCCCCTAGTTTTAAAACTAGTTTTAGTTTTAGGGCCCCTAGTTTTAAAACTAGTTTTAATTTTAGGGCCCCTAATTTTTTATGTATTTTATGTATTTTCACACACACTATATATATTCTTATGTGAGAACATTCACGAAAGAAAGAAAGAAAGAAAGAAAGAAAGAAAGAAAGAAAGAATACCCCTGCCTTTAAGAAATAGCAGATACTACCACTAGGGGTGTACTTATTTAAACTTCTGCTGTAATTTTCCTAACTTAGAGACATAATGTCACAGTGTGTACTATAACATGTCAAATCACGTAAGTTTGAATCTGCTGAAGCAGATCTTTGTTAAAATAAGCCATAAGGCTGATTAGTTGCATACTGATTTATGGAGAGCAAACACTGCAAATAACATTTGCAAATACGTTGGGAACTGCTTTGTCTTTGTCAAATGATTTATGGTATTTCAATGAACAATGCATGATGATAAATAATATAAGCTTATATTCTGAATCCATACAGTGTAAATGGGTCTTTACCGACTGGCTGGTAGCCCTGCCTTGTGGGCCCACCAAACGGGTTCCTGCTACCCAAGGAGCCGCCATCAATGGATCCATACGACATTCTGGAGCTTCCTCTGGTTCTTGGGGAAGGACGTTTGAGTCTCTGTAAGAACTAAAAGGGGAAAAAATACTGCAGGTCAGTAGAGCTCTGAGTATGACATTTGTTGACATTGTCACTACACATTTGTTACTATTATTAATACATGTAATACATGATTGTGTTATTATTGAAGACAAATGCAAAATTAACATCATGATATGCTTGCTGCTCATTGTTCTCATTGTTTACCTGACCTGTAAGATTTGAGACATTTGTTGCATGCTTCAAAAAGAAAGATAAGTGGACTTGAGTGTCAAAATGAAGGACTGGGAAACTATGACACTATCCAGTACCTGTACTTCCATAAATATATGTTTATTTGTGTATCGGCGTAGACATTATATTAATCCAAGACCATGACAGCATTAAGTAAATGCCATGTGAGACAATGAAAGTAACCACACCTTTATTGAGACCACTCTGTCTACCCTACTGGATGGATTACTCATATACATCTACTGAATGCTGTACAAGATGCATGACATTTTGCTAAGGTTAAGTAACACTTTGAGATTTGTTGTTCTTCTCCCCAGGGCAGCATGCAGGCAGCAAGCAGGGAGAACATTAGACGTCAGACTTCAGCAGTTTTAGTGATAGCACCTACTAGCGTGGCATGTACATATACTCAGGTGTCATTTTTTAGCACTTCCATGGAGGCCTAGGCTGCTGTCTGAAATATAACTATTGTATTGCATTTAACTCCATCAAAGGTATTCCGTTTTGTTTGGAGCTAATTTAAGTTTCGATAAAGATGTGATAAGCAATTAATACGTATGAGAGAGTCACTGAGAATATGGATTGATGAGAGAGATTTCCACTAGTGGTGCCCCTGAGGGAGCAGGGTAAAAGGGAATGGGGGTGGTGGGGTATTTGGATAGGGCTGTGTGATGGAGGAGATAGTACATCAGATTAGTTCTGCCACATGGCCAAATAATCCGATTAATTTTTACAGAGTAGAGGGATTAATTACTTTTGGCGGCCAATAAACAATTTCTGCACTCTTTGATTTTCATTCTAGCTGGTGGACTATTGGATTCACTTGAAGAAGAGTGACCCTCTCTGCCTTTCTCTGTCTGTCTCTCACATTTGTTTTTCTCTTATAAAAAATGTCAGACACAGAAAGACTAGTGCAATCAGATTTTTTTTTGAGTTGAAGTTTGTGTCAACTCATTAGATACTACTGGTATTTAACATTCACCTAAAATCACAGTGCCTTTGTTTTATATTCCTTTTCCTTTAACACTGAATTTCAGACATATAGGCTATTTCTTGTCATAACTGACATGTATCAATAAGTCTAATGACAGTCCCTGAATACACCTAATCTCATGTGAACATGCACATTCAGGGTGCTAGCTCCATTAGATACCACTGGGACTATGTTATTTTCAGAGTGGTCTATATAGCAGTGATTTAATAGACAATATACTCATTTCTAAAGCTTAGTAGCTGATTAACTCAGGTTAATTAGTGTGTCACTCTCAATTAAGTGGCTCTCCATCTCACTCCTGCAGTACGCCCATGCCTGGCCCCACAGACAGGTATCGTGGAGGAGGGTGGACATAAGTATGTAACTGGACATGAGAAGCTGTGAGCTATTCTCAGCAACAGACCATTCACATAAGAATAGTTTTGTACTGACGTGTGACAAGATATCCTTCCCACTTTTTTCTTCATAAAAAAAGAAAATGCAATAATGAAACATTTAATGTTGAGAAAGCTTTGTGACAATCTTCAAAACAGGGGAAAGCTTTTTGTTTCTTTAAAATATATGATGTAGCTAATGCACCATTTTTTTAACCCAGTCCTGGGCACCCACAATCCCAGCACACTTCTAAATGTCTAGCATTCCACAATTAGTCTAAGGGCGTGTGAGCTAATTTATGTATTGTCTTCAATACTATTTAACATTATTTGTTTTGTTTTGTCTTGTTTTTGTACTCTTGTTAGAGCAAACAATACGCCAAAAAGCAAAGAGGCATGGAGCCTGACAAGAAATACATTTTTTGGCTGGATACTATTACCCAGCTATTATTGACTTGTCTGCTAAAAAGACCTGACCTAGCTAGTTTGCTCACTAATCTTAGTTATATAATATCTGTTTTATGCATTATTCAGAGTGACTTACAACTTCCAGTTATGTAACAGACGTAGGCAAGTGTAGATTTGGGAGTTTTGCCCAAGAACAGTTATTGGTATAGTACAGATCACTTACCCAGGTAGGAACTGAACACCAGATGAGACAGTATTCTTATAAACTACACCATACCAACTATCTACCACTGGCTTTTGTCTTGACTATTCTCCTGTCCCACAGTTTTAAAAGTGTTATCTGTTAAGCCTGCAGCTCTGAAAACCTTGCTGTCAGTCTAGTATAAACCCAAATAACCGTATAACCAACAATGGACCAAATCCTTTTTTCGTTATGAATGAATCACTTTGAACTACTTTAATAAATGTTTTTTTATGCTTTGTTATTTAACCCTGGACTGTTTGCCATCCCCTAGAATCACCACCACCACCAGATGGCAATGGGTATATATTTGAAAAAAAAAAGTTTCTTCTCTATAATATTCTGGCAGGCTTAGTTCCTAATACAGATATTACCTGAATTGACTTATCTCCAGGAAGAACAGCGTATACTCAGTGGAGTTCAGATTGGGTGGTTAACTTGGCCAGACATGAACATTCCACGTTTTGCCCTTTAGTTGGGTTTTGGAGTCATCTTCTTTCAAGGTAAAGCTCAAATCAATGATTTTTTAGCTGGGTCTGAGAATTTTGGTTACTTTATTTTTGTATGTTTGTTATTTTTTTGGTTCTCGACATGCGAAGCTACATTAGTCCAGTTCCTTCTGGCACTGAGCTCATTAATAAAGACACGTGAGCCAGTCCCACCTGCAGCCACCACAGGTCTTTATCTCATCTGTCTAGAACTCCGCAGCCTTTTGTATTTTTAGCAAATTGTAACCTGGCCTTTCTCTTTGTGAGGCTCACCAGTTATTTGCTTCTTGTGCTGAATCATCTGAGGATATGCCAATAAATTCTGTTCTTTTGTCCTTGGTCTGTTCAGCAGTTTTTATATGATTAAAAATATTTTGTAATCCATCATCTACTATGTACCAGATAACAGTTGCATTTGATGTGTGCTTGGGATATGTGTCTGAATGAATTATTCTGTTTTTTTAAACTTGTGTTTCTCTGCTTCAGTGCCATTGCTTCTTTGGCCCTCAGATTGAAAGACAGCAGCAACAAATGCAAATGGAACATCTACAATCAACTCAAGACCTTTTGTTTGTACATGACCTTTTGTACATTAATAAACAATGCAATTACACTCCACGGGCCAAAAACAACTAAGAGGCCAAGAGTTTATGTTCTGGTTACCTATTCCATAAGCCCGCATAACATTTCCAATTAAGCAGAAAGTCCTGCACGGCTGCCCTGATAGCGATGTGCCTTTTCTCAGACTGCCATTTAACTCCATAATCCCTGTACCAATATGTGATGCCCTGAACTACAAAACCAAAATAACAAAAACAATAGGACTGGATTAATTGAAAACTATTACTCTATTACTAAAATAATACACATATTTACATTATCACTTCTGCATTTTTTACTCTCTATGTAACTCCCATCAAAGGGAGAACAACCTCAATTCGGGCTTTCATTCGTAGTTTAAAAAATACACAGAAACATTCTGTTACTTTGCATTTAACTTGGGAAGGGCTAAATTACACTGGTCACTGCGCATGTAATGTGATAATATGTCAGCATTAGAAGAGGCTAATTAGAACTCAGTTTGAATGAGCTGGAAAGCATTTCAAGCAGGCCTTAAAAATCACATTCATTGTTTTCATGAAGTGAAAATTATGAGGTCAATTATGTATCTAAGATAGACATTATGTAACATGGAATATTAAACAACTTTTTATACAGTCAGTGGAGATAAATATAGATTGTGTGTGTGTGTGTGTTTGAGAGAGAGAGCAAGAGAGAAAGAGAGAGAGAGAGAGAGAGAGAGACAGAGACAGAGAGCAACTTTAATTCTAACAACACTAGCCTTGTTTTTATGCAATTGTTAATGTAATCTTAGAAATAAATCACACAAACAAACAAAAAAATTTAAATGTAAAATTGGCCATATGCACACATCATACACAGCAGATGCATACATGTATATATCCTTCACTACAGGAAGAATGGGCAGATTGCTAAAACAATTTCCCTTTTGTTTTAGCTAATGACCACATTTCTCACTGATGATACCAAACGCCCTGGCTAGTATCCTGGCAGTATAATAGAGCATACACTGCCTGCTGTTACCTCACATAGGAGAGCTCCAGTGCATTCTGTGAGAATGTGTTATGTATCTTGGTCCTTTACCAGGATTAGACTAATACTTCCATAGGCTAATCTAGTATTGACATCAGAAATACCTTATCATTCAGATAACCAAATTCTGTTCAGTGGAAACACTGTTGCTTGTATCTATAAAACACTGTAGCTTGTTGTATCTATAAAACACTTCCATCTTGGGAAAGTGAACTGTTTATGAATTATGTATATTTGTCTGTCCAAATATTGTTGTTGTTGCTAAAACTTAGCACGTTGAAGGAGATGGAATGTATATTCACCTGATTATTTGTATTTTGCTGTCATGCTTATATTTGTTAAGGTATTGCGTTATGTGAAGCAGCTGAAGTGTAGAATGCGTGTGCTTGCGTGTGCTTGCATGTACGTGTGTGGTGGCATGCGTATGTACGTACCTGTGTGTATGCGCACGTGTGTACATGTGAGCGTCTCTGGGCATTTGTGTGCCTGCGTGTGTGCACGCGTGCATATGTGCTGGGGTAATGGAACTGACTATGGCATAATCAGAGGTGTCCGCGCTAGCATAGTGGTGCTAAACACAGCCGTGGGAAGGCAGACGGAATTGCGAATGCCCACGGGGGGGCTGACAGAACGCCTCATCACTTCCTATCGTTCCGAATTGGCCCCCTCATCTTCTATTATCACCATGGCGAGGCTTAGCCCAGCATGACAGAGCACGGGCACTGAGTGGAGAGAAGCCACGTCTGAGGCCACTGCCGCCACGGCAACGCCATCCTCTTCTTTTCCTCCACATACAGCGTGTGCTTCTCCACCTCTCCCAGGAGGATGTGTGTGCTCTGCACACTGCACAATGGACGCAGCGACTTATCACAGAAAAGCCAGCAAATATCACAGAAAAGCCAGCAAAGCCAATCCCTGCAAAATCACCTTTAAGAAGTAAGTGTTGGCACATACATTCCCTATTATGCTCAGGTTTTTTTTTCTTTTTGTTAGATGTCTGAGGGAATAACAAATCCACATGCTGTTCATAAGGTTATGGTAGAAGAGTTCATATGGAAATACTTTACCCTCTAGCATATATTTATCCAATTATGATGGTAGCAGAGGACATGTCACTCACTTTTCAATTTGCCTTGGTTTACTGGCAGAGGTGTGAGGTAGGAGGGGCCAGATGTCTTTTCAGCATTATGAGTCACGTGTATGTATGGATGTAATCCATATTGTAATTTAAATACTGAAATACAGTATTCAGATACTTAGTAATTTATCAATATTCAGCATTAATAATGACTATTGCATTGCAAGTCAATAGACACTTTTTTTACATGACAAGAGGTTAAAAAATGTATATCTTCTTTATCAATAAAAGGCTAGTCTGGGTTTGGTATTAAAGTTTGGTATTAAAGATTTTAATACCAACAGACAAACCACTAACATTTGAGCTTGTCTATTGCACCAGACAACAGTTGGTAGACAAGAATGAAATGTCTTCTTTCAGGTCTATGACTTGACTCGCACACTCTCAACATCACTGTCAGCTTCATAAACAGGCGGATTGACTGCCCACTCGTCCACTCCTTCAAGCCCCTGGCTACTCCTTGAGAAGTCATTTCTCAGACTCTTCTCAGCAACAAAAATTGAAAATTACAGCCCCCCCCCCCCACCACACACACCCTTTACCAACAAAATGGTCATGTCATAAAAAAGCTCATTATTGAGATAAATCATCCAATTTTCTCCCAAAAATACAGCAGCCCCAGCCTTCCTGACCACCACAAGCTGTCATCATCAGCCTCTGGCTGGGACCAGAGCTCTAGTGGTGAGCTGGTGTGAGTAATTCTATCAAACCTCCCATCAGCCCTACCATCACAGGCTTCCTTATTTAGCATACACAATGAGCTCCACACAAACATTAAGATGTCTGAATAGCACAGCAGGCCCTGTTAAAAAAGTCTACAGGAGACGTTTCAGGCCTGAATCAATGCATAGTGGGCAAAAGCTCATGAATGCTCCTTCAATTCTTAACAAGCTCCATTTAGACAATTAGGTTGCAGTGGACCGACTTATGACTCACTCTTTTATAATTATTCAGAAAACACATCTCAATGTGTTTTTCTGTTTCAGATTTTGTATGCAAATCGTGCATCATGTCCAGCTGTGTACCCATCTTCACCAGGTAAACAACTTTGGAATTATAGCACAGTAATGAGTAAGATAGTGCAATACACTTGCTAATAATAAGAAAACTGGAAAAGTGTAATCTGTAATCTCAGTCCCAATCTTGGGCTCTTTCCTTTCAGTGGATTGCTTATCAAGGCAAAATCTTAAAGATAGCTCAACACAATTTGTCTTGGGAATACACAGCTTTGAACATACTACAATGGGGAGAATAATCTGCTTTGTTCTTGATTCCAGAGTTGCTTATCTCCAAAACAGTATTATATAGTATACAAATGTGAAGGGAAAAAAGGGTTTTAACCTTTTGATATTATCTTGATTTTTGCAAGGATCCTAAAATATAATCTA
Source organism: Brachyhypopomus occidentalis (assembly GCA_020368025.1). NCBI lineage: Eukaryota > Metazoa > Chordata > Actinopteri > Gymnotiformes > Hypopomidae > Brachyhypopomus > Brachyhypopomus occidentalis. The sequence continues at coordinate 1,222,805 of JAGXOD010000009.1, read as the reverse complement.
GTATTTATTGTTGTTATTATTATAGTATTTATAATAATCACAAACAAGACTATTTAACAAAACAAACACAACCTTACATAAAACCATATTCTTACTGAACAAATGTTCAAGGTTACTAGTGGAATATTGTATATCTGCAATAACTTCAGTAATCTAGTCACTGTTGTTTGGACATATGTAGGCACAACACTAAATAATAATGTTTCAGCTTTTTTTCTTCATTGGAATCAGCTTCTGGGGGGGTGTAAAATACTGTTTTTATGTTTTCACAACATGTTGTTGGGTCACATCATATCTTTAAAGAAATTGATTGACTCATTCAGGACATTAGAAAAATATATTGTTGCTGATTTGCTCCTGTGTTTTGTATCACCATCATGTTACAGAATGATTGAACCTCTTATGAGTCTTCAAATACAGACACCCTGGCATTCTGTTATAAAATGTCTCAAAAATACCTTATCTTTCTCTCTGGTAAGAATGTCTTGAAGAATTGATTGGTTCCACAATTATCACAAAGTATCTAGATCATGTGGCAACAAAGCAACCACACCACAATTCTACTCCACCACAATTCTACTCCACTACAATTCTATGTCCACCACAGTTCTCCCTCCACTACAATTCTACCTCCACCATGCTTCACAGTTAGATTGAGGCTTTATGTTGGTATGCAGAATTGTATCCAGAAATGTGCATATTTGCTACAAAAACAAACAACACAGATTTTTTGTAAAAACTAAAATATTGTCTTGTTTAGTAAATATGACTTAATATGTCTTAATGTCTTTATTGATTATTGTGACTTACATTAAGATCAGTTCACATTATAGGCGCCATTCATACATGAATCCACATAACTCCAAAGGCTAACATACTAGATTGCATCACTATGCATCGCTACGCAAACATTTCACAGGAGTATGTTGTTTGTGGGGTGAAATCTGAAGTGATCAAAAGGAGAAATGGGAGATGTTCTTTTGAAGCCAAACAGTTACCAGGTTACCAGAGAAGTGTGAAAAAGTGAGGAATGAAGTAGATTGTGTCATTTCCAAAAACATTTATGCAACAGCTAAAATGATCTTTAGTTTTGACGTCAGTGAGACATAAATTAATAGACTGTGCAGACAGTTAGTCCATGTCTGTCACTAATGCTTAAAAACACTGTGAGTCCACATGGTGAGAGGAGAATTCAGAATGCTCAGTAACCTTCACTCAGGCAGGGAGATAAGGACCTTGATGATTTCATTTGCTTGAGAGGATGGCAGTGACCTGTAGCCCATTTAATTCGATTGTTGGTGGTGGATGAAAAATCGTTTTTTTTTTGGCACGCTAGATATTTATGAGTGTGACATTAAGCAAGTCTGTTAACCTGTCATTCCCCATTATCATTTACTCATTCATTATCATTAGGACTCATATTCATAGATTCTTTTATCTAAACATAAAATGACAAATTTTATACCTAACTAATCAATTCAAAAACACCATGCACTAATTACTAACTGATGAAAGTAACATTAATGATACAAATGGCTTGTCTGAATAATGGGATTGCTGCTAGGCTTATGAAAAATATGGCCATTGAGTTTACTGCATCTCACAATATGAATAATGCTATTCATCCATAGACTGTGCAGTACTTTCGTAAGGTAACTTACAAATTAGAGGTATAATTAATTAAGTAGTTCAGATATCTAAAAATAATAATAAATTTCATTGTTCCATTTGTTTAACAGCATACTTAATCAAGGCAACAATAAATATACAAACATAACAGACCAATGGAAAACGCTAGGAATAAATATTTGTTTCCCCACATTTTAATGGTGGCTTGTAACCAGCAGTCTACAACCTGATAATTGGCACTGTCATACTCCTGTGTAACTGCTGATGGTGAAATGATTATGCATGGTTGTTAGAGACAACAATGCTATAAACACTGGTAAGTGAGGCCCTTACACTTGGATCCTAAGCATGGACAGGATTTCACAATAATATATGTCGCAAAAGACAAGGAATTCTGGGAAGTTTCCTGATCTTAACCAAAAAACTTGGGTGTAGTTCACAAGGTTATGGGTCTGAGCCCAATTGATAGCTAACACCTCAGGACCCTTTCTAATGACATTTGTAATGGCAAAATCAACTTTTTGTAGGTTTTAACAATCTCATTAAAAATAGCAAAATAAAGAATAGGTCTAACATTTTAGTTAGTAAAACAGCCCAGCAGTTCTTAAGGTGCTAAAATCAGCATAATTAGAATGTAATCTACATAATGAAATAAATATTAAACAATAAGCCCTTTTTAAACAAAGAAACCAATATATGATAAAGGAGGAGCAGAAGAGACATGTGCCATCAAGGACTCCTGTGCTTCCTTACTAAATTACAACATTTCAGTCCCTGATTAGATTATAAACTTGGTTGTGAAATTTATCACACTACATGAATGGAAAATCATGCCCAAGAGTGAACCTAAATGGTTAGAACAGAAAGTCAGAGACAGTTCCAGACTTTGTGTTGGTGACCACACCTATCATTTTAATGCACAAAAAACAGATTTCAGCTGCAACCAATGACTGCACCATGCTCTGTATCTTTAAAAGTCTGGTTTAAATTTACATTTGGAATGTTTATGCTTACGTCATAACTAAAATGACATCATAACCTGTGAGTGTTAAACTGTATGTCGTGTTAAACTGTATGTGGTGTCTACTATATGCACTGTATTTTAAGATTTCTTTGTCTTCAAGCAGGAAAATGCCATGCTAACAGATTTTTAAAAACATTTTTGGTCTTGTCCACTAGCTGTTCAATAAAGCATAACGCCAGCATTTTTACGCCTCCAGATGCTAAAGCATGCCACTGGATGAAGGCATGCCATGTACTGTATGTGTACATTTGCAAAGGGCTCCAAGCCGTATTGGCAGTCAATAGGACTCTTTGCAGCACATGGCTATGAAATTCTCCCTTAGGGATTTCAAGCTGTTTTGGGGTTGGACTTTGGAAGAGTTACTCTCCCTCAGAGTTTTCAGGGCTGCCTGGCTCTCGTCAGGGTTGGAGACAGATGGCCCACTGGACATCCAACTTGCAGCCTTCTGGTTTTCTCCTCTTGCCACATATGTTTCCCCCTGCAGGATGGTGATGGGTTTCCCTCCATCCAAAATACTCATCTCCATGGCTACTGAGCCCAACTGCTACGAGGAGACTTCTATGTGCAGAGCCCACAACCAGCACACCTGAGCCAAGCATTTGAGTGATCCAGTGAAACAGATATGCAAATTCAGACTTCATTTAAATAAGAACGTTTTATCGTGAAATTATCATTATTATTTATCACTATTTATTTAATTCATTATTTTTGTGCTGTAAAATATGTTGTAAAAAGTGTGTGTATGATGCAGATACTGATTTAAGGAATTTTAGATATAGGCAAGGGGAAATTGTTGGTGCCCATAAGTAGCTCAATATTCATAGCCTGGTTTATGGCGTCACTGGCAAGTCTGTTTTGAGCAGACACGCATCAGTAGCTCCCTCACAACGAATGGCAGATGGTGAAATCTGTGGTCTGTGTGTCATTTTCCTATGTCATTTGCCTATTTTCTGTACACTGTAAGACCAGTCTTGGGTCAAACATTATATGTGAAAATGTTGGTTTAGCCTGTTACTCATTTAAAAAGACATTTTATAGAAAGCACTTTTTAAATTGGACTTTAAACTCTTTCATTTTTATATGAAAAAAACATTATCTGTCAACCTTTTATCTATGAATGAACTAGCTAGCTATTTTGTTTCAGATAACATGATTGAACATTATTGTAAGAATCAGAATTTGTAAGGTCTATAACAGACCACAAAATAAAGAAGGAGCATGGTGAGCTTGTCTCATGCAAGCAAATCAAGGAACATCCTGCTCTGTGAGGAAGCACCTGCCAAAAGCTGCAGTCCACCAGTGTTTAAGGAGCTTAGAAGTGAGTGAGCAGCTCTCTGCTTGGTGCTACCCTAGTGCCTTGGTCTTCTGTCCAGCCAACTATAGTCACTTTTCCAAAATAGTATGGCAGTAAAATCCCTAACCAGCCCAAATATCTCAGTTGACGAGTTGCTGGAAGCATCTGCTATAGTGACGGACCTCAATCTTAGTTTCAGCTACATGGTAAGGTTATATTTCTCCAAGTCAAAAGAATGGTTGTCTTGCTTGTGTTCTTCACTGTACTACATTACTGCAACTAAATAGTTGGAACAATATTGTTTTCCCCAAAATGTATTTGTTCATTTATTAGGCACAGAGAACGCTGAAGTTCCGAAGTGAGGTGTATTCTGTAGCAACGCTGTGAAGATGATGAAGTCTCTGCCGACACCATCTTAGTTGTATATAATGAGTTTGTTACAAAGAAGATCAAATTAAGCACCCAGGCTTGCTTGAGAGAGGTCCCTGGCCAATATGAATCTCCTCTGAAGTATAACCGAGTCTACTTACCTATATACACAATGACCCCACATATTAGCATAATATCCCATCCATATGGATCTGAGAAAGTTGAGTATGAGAGAAAGGGACCTCGATATTTAGACTGGACAGAGACAGGAAGAGGGCCCACCAAACCTTTGACATTTAGACTAGGCTCCTTGCACTTAAATCAATACCATATGAAACATAGACATTACACACCTCTTCTCTGCCCAGTTCACATGTATCTGCATAGAAATTAATTTCAAATATTCTTTCAGTTAAACCTGGTCACTACATAAAGTACTACATAAGTCCAAGACACTACACCAGCTTTACATTTCTGATTATGGAAGAATTCTGGCAAACCCATCAGCTGTGTTGTAGATGCCACATCTGTTTTGCCCACACATAGTCTTGGCTGCTATGTGTCCCTTAATTTTTGTACTCTTAGTCCTCTTAGCTCCTCTGTGCCTTTTCCAAAACTACATAAAAACATATAGCCATTTAGTCATTTAGCCACAGAATCTATCCTAAACATGCAAAACAAATACAACTGAAAAGTATGAAGTACCAGTGATACTGTTAACACAAAATCTTAGCTGCACATTTTGGTTTCATACTTCATTTAAACTGCTTTACCAGTTGTCAAGATACTGATATCAGTACAGTTGTGTTTGTGCATATGTATTTGATCAATTTGACAGCTTCATTGCCCCATGGGATTTAGATTACGAGTTCCCAATCTTTACATTCATCAAATCCATTCAGTCCTAAATGATAGGCTCCAAGTACCACCTTGATATTAAAATGGCAAATATATGTCACAGAAAACATAGCATGTTTATTTTCACTTTGTCAAACATAAAATTAATCCAAATGTAAAAGATTCCTAACTGATTCCTTCCTTCACAGGGTTTTGATTGAGTGATGGATTGTTTATTTGTTTGTTTGAGGGCTGTCTTGAACATTCATCAAGTGATTTTATTTTATTGACTATTAATCTGTTTTACTATATATGTCATGCACCTGATTTACTGTTTATGTCATAAATGTGTTTTATTATTCTAGTGCAGGTTGTTAGAAATTCTAATGGAATACACTGCAATTTGTTACTGTAATTTAATTACTCTTACCTGCTACAAAGTAGTACAATGCAGTTTAAATTCTTGTAGCCTTGTAATTATTTGCATATAACTATTGAAGACGAATATGAATGTGCTAGTCTTAACACAGCTTCTTACTGTTGTAAATTCAAAAAGCAATCTGTCAAAGCTACAATCAGACAGTGTGCCACAAATGTTGATTAGCTAGTTTTCCCAAACTGTTTTCATTTTTTGTTGTTTTTTTGAATGGTGGGGAACTATTAGAGAATAACTCAGAAGTAATGAGTAGTGCACAATTACATTTTTATTAATATAATAAAATTTGGACTATGAGTGAAGTAATTACTATGACTGTATGACTGTACAAACCTTTTCAAATTTGACCTATTTTTAAAAAACACTGATGTTTAACAATGATGTTGTTATCCTAGCCTCATAGACCTTTCGCAGTGCGACTTGCAAACTGCTGTTATTCTACTATTACTACTAATTACTATTATTGCTACCCAACAGTACAAAAGAATAATTTAATGAAACAAATATCCCTTTTGTTTGCAAAGATAACCTGGTTAAACAAACTCCCAATACAGTAGAATTTAAACATTATATGCAGCTGGCCAAAAGCATGCCAGGTGGCTTGCATATAATAATACACATCAACAGACAATGGATCATGCAGAAAACTTCATGTGTGAGAATTGTTGATGTTCACTTCATACCACTTCATACCCTTATGAAAGTGTAACTTTAATTTGTGGATGCTGACAACTTTGGACGAATGCCACTATTAGACAATTCACTGTGTGTGACTAAACTGCTCAATCATATCATCAACTACAATGAATGAGAAATTATCAATATTTTAAAAAATGGATAACGTGCCCTGCCCTGGGTGTGGTGCAGAGCAGTGTTTCTCAACCTCTGGGCCCTCAGGGCCCATTTCACAGTTCCACAGCTTTGATCTGTCCAAATTCCCAGCAATTAGGTTAGAGCAAAAATGTGGAACCGTCTGGTGGGCCTCAAGGACTGGGTTGAGAAACACTTGTCTAGCCAAATCCATGTAGCTCTTTTGTAAGTATCTCATCAATATTCTAAGCCATTCTGCCACAAGTCACACTGTACTGATAAAACCTTCATACGCTAAATTATGCTAATGCCCTGCCCTGGGCGTGGTCTAGACAAATCCTTGTAGCCCTATCGTAAGTACCTCATCAATATTCTAAGCCATTCTGTCACACTGTACTGATAAAACCTCTATACACTTAAAAACCACTGCATAAGCATGCTGTACTAGATACAAACCTATTGTAGCGGTGATACGTAAGGTAAACGTACTGGCCTGAATATTTTCCTAACCTGAATTTATTGGGATAAATATAAAGAATGTTGAGGACCAAATATTCCACAGAAAAGTAAACTTTAGTATCGGGTGCCCTTGTGAAAGGTTTTCTCGAACAAATAAATTTGCGGTGCAGAACCAGAAACTAATTTCATTAGTCGCTGCCATTTGTGGGTGATTAAGGCCTGTTCTCACAGAGCGCTGTACTGGACACAAAGTTCTCAGAGGTTAATAACCAGTTACAATTAATTACTCAGCCAATCTGATACAATCAATGAGTCTCTCCAATCACAATAGAGGAGAGAGAATGAGTTGAACATAAGCAAGCCATATCCCTGGCATAATGCAGTTCAAGGGGAAGGCATTAAGAATATCACAACTATGTCAAAACAGCAAGTCAGAGTTGTTGAAAGGATCAAGAGCTGATGTGTGTATTTGCATCAGAAGTGACAGGATGATTTTTTGCTTTGCATCTATGTCTATCAAATTTTGCAACACAAAACATATTTGTATTGGTTGGTAATAGCAAATTACCCAGTTCACCATTTTAATACAATCCTACATATTAATTTCTACAATGATGACTGCATTCATTCTATGAAAAACAATATATTGTCATAAATTTCGTGTCTTGCATCAATCACTGATCATAAATCAAGCATGAACAATTTATAAAAATAATACAGATTTTAAGCAAGTAAAAAACTTGAGATCCACAATGATGTTTTTAGATGTTGGCTACGTATTCTGCTTGATTCCATATAAATGTGTTAGTATTCTGCTTAATGCTTCCAAATAAATGTGCTGGGAGGTTTGTGGCATTTATTTGTTGTTTATCATTTATAAGTGTAAATATCTTAATATCAAAATAGAAACATACAGTATACACTAATTTCTTGGCATAATTCATGAAAATATGCTGTAGGTATTTATACATACTGCATTTGTGCATACAGATGGAAAGATTGTTTTTGATGCATGTTGGCAAGAATTCCAACAAATAACCATAAACCACAAACCATAAAATGGAAAAAAAAAACAGTGAAGAACTGTATATTGACATAAATGATGTCTAAACATACTAATCACAAACTAACAACAATAATCCCTCAGAAAGCATGCAAACACTTAAACTCACACTTGAAAGATGCCCTTGGCTTATAGCCAGTCAACTTGTCTGGCCCTTTGCCTGACTGTCATGTTCAACCAGCAACATAAACAATATCCCAAATGTGAATGAGAAATGTCTAGTCATGGGCTGTCTTTGCCAGCAGGGTCTTACAAACCCTTTCATCACTTCCTGCAAATGAGTCTCACATACTTGTATCAGACCTGATCCTCTATCAGCCTGATTACTGGTTAGTTTATTAGGTGAGACCCTGACCACCTTTCATTCCTAGCTAACATTTCCAACCTTCCGAGGGTGCTGGATTGGTGGCCCTTTCATTTAGTAATCTGTACAGATTACACTTCAGCAACATTTCTCTTTTGTGTTGTGCTCTGCAGTGCCATCCAGTCATTTCAAGTACATTACTTATGCAATCATGTCATTACAATCCAATCTGACATGAATTACAAGCTATACATAAATTTGAAGTTGGCAGAAAAATTCTTTTCAATGATGTGCTGTTTTTGAGCTATGAAGAGCAGGGCCAATGTTATGTTCCACTTCACCTTATTAAGGTAAAATGTGATAAAAAAAGGCTCTTGAAATTTGGACTGATGGCCGTGCAATTGTGTCTTACTTCTAGCTGTTCATGTAGCATGAGTTTATCATCAGAGGTGCTACTAATTGAGTACTAATGTACTCAATTAGTAGCATGAGTTTATCATCAGAGGTGCTACTAATTGAGTACTAATGTACTCAATGAATTTTAAAAACTCAAATTTTAGTACACATCTACACTTTTAGCTGTACTTTCACTTTGACATGTTTATTGTAATATAAAAAATATTTTTTTTAAGAATTTTAAGAGGTTTTAAGAATTCAAAAGCCATCTGGATGTGAAACAAGAAAATATGTATGAATGTATGATCCTGAGATACATATCTACACATATATACAGGCTACCTGTGATTGATTACTGCCTCAGCACCACATGAGACCATTTTTAGCACAGCAGGACTGAGTTTCTTTCTTTTGTCTACAAAGGCGTACAAAAGAGCGAACCTTGGTCCCAAACAGCATTGAGAACCAGCTGCTGCTTAGATGACTTAACTGATTTATACAATTACTTAAAAGATAGTTAGCAGCATTTACAAAATGTAAGCTTTTTGGGTGTTATTTTTGGATATGTAATTTCAAATACTGTATTTAATCAAGTACTCCTGCCCCCTCTGCTTTTCCTAGTTAAAATCCTACACAGCTGTTTCTGGTTCAGTTAATGACTGAATCTACAGTACATATGATAATGATGATCATTATCACCTCTTTGGTATAATGGCTAATCATTCACCTGTCTATACTCCTACAAAATCCCTGCAAGTTTTCCCTCGAAGAATTTATGCTGTTTTGAAGGCAAAGGGTGGTTATACAAAATGTTGATTTGATTTATACATATCTGCTGTTCGTTCACTTTGCATTCTGTTAATTAACAAAAATAAAATATTAACACTGTTATTTTTTAAAGCATTAATTTAAAATGCTTATTTTGCAGCATCTTTCTACAGCTGTCTAAAGTTTTTACATTATTGTTTGTACCATACATTTTATATGTATACATTTATACATACCATACATTTGATATGTATGGTACAATGGTATAATTTTCCCATGCCACTACAATATGCTAGCCGGCTAGTTTGTGTTGTTTGCTATCTACATCAGAAACATGCTGAATCCCATTGTGTAGTAGCTATTTTCATGACAATGTTTCTATCATCTATATGTATAGCCCTTGGATGTGATCTCTTTCCAAAAAGCAAAAACATTTAGCTGCAGAGAAATAGACACATTTCAAATCTACCTTAACAAATCTAATCTTAACCAGCTGACAAGCTTTTTGTCTTTAAATAGCTATTCTGATAACTTTCTGTCAGAATCCCAGTCCAAGCACTGATGTTGCTCTTAATGACTTCAATTTAAATAAAGCCTTTGGGGGAAAATGTTGGCTTTTAGTGCTTGATTTCAGTGTACCCATTGATACCATCAAACATAAAATTATTTTAGAGAACTCAGGACTCACAGGAACAGTTAAAAATGCTTTAGATCATACTCACAGGGTAGGAACTACTTTGTTGAAATCAACAAACATATCTGAGTGGCTGCCTATGACCTGTGGTGTCCCTTAGTGACTTCTTGACTTCCTGTCAAAGCTAAACTTTTTCGAAAACTCATCCATGCATTTATTTCTAGCAGAGTTGATTAATGTAATGGTATCCTTACTGATCTTGGAAAAACTATGCCACAGTTTTTGGTAGAAGCAAAAGATTCATCACCCGATGTTTCTGTTGGTCTCCAGTTTGTTACAGAAGTGATTTTAAGGTACTATTACCCATTTGTAAATCATTAAATAGTTTGGGGCCAGAGTATCTATCTGATACGCTTAAGCAATATGATATGAGCAGGACCTCAGATCACCTAAACATCTAAAAAAACTTTTCTTGCTATGCTTGTGTCAGAGTGTGCAGGGTAGCCTGCAGGAGAGGTACACCCACTGACACACACACACACACACACACACACACACACACACACACACACACACACACACACACACACACACACACACACACACACACACACACACACACACACACACACACACACACACACACACACACACACACACAGCACCTGCCCTGCTCCCAATCACTCGATTATTAACCACAAGCACCTGTGTCTTATTTGTTCTCCACCTATTTAAAGCCCAGAAGTTCTCTTCTTGCACATAAAGCACCAGCACTGACATCACAAGTGTAGCCTGTTCTCATCTGCATCTCAGCCCCTCAAGTGTTTACTGCCAGCATATTTGCTTTCTTTCCTTTCATTTTTCGAGCTTGCCGCTGTGCCTCTTTCTTTCTTGTCTTTGGTGCTCAGGAATAAAAACACTCTTTGTTTGCACTTTGTATTTCTCTCCCTCCCTGACACTGTCACAGCTTGTCATTAAGAGGACTTGGAAATGATGAGCATAACTAAAATATGTGGGGTTCTGGTAAATAAGTTTGAAAAGTCTTGTTAAAAACAGCTCTCCTTGTATTACTCAACCCTAACAACATCTGTAAACCTATTTATATGTTTATTAGTACACTTTTATTTAAGCACTGGGAGCAGTCGGTAGAGTGGACTCTGGGACTATTGGGGCCCACTTAACAGATAAAATAATAATTTTATAACTGGTCACTTCTAATAATAAAGTGAAAGCTAGACACACTTTATAGACAATGTTTACAATAGGGGATGCATAGTTAGTGGTTCATCTGGCCCAACAACCCCGGTATTGACAGGATGTTAAAACTATAGACAGGCACATGCAGTTCAGTAAAAAACCAAAAAGCAGACTAAATGGACATTAGAAAGCAAGCCCTCGCAAGGAAAACCTGCTTAATAACGGCACCTGAGGTTTCAGAAACATGAATGGGTTCAATAGAAACAACAAAGCACTCTTGTAACTTGTTTTGGAAAAGAGTGTTTCATAAATGCCCTAAATGTATACTTTACACTATACACTTTCCAGATGTATTGGCCATAATCAACATAAATATATTCAGCATAACAAAGGGATGCATATCTCAGAATTATATACATATCTCAGATAATGGCTATTGTAAAAATGGGTGGGGACCCTAAATAGTCCAGGGGCCTAGTTCAATTGCATCATGCACTATCATAGTCTATTGTCATGAATGATATTGAAAATCTGTGGTCTGACCTGAAGAGGCTGGAAGTAAGAACCAGAAGATCTACACCAGAAGGTTCTGCCACAAACTCCCTGACTGCTCACCAGCCAGAGACAGCATGACACTCTCATCACTTCTCCTAATCAAACAAGACTAAAGAGGTGCCAAGAGTTCCTTTCTTTTGTGGAAACATGTACTGTATATGCTCAATCAAATACATTAAACACATTATTTAAATATTTTTAAATTTCATATTGAACTCATTATGTTTCCTTTTTTCATGCTTCCTTTGTCTATGAATTTATCATGTAATGCCAGTAATTCTAAAGAGACCATTATGTGCATTAATATATCAGAATACATAACATACTCTAAATGAATTTGCAATCATTTATCATATGCAATTTTACTAGTAGTAGCTCATAGTGAAGAGATCATAAAACTCGTGATGCATTTGGTTCACATAAGAGGAGCAATTTAGGACAGATACACCAAATGAATACTGCTTTAATGCCAGTCAGATTAAGTGAGGAGAGAAAGCTAGCAATGCTGGAGTGGACAGGATACAAAATAGCCAACTTAGGAAACATAAAACCATGGAACGTGAGAGTAAGATGTAAAAGTTATGGCACATGGAATTGAAAGCAATGTTGTTGCTATTATTATTATGAGTAGTAGTAGTAGTAAGAGTAGTGGAAGTATTTATCAATAAAGACAATCTATTTTATTAATTGAAAGTGGTATTAAAACAAAACACTGAAATCAATTTCAGAAATCTTATAAATTGTATCAAGCAAAACAGCAACAACAACCAAGAAGATGCCTAAACCATGTTCAGTTAACTGACCTGGAACAGAATACAAAAGGTTTTATCTGCCTGGCCAGCCAAGATGATGATGAAGTCTCTGATGTTGAGTACTGAGCTCCCATCATCAGATACAATAGCATAGCATACCTCCCATCCCAAAGGCCACTTAATCTGCTAAAGAAAGACGTTCACAAAGGTCCTAAATGCGGTAATCCATTTGCGTGAGGCATGCTCTAATGCATAAACGTGCAGATGCACGCGTAAACACAGACACACACTGCTGGTCTTGGATGCTGTAGAAGGGAAGGAGGAAGCCTCCTCTCCTCTGGCCTACTGTCCTTTCCCTCTCCCTGTCTGCTTCCTCCATCTTCCCCCGCTCACCTCCTCCCTGCACTAGTCTCAGTGGCGAGAACAATGCATTCTATGAGACACACAGCCAAGGGAACAGATTTCTCAAACGGTACCTTTTTTTTCTTTTTTTCTGAGGAATCACTTCGTTTAGCATTCACTCCAGACGCAGTACCAGCAATCAGATTGAGCCCAGAATAACAATATCACATGACTCTATGCCACCTGCTCCTCTTTTCTGGTCATGTGACATAGATAGAAAAAGGAGCTTCTGGGATGTGTAGTTTGAATGAAGTAGCCATAGAAAATGTACCTTTTAGTTAATAGAAATGCAATGGTCACTCAAAGCATGTGGAGAAATTTAACTGATGACATAATTTTACACTGCATCATTTTAAGATTAGAAAAGCTATAACCAAACCTGTCAGCAGTGTTGCAGATAAAATAAAAAAGAAACCATCTATAAAGCATCGCATAAAATATTTAGTATGTCTTCATACTTTGGTTTGACGCAAATATTTTTTTACATGTTTCTTGAGCACATTCTTTGATACAGGCTTTGGCCAGTGCTGTTGATGCAGCTGTTGATGCCCAGTGCTGTTGATACAGGCTTTGGATGCCCCACGACCATGACTACGTTGAATTAAGTGGTTTAATGTAAGAAAGAATGTTTTTTGAACATGAAAATAAAAGGGTGTAATGTGCCATTAATGCTAATTAATGCTAATAAGATAATCTTTGACTAATTGACATACTCAGAGGGAAATGTCATTTCATTGGCCTTGCATGAGAAAGGGACATATCAATAGGACTGTCCTAGCTTCAGACACAGGGAGGGGGGTGACCAGGAATATTATATTATTCAGTGCATGTCATTGTGAGTACTAGTTACTTCCCTGGTTTAAGAGAGTGAGAGGTTGAGGATACATACCACAAACACACACACACCCTTCACTGGTGTAACAATAAGGCATACAGATACACAGCTCAAGTCTCCCACAGGCAGAGAGGGAGAAGTGTTAAATGCAAGTGGCAGACTGCAGCAGTGTAAAGGGGAAGAGGATTAACGTGAGCGAGATGTTACTGCGCCAGACTCTTAGTGTCCGCAGTATGATGACACTGATGTGTACTTTAGTTCTTTCCTACAGTTCACCTCCGCTGCAGTTACACAAACACCATCATTCCCATTTACCCTCGCTGGTCATGAGAGACCTAGAATTCTTGGTGTTTTGAACTAAAGCTATATTTCTGAATTGTCAAAAGTTACATGATCGTATAGGCAGTTTATTTAACAGGAATGAAACCGTCTGTTCCACCTATCTGAGCACAGTACGTAATGGACAGCAGTGGACTGACCTGTTATCTGCTACATTCTCTTACACAGACTTGGGGAAGAACTGTACTGATGGGGCGTGATAGGAAACAGCATGCAACAGTCTCCTGACTGAATTATAGATGGCTTCCATCTGCTGACAGAGGGCTGGTCTGTCAGGCCTCCTTAGTGTCACCACTCTGTGTGCTAAGTGATCTAGTCCTGTTTGCTGTCATCACCCCAGGATAAAGGAGATTCCCTCCTCTGTGACATCTCTATGTCCAGTCTGAACAACGGTTATGGCCATATACCAACTGGTGTCATACTCCAACATGCAGGTTAGTTCACAATGAAGTGGCATTACATCTTAAGGTATTTACACCCTGTAAAATCATAACAAATCAACTTTTTAGTTTCAGTGATTGAATTAAATTTAACCAAAGATGTGTGTGTTTTTTTTTCTTCTTCTTCTGTGTAGTTCTCCATCAGCCAGAATTAATTAAATTAAATTAGTCATTTGAAAGTCTTAATGGACACCCTATAATCATATCCATTGGAAGATATGAGAGGAATCGTCTTGTGCAAGCAAGCCTTAAACTTCTCTTACACTCAAGTGGTGAGTTTATGTTCAGCAGTACAATCTTCATTTCCCAGATGAGAGTCCATTATTAGATGTATGTTAGATTGGTTCTCATGTTGTGGTATAAGACAGCTCTATCAGCTAGATATGAAATTATTTAAAAAAGGAAATATTCATACAGGATGAGTCACACATTTGATTACATATGGCTACAAGAAGTTGGAATTTACATGGGCTGGGTGTTGTCATTCACAGGTTCTGCAGAAGCCTCTAGTTTTTGTGCCTTTATTTAGTGTTTTACACATTCTCTGTGTTATAAATAAAAAGCATGAAATGAATGTTGAGTCTCTTGCCTTTGTTGCTCTGCATTACAATTGCCCAAACTCCTTAAACATTTGGTTAAAACATTGTTAAATATCTTTTTTCTCTGTCTCTTATCAGGAAAGTAATTGATTTGCAGATATAATGTTTTTCCCCTCATAGTAGCAACAACACACTGTTCCAAAGGGAAATGGAAAAGTGAGCTAATGTAAAACCATCTTGCAGCAGCGGTGAGTGGACTTTAGAGTTAATACCATAAAGCAGGGTGCTTCAGTGCCATTACTCCCACTCCTCCCAGAGTAATCGCTTACACAACAGCATACTACACCGCTAGCCTTGAGAAGACAGCGTGGACAAAAGAGACAAATTCTAATCTGTAACAGAAACAGAAGCACTCAGGTAGGTGAGGCGAGTGCTTACGCAGGGCTTTTTTTCTGAAAGTGTGGATCGTGCAGAGTTGTGTGTTTTATCATCAGCGCTCTGACAGAGCGGCAGACCTGTGGGCCCGATTATATGCCGTAATAAAGTGCAGGTAATGAAATGTAATGGCCCATACTCTGTTCGGAATAATGAGTGGAACAAAACCACACAGATTATCCCTGCCTGCTCTCAGGAGCTACCTGAGTATTGTTTTAATGTAAAACACCTACTTATGCTCCAACAAAGTCATTCTACATTATCTACATTATATCAACCTACAGATATCATATCTGCAACCATACAGAGATTTCACTCCCATTTTAGGAATACATAGCTAACAGTGGGCAAATCACATATCAAGCCTGGAATCACTTAGAATGTACATTCTAATTCTCATGAAGGATCTGAATCTCCTGTGACCTTCTGCATTCTTGGTGCAGGTTATGACTCCCTGCACTTTTTTATCCATACTATGAAGCTGTTGCTGTGACATTGAGGAGCAATGTTTATTAAGGTTATACCCATGTTCAGAAATTCAGTCCTGTCGAAGGTCAAAGAGCCAGAATCACACAAATCAAAACCGGAAAATATAAAGACACGGAGAAGATTACAACAGTGGAAACCATGGCAACTACAAAGGGGCTTACAACAGCAAAGAAAATGAGGATAAATAAGACACAGGATGATTAGGGGACACAAGTGGACACAAGGAAGCATGGAAATAAAGAAATGATTAGACAAGGCAGGGGTGAACCGATACACAAAAACAAAAGCAAATGGTGCTTAGCACCATTGGAACCACAGTGCCCAAGGGGGGGAGACCATGACAGCTTCTTCTGATTTTAGAAGCCAGATGTGCTGTGTTGAATGCTGATAAGTGACGATCATACCCTTGAATGCTTTCTTAACATAAAAAAGTGCATCCACCATGCACTCAGGTCTTCTGCTTTGTCAGTGCTTTGAGCCCAGGGAGCCGTCTGATTTGCACCATAGCTGGTGCGTGAACTGTGTTCCTCTGTTTTAATTTGTGACAAGTCTGTGTGGAGTGTGTTTGCAAAAATGTAATAGGTATTAATTATTTTATCTCCAAGGTCAAATAGTTAAAACTATACAGCATTACTTCAATTTTGCTATTTTGACATTATTGTGTGCTTATTGTTTATTGTTGTTTATATATATACAGTATATATAAGCACCTATAAGGTTGGGGTGCACATATTTGGTGGAAGTCTAATTGTGATGTGTAATTAGTGTCAACAACATATTACATAAATATAGACTCACTCCCAGCCATTTTATTGTAAATAAGCCTACCACTATCACGCAACACATTCCCTGAATACTTCACTTCAGCTCAACAGATCCTACTCCCGATTACTAATACCGTATGTAACCTGTTGCGTTTCTCTATATATACTCAAATGCTTCCTTTTATCCTTGTGAAGTATTGCCAATCCCTGGGAAGTATGCTGAGCGTTCTGAAGTTCTGTCTATACTCTGGTTTGACCTGATTTATCGTCTATTTTATGTCTCTAGATTAGCCTTCTGTTGTGTCTGCTTGGAACCCTTTGATATATTGTTTTGATCTGCACTGGTGTTTGACTATGGCTTTTGCTCTCTGTTGTAAACAGCACTCCATTGCACTGGCTCTGACCCTTTACCGTCTGCTTACGATTGTGTTTAAAACCCCATCTTCTACTTCTGCATGCGTCTGTATTTTTCTAAGTATCTCACCGACATCCCAACCACCAAAATCCTTGAAAGTGGTTAGCTTTCTCACCGAGCTCCAGGTGTACACACAATAACAGAAAAACTGCTTTATATGAAGCACTAAAGCAACTAAATTTTAATTAAAACTCCTAAACTGCCATTACTGTCATTACCATTTAGTAATCATATGACAATTATGCATTATTCATAAACTACTTTTCATTATCTTCTTTGAACCTAACATGACAGGTATAGTTACATGAGTGAGAAATGAGAGCCAGCACTCACTGCTGGGTCCTGGAGGTTTAAGTGCTTAAAAAATGTTTTAGGCATTTGATGTCTGTTAATATTGATGCTAACGCCAATGGGCAGTATTTGAACTATAAAAGTCAATTTAATATCAAGCCTGAAAATGCTGTGAAAGTGATTATTACATAATCTGTGATGCATATGTCAGCCCTTATTAATCAGTGCCTGTATTGCCACTGTTTCATCTAGTAGAGGTAGTAGGACTCATGAAGTCCACAAACGTCCCCATCCATTTCAAACGCAAACGTAGTAGCAAGGACCATCCAGCATCCGACCGCCAGAGAAAGATTTAAGATATTCAAGCGTTCCAAAAACTATAAAGCAATATATTCTGAATACATTCTATGATTAAATGCAGATGATGGGAAAGGGGAAAAGGAAAAGCTCAATCAGAAACCTGCCAACCCAAAGAACTAATCTCTGCAGTGCCCAAATGATGAAAACGAAAATTCAAAGCACAAAGAACAGAATTATCCTTTTTTTTCCAGGTGGTCAAAATTGGAATAACATTTTCAGTTCTAATTTGCATTCACCAAAGTCTTCAGAGCATTTCAGTTCCTTCAATAATGTCTTGTTTCCTTACAGTCTTAAAAGGACGTCATTAATATGAAATTCTATTGTTATCCATAATCATGAGAGAAATATGTGTATGTATGGGGGGACTGCTTTTTTTTTGTTGTTGTTTTGTTTTAATTGATAGATCGTACTCCAGGCCAGTTGGCTTTCAGAGTTTATTCCAAATGGTTGTGTCCCATGCTGGCAGCCATGGATCAGGAGCTTTACACAGCTCCCTGCAGACAATCCTCTCCTTTGGGTTAAGGATTTCAGTCAGCAGCCAGGTCAGATGTTCCCACTGGCAGCCATTACACATAGTGATTTTCTTCACAGAATGCTGACACAATTAGGATATGGGAGCAGGAATTAGATGACATTAATTAAACTGAATGAAATGGACTCAGCACAGCTCTGGACAAGGGTGTCGATGGCAGAAGGGTGATTTACATGACATGAGGAGTTGAGCGTTAAGTGCGAAGCTCTGGCTCAAACGCTGGCCTCCTGTTTCTCGCCTCTGTGAAGTGCCCAGACTGCAGTGCTGGAGCCACCATAGATATTTCTGTGGGACTTCAGATAATGGTTAAAGTCCACCGAGGAGCTAGGAGGGAATTTCACTGAGAGATAAATGAGGTGACATGCAGGGGTTTATGTGTGTGGCGGAAATAGTTTCAGATTATATGTGCAGTGCAGGATGTGTGTGTGTGTGTACATGCCTGTGTGACTGTGGTGTGCCTATTGACTGGTGCAAATTCATGTGTTGTATTTAACTTGTAAGCAGCAAGTCTTTTGTCTTCAACTTGCATTAAGTGGTAGAAAACAAAACCCTTATGAATCTTGCATGCTTCAAGATGCTGCTAAGAATAAATAAGTTAAATGTTCTCCCTACACTTTTATTTTACTTCCATTTGATACAACTCTGGAATTGATAAATGCACATGCCACAGATCACATTATCACTTCTTACCAAGACAGAAGTGCAATGAAAATATTGTACACCTTTGTGGAATATTACTGAACTCTACTCACAGAAGGCTCTTTCCACTAACACTGTAACAACATTTGACTTACCGGAGGAACTGTGGATCTACTCTTTTGTAAGCTTTAGATTTTAAACACTTATCTCCAGACATAAGAAAAAAATACACTGGAACATTTCTGGCATATATTTCACACTAGATATTAGTACATCATGTTCCAGTATATAACACTTTTCTTGACAAATATGGTGCACCATGAAACACCATGATTGGGCTGTATACACTTTAATGTAAATAGCATTGTCTTTATTAGGTAAACATGTTGCCTGTCTCTAGTTCTACAACTAAAGAGATCCAGTAATGGTGGGTGTTTCATAGATTCTGGTGGGTGGGTGCAGAGATTAGAGACGTGCTGTGGGACATGATAGGGCATGATTGATCTAAACAGGTATACAAAACTCAGGGAAAAAAAACTTGTAAGCAGTTGGTTCCCAGCAATGATACATTTATCACAATTTCAGCAGTGAAATTTTTAGAGTACCATCTGTGACTGAGCTTATGGGAATGATCTCACCAGTAAACTGCATTATTTTGATCAAAGGGTCATTGAAAGGCCATATGCATGGCAACTTATATAAGCACACCTAAAAATAGACATTTAAATACGCACAGAGGTACTCTATTCTGAAAGCACCTATTTACCGTCATACTGCGTCTGTCAAAGAAAAGCATGGAGAATCCCATGCTTAGCTGTTCTGGAGAAGGCTGCAAGCAGGAACTGCAGATATGAGCAGTGTAAACACGATGAAATCAAGCCGCTTTATTAATTGGAGCCGCTGTCTGAGTGCTGGGGCATGCTTCCTGTGTGGAACCTGTGATGTTCAGTCCCCATGCAGCAAGGCATTCTCAGCAAGAGAGAAAACTTCAATTACCTCTGAATGAATTAAAGCAGGAATTCATACCTTTAAAGTAGAGTGAGTGAGTAGAGTTCAGTGAGTGAGTAGAGTTCAGTAATATTCCACAACGGTGTTGTGACGGGCAGGAGGTGCGAACGAAAAGGAAGCGATCATGCCAAGTCTCAGAGAAAAAGAGGGGTTTAATGAATAACGTGCGCAAACCAAAAACCCGTGCACTTGACCCAGATTAAGGATATAATAACCAGCAGTCAACTGGTACATAGACAAGGCATATATAGCCAGACAAACGACCATCAGGTGAGGGAGCTAATAAGCCCCGCCCACCTGAGGGGCACACACAACGCAACAACAACAAGACAACTGCCGCTGTGCTGGAGGCGACCGGAAGGGAGAGCCTCCCACACCGTGACAGGTGTAAGATATTTTCATTGCACTTATGTCTTGGTAAGAAGTGATAATGTGATCTGTGGCATGTGACCTATGTATTCTCTAACTAATGGCTTTTTACATTTTGAGCTGATAGTTACACTGCTATCATATATATTATTTTTATAGAAAAATACCAAATTTATAGCAAATTTATTAGAAATATAGTGAATAAGAGAACCAATAGACTTTGGTTCTCTTATTCACTAGAGAAAAGTATTACTGTAACATTAATTCAGGACAATATGTTTCTTCTCTAGATTGTCTTCTACTGACATCAGCATCACTAATGTCGCTTATAAGTGCCTAAAATCCATTATAAATGCCTAATTATCTACATGTTCTCTATCATCTAAGTAAGTTACTGCCAATGATGTAACTGTTGCAGAACCCACAGTAGTAAAGCAGAAAGATAAGCATTCTTATGTCCTTTGTCTTTTTCAGGGAGTGGACCTGTAAATCTGCTTTGACAGTGTTTATTGTCAAGTGCTATATGTAAATAAGAATAAAATGGAATTGAACACTGTGGAACATTTATAATGGAATGGGTTACCATTTATTCATTCCATGACCTCTTGTTCATTGCCTGCTGATTAACTGCATTATTTTTTGTTACAATTCTAGCTTCTGAAAATGTATGGAAGATTCTTTTGCATTCTTCCTTACTTATAAATACATTGGGTCAATGCTTATGAGTTTCTGAAATTTCAGTGCTAAATATTCTTTTTTTCAGGGCATCAAAATTTTCTGTTCTCAATCTTAGCAAATCTTAGCCCTCATTAGGCTATGCATTTAAACCTTGTATTTTGCTAGCTGAGTTATTAAGGTTTGTATGTGCTTCTTGTCATTCTCCTTGTGAATTTTCTGCTGTATAGCCTATGTGTTATTCTTATGTTTTCTTATGTTAAAAGTTACTTACTTTTGTGTCATTCTCAATTTTCGTTTGGTCAATCTTCCTTTTTGGTTCTCTGATTGTCTGTGTTTGGTTTCTTTGTCACTTCATTGGTTGAGTCACGATGTCTGCACATTGTAATATTAAAGAACTTTTGTTTATGCATTTGTGTCTGACCCTTCCAATTTGTATGCTTGTAAACACCTGTTCTGTTTCTTATACAGAATGAGCACATTTTCTTAATACCTTAATGTCAGAGTTTGACATGACATTGCCTTCACTTTATACCAAATATAAATGAGAATTTAGCCAGAGGTGAGTCTGTGCAGTCCTTCGACAACCCACACAGGTTCGAATATCTGTCCTTACACCAACACAGATTCTTTGTGAACAAGAATATGTGTTTCACATTTTATTAAACAAAGACATATATATATATATATATATATATATATATATATATACACACACACACACACATATATATATATATATATATATATATATATTATCATCATTATCCACTGGAGGTGCGCACCAGCTCTTCTGCTGCATTTTATTTTATATTCTGACCCTAAGGCATTTTCTCAAAGTACTATATTCTCAATTTCCTAAATTTCTTTTTTATTTTCCCAGTATCTCAATACCTCATTTTAATCTCTTAGTCAGATTAAACTAAATCCTTTTTTAAAGTGATATGTAACCTAAGACTAGAGTTAATCTGTGTCCAGAAAACGGCCGTTAGCTTGGTAATGCCGACATTCATTCCTCATCATCATATATATGAGTAGAATATTATACCTTTATATCTTTGTTCCTAAGCATGCTATCTCCTTGATGGCTCAGCAATCAATTCTGAGAATAATTACACTGGAGTGACACAGGAAAAGAATAATTGCCTGAAAATGGAGCATCAATATTGTTTTAATTAATGAAATTGGCAATGGAGAAGGCGGACATGGCCCTGGCTCTAATGGAACTAATTGAGGGTTATCCTTGAGAGTCAAATAAACCTGCACCCACTATAAACTGGGTCAGCTCCCTTTTTTATCATACTAAACAGCAGAGCCATGCATTTATTTAATATCATTCACTTATGACTACAAGAACCTGTCTTACAATGGCAGACACAAATGGAAAGTGGGTAAATATATTTATTGACGTAAACATATTAAAGTAAACTTAAATGTGACCATCCCTAAACATTTTGCACTTGCTGTTCTAAAACAAGGAGCTTAACGGCACAATTCACAACAAGTGTTTGAGCCATGAATAAACCAATACATTTCCTGGTTCAATTATAACTGATATTTAAACAATCCTTCTCATCATGCTGTTCACATTTTCACTTTGGTATCATGAAACCAAGATGACACCTTAAAATGTATCAACAGTACCACGCCATTGCGAGGTTTGAAACAGGGTGTTCTCAGACAGAAGTGGCCAATGAGCTTAGTGTGTCACAGTGTCATCAGCAGGTTGCAACAGAGATACAGAGAGACTGGAAGAGTCACAGAAAGGCACTGAAGTGGACGTCCATTGGCCACATCCCACACTGATGACCACTTCATTGTGAACAGTGCCCTGTGGAACCAGATGAGGAATGCCACACAACACCAGGCAAATTTAAGGGAGGTGAGAGGTACCCAAATGTCATGTAATCCAGTCATGAACAACAAAGGCTTTATTTCATCATCATAGATGACAATGCTCATAGAGGTCACATCATTAAGGAGCGGCTACTCGAGAGTGGGGTACCTTAAATGCACTGGCCTGCACTTTCTCCAGACCTGGATCCCATAGAAAAACTATGGGATCAGCTGAGTCGCTGTGTAGAGGCTCATAACTAGAACCTCAATGGCCTGAGGGCCTTTCAAGAACAGTGGGATGCCATGACTCAGCAGACAATAAGTCGACTTGTGAACAGCATGAGACATCATTGTCAAGCTATGATTGTTGCTCAAGAACTCATGACAAGTTATTGAGACATTGTTATTTTTTGTTGGGGTATACCAACCGCTGTTGGGTTTTCGTTTTAATAAATTGTTTGAGATGAGGAAATCACCGTTGCATGCTTCCTCTTAAATGCCCTACTATGATCACCGGATGATACTTTTGGACTAATAATAGTGGGCATATCAGGGAACCAGTCTTGTGACCGGAGGTTCGTGGGTTCGATTCCCAGGCCTGAGGCCATGACTGAGGTGCCCTTGAGCAAGGCACCTAACCCCAACTGCTCCCCGGGCGCCGGGCTAGGGCTGCCCACCGCTCTGGGCACGTGTGCACCACAGCCCCCTAGTTATCACTAGTGTGTGTGTGTGTGTGTTCTGACTGCACAGATGGGTAAATGCGGAGGACAAATTTCGATTGGGGTGAAAATCACAATTGACAATGTGGCTTGACTTAACTTAACACTACAACAGCATACTGTATCATAAACGTATTCATTTGAAAAATACTTTGACACGTGCTGGCATTACTCAGGTTATGGCAAATTTATTCTAAAGTTATAGGCTTACTGATATAGTTATACTATAGCTTTCCATAAACATTAGCAGGGACTCTATCAGGCTTATTTATTATGTCCAATAACATGCTTACACTTGACATTAAGTGGAGGTCCATCTCTTAAGTAAAGAATCAACAAGCAGAAAGCACACGTTGGGGCTTGTGTGTATAATGAATGAGATTATAATGGACATCTAGCACTTTGGCAAAGGAACAGAACCCTCTCCCTCAACCATCAGTGCATCGACACAGCAACTCACCCCCCCCCCCCCCCACCTTGCCACCCTCCCAATTTTAAATGCCACTTGCAAATGCTTTCCAGAGTAACTTAAAAATCCATTTCCCACTTCACTTCCCCATTCAAAAACCATTCATCTTGCTGGTATTTCTGTGTTTTGTGTATTGATTTTCTGCTTGCTGCTTGTGCCGTGGCCAGGCTGAGGGAGGCCTTCAGAGCGGGGCAAACTGCCACTTTAACCATTGCTGCCTCATTATCCTGAACATTGTCAGGGATTTGTTGCTCCTGCTGCTATGGAGCAGGAAGTTGCATTGACCACTTCCTGAACTTCACCGCTTATGTTGTGAGATTTCATGGAGGTGATGGAAATTGTAGGCGTTTTAGGGGGTTTAAGCCTTTTTTAGGTCAACAACGGTCAACAATGGTTGGTGTTGGTCATTGTCTTTCATTGCACTCATACAACAACTGTAAAAACTACTTAGCTAAGTCAAAGTAGCCTTTTTGCCTGGAGTAGATACGTTTTAATGGAAATTACTGAGAATTAGCATGAAATAATGGAACCGTAACCCTAACCCTAATTGATTTATTGTTTGGGTTTTTTTTACATTTATCTTGATATGCTGTAATGGTCTTCTCATGGGCATTCTATAGAACATAGCAGAATACAGATAGAAGTAATAGACTTCTTGGTAAAAGTAAAATGAAGCTATTTTTTTCTAATTCACGACCATTGGGATGAATATTTCAATAAAACTGACAGGTTTGGACTGAATAGCGCTACCTAGCAGGCTCTTTAACTAAGTATTACACAACATGATGAATGGTGTCACTGTAAATTCTGTATACAAATGGCACACAAAGCATTTCCATTAAATAATTTGATAAATATCAATCCTATATATTATGATATCACTGGCTGCCTACAGTCGCCGGATCAGCACTAAGGCAATGGATAGCACGCGATATCGTTGCCAGCACAAAGTCAGCACTAACTGCAGTTATTAGTTAAATATTCGGAGCATTTGAAATTACGATATTATTTAAATTAGGCAAGACAAGGCTGGAAAATTGCATTTGCTATGTGAAGACAACGAATTAAACCAGCCAAATTTAACAAATCAAAGTAATCAATCATGTGACCTCATGTGGCCGATCTGGCCCTTTTTCAAAAATCATATAATAAATGTTGTTTTAGAATTCAATCTTTACAACCACTATAATAATAGTGATAGTATAGTGATATCACATAATAGTGATAGTATTTAATTTGCCTACTTGTGAGAGATTAATGTAAACTCCATGTATACACAAACACTGCCGTTCTTCATAACAATCAGTGTTTTTTCAGAATTTCCAATATTTCTAAGAATTTATTATTATTTTTCTAAATTCTTGTAACGTTTCAGAAATGTCTTAGCCCTCTGCAACCCCAGAGGACACCTGAGAGTCCTGTGTGATCCAGCAGTGCATAGCTGTTACAGTATGTGAGAGAGAGCGGGTGTCTGATTGATGGGCCAGTAGGTGTGGGACAGAGGTGATCAGAGACCAGTTTGCACATCTCTTGGCCTCTGACAGGTGCCACAGGCCAAAGGATCGATACCTCCTATGTGCAGCTAACAAGTGGCTATATTTAGCCCCCAGACAACTGTCAGAGCATGGCTGTGTGGGCCCCCACCTGCAGAGAGAAACAATGCCTGTCATATTCTGCTTCCTCTCCAGGGCAGAGGCACATAGGGACATATCCATTAGGGGTGTGGCACTCTGTCACAATGAGGGAATGCAAAGCGACACTTTAATTTCACCAAAGCTGTCATATGACCTCTTTGATAATGTAATTCAGTTCAGTTAGAGATGGCTGGTCACACTGAAAGCAAAGGTAATTTGTAATGCCTTCATATATATTTTCGCAATGTAAAATACAGATATAAACAAAAAACTGAATGCTGCCATTGTGAATCAGTATTATGTTACACAAACCAATGGTTCCCAGTGTCCATCCCAAAGGACCTCCTGCATTAAATGGTACCATAAAGTGTAAGGGTCATCCAAAGTCATTCAACATAGTGGAAATGGTTGAGTGATACATGGCTTCCTGTAGACATTGATGTTTGACATTTTCTAAAAAGTTTCATGAGACAGTTTAAATATAATAAAATAATCATATTTGTAGCATTCTTGGAACTGTGGCAGACATGGCCTATGAATTATGTTGCTGGACATCCCTCCATTTTGTTCATTTCCATTTACAAAGCTTTGGTGTACTCAGAGGTCTTATATGTTTCATTACATTACACATGCTTGTCTAATGTTTGTCATCCCTTAGATCAAACTACTCATCAGACAGTGACAAATAGGCTTTAGAGAAGGTTGTTATACCCTTCATGCTGCATGACATTTGATTATTAACTTCATTATATTTTCAGAAACTTTTTTTATCAGTACATCAGTGCAAAACAAAGGCTATATATATATATATATATATAGAGAGAGAGAGAGAGAGAGAGAGAGAGAGAGAGAGTTTCCAGCTTCATTA
Source organism: Brachyhypopomus occidentalis (assembly GCA_020368025.1). Lineage (NCBI taxonomy): Eukaryota > Metazoa > Chordata > Actinopteri > Gymnotiformes > Hypopomidae > Brachyhypopomus > Brachyhypopomus occidentalis. Next base: position 1,196,220 of record JAGXOD010000009.1, on the reverse strand, counting down.
TCATCTGCTATTTTTTGGAAAGGAGATATTACAGGAGAAAGCATGTACATGTACAAGCATCTACATACTGTATGTCAAGAAATATCTCCGCAATATGAATTTGTAGCAAATTTTAAAAATTTGTAATTTTTCAAAAGTGGCATTCTGCTTTTTAAAACATGTTAAATCCACATTTGAGATATTTTAATGGCATGTAAAAAATAATAATATTACTACTAATGCAGTGACTCAGAATGCCTATCTATGAGTGTGTGTGTGTCTATGTGTGCACATGCGTAAGAGTGTTATCTTGTATATGTTTTGTATGAAACTAAGCACATATAATCACTTGGTGCAGCTCCAGTTCCAGATCCTGTGATGCCAGAGGCAGTGCAGACGTGCTGGTGTGTGACTAACAGGAGGAGCCATTTGGAAGGGTGGGGTGAAGGAGGGGGTGTCAGCTGGCCTGCTCTCTACTTCCTGCTTGGTGTGGAATCCACCCACCTGGGGATCTAGATCTTGCAGGATCGGTACACTTGAGGATGGGGAAGAATGTCATGGAACATTGGCTCCATATTCAATCGTCTAGAACTGTCTGTCTGTTATAATGCTAAAATCTCTGGCTAATCAGTGACACTGTTTTGACCCCAGTCCTGGGATTGGTTGGCTGGAAAGCCTTATAATGCACACATAGGAATGCATATTAACATTACAACAAACTATTACATTTTAGTGTACTCAGTGTACTAGTGTACTTAGTGTACTTGTCAGGTGAAGAAGCAGGATGCCGAGAAGATAGCAGGCTATACGTGCTTTTATTAGACACACTACGGTGCAGACATAAACTTACATTCAATGTAGCAGGACAAAGGTCAGACAATGACTGACAACCACGCTGGACAAAATGCACACAAATACATCAACACAAACTAGACACAAGTGCAACACATCACATAAACGACAAGAGGAACAGGTGATACGAATAACAAAAGATGAACACACCTGAAAGTAAGACAGATGGACACATGCATGCACATAAATATGCCCAAAGGAGGAGTCAGGGGCAGTACCATGACAGACCCCACCCGCCCAAGAGACGCTTTCTCCCAGAGCACCCAGCACCAGCAGTGCGACCCCAGACCTGCATCGAAGGGTGGGCCTAGAACACTCGAGGAGAGACGTTTGTCAGTGGGCCAGCCTAAGACAACCTCCCTGGGATCACAGGGGGAAACAAGGACGGGACAAACATGGGTGCAGACAATAACAGGTTTAGGGATAAACATTGGTACAAACACAAAGGGGTTCGCCAGACACCACGCTGGAACCCTGGAGCCCAGCAGGTGCAACAATCCCGGGAATAAAGGTCCGGGCAGAGGTTCACTGGGTGCAGGGTCTTGGCTGGGAGGATGTGCCCTGGCTTTAGGAGCAGCCAGAGAGCATGTGCACCTGTAGGGGTCCCTTGTGGGGTCCCTCGACCTCCAGTTCGGGCCTCCTGGCTTTGGAGGACTGCCCCTTGGTTTTGCGTGCATGGGCCCGGAGGAGGGGCACAGCCGCAGCGCCTTCTTCCTCTGCTTCCGTCTCAGAGACAGGAGAGGCGGCAGCCTCCTCCTCTTCAGCGGCGCTAGAGAGGTGTTCCATTTCCCGGTCATCCAAGGGGACTTGCCGCTGTCAACACGGCCCTCCTCTGAGTACTCCATCTCCTCCAAAAATGGAGCCTCAGAGGAGGAGGGCTCAGGGGAATGAGGGCTCAGAGGAGGAGGGCTCAGAGGAGGAGAGCTCAGAGGAGTAGCAAGGCTGCTGAGCCTCCTCCTCTGACTCGGAGTGGGAACAAGATCCCAGAGCTTCGCAGATAGCACTTGTCCATGTTCTTTAAATTGTATGTTTATCCTTTTATGGTTATTTGTGCTTCTAGGGATCCGTTTATAATTCCTGTGGTTTAAGTTTAGGCCTATGTTTATTTGTAATACTAGGTAATGGTATTGATTCCTATAGTTTAGAAGTAGTCTGGCTCAAGGGTATCTTGAATCCTGACCAATCAACCCTACTATCTAGGATGCATTCTGTGAACAGATGAAAAGCAAAATGTAAGTCAGACTGGATAAGAGTGTCTGCTAAATGCCCTAAATGAGAGCTGTGGTGCAGAGGGTGAAGAGCCCCTCACTGGCTGGCTAGCCTCTTCTCTGGCTGCCTGGGCAGTGAAGTTCCTATAGAAGATAGCCATCCTCTCTTCCATCTCTTCGGTGGAGCAATCCCCCATGTATCTAAAATACTCAAGGACGGAACCCCAGTACACCTCCCCCCGAGGCGCTGGCTCTCATCTCCTGTAAGGTGTCCAGAGGGCACCTGCTTTCCTTTGGCATCCTGTTGGGTCAGTCATTCTGTATCGGTGGGGCTTAGCAAGACGAACACACATACACTGACGAACACACTTAAACATAAGATTACATAGACACAGATGGACATATACACACACATAAACATGCCTCGAAAGTTAGCCATGCCAAAGTCTAAGACTCACTGCCTTAGTTGTCTGTCCATGTTATTTAGGTATTTTGCACATTTGACCCCAACAGCAAAAAGGTAGTAAATGGAACAGAAAAAAGAAAAGACTGAATTAAACTCATCATTCCTTTCAGCAGCCATGATCATAAATGTGTGAAACACCATGGGTTTCTGCAAAGCAGCATGTGTGTGATAGATAAAAGAGAGATTAGATGAAAGATTGATGGTGGCTTTGAATGTCTTGAATGTTCTGTGCAATGGGGTTTAAATGTATGTTCTGTTGTCTAGATGTTTACATGAATATTAAACAGAGAAGTGGATGAGCCAGAAGCCATGGCCAGATTAGAGTTCAAGGATGTTTTTGAGGATGCAGTCATAGTACAGAACCTTGAGATTATAAAGCTCACAAAGTGAACCTTCAGCTCCAATTTAGCATTCAAAACATGTAAGTGTCCAAAGTTTGTGTGCGTGCATGAGTGTGTATGAAAAATGAGCACATGTGAATTGTCCAGAGAACACTGCTGTCAGCATGAGGGCCACCTGAGCCTTCCCACGGCCTTGGTGAAACATAAACCCGAAGGTCTTTTCACCGAATCAGCATGGTTGTAATTACATGCGACAGAAATGGATTTCCTGCCACTCCTGAGGTTTATGATGAGGATCTGGGGATACTCTTCAGCTTTTCCTGTCATAGCAACGTGTGTGAGCATAAAGGCCTGCACATCCCTAGACTATCAAAGCAAACACTGTACATCCAATCGATGCACATGAAACTTCCCTTTATTCTAGCTAATTCAGTCCTTCCTGCAGTGCAGTATAAATATGCCAGCTCAGATGGGGATACAAACAGCCATGTAAGGTCAAATGTTTCATTGCTGTGCTGGGGGATAAAACGTTCAACCTTTAATGTTTGGTTTTTTTTACACTAACCAGCCATTTAAGAAACACCTTACATATACCTGCAGTCAGTGTGTGCTTTATTAGCTATACCTACCATAGAACCGTTTTATTTCCACATAGTATTAACACCAACCAAGTAGGTTATAATACTATTGTTGAAGAGTGGAAGCTAAACAGGCACTGCTTAGGTTTTTACTCATAAATGTCACTATGTAGTTATTAGTGGTCTGTCACCCCAAAAATCCACTGAAGAGCAGCGGTGTGGACAGCAACTAATTCTTAATTTGAATAACAGAATGGAAATATAGAATCTCTATATTGTTACTATATTTTACACAGGGTGTTAATAATACCATTTATGAAGAATGCTGCCTATTTGATTTTCTAAGGGCTTATGATGATGTAATAAGCTGCTGGCTTAAGCCTGTCTTGGCTCAGGTTTTTGATGAAGTCAGCGTCTGAAAGGCACATTGAGAAGGTTATAATGATGCAGACCTATGCTGCCAAAATCAATAGAAAGAATGTTTTGTCAATCCAAAAAAATCTAAAGCTGGGAACACTGAAGATTTAGTGATAGGATCTCTTATTTCTATTCTTTCACAAGTAGATCATTTACAAGGTTGTCTAAGGTGCATAAAGACTTTATAGAAGGACCTGTACTATTTATTTTATATAATAAATAGTACAGGTCCTATATATAAAGTAAAATATGCATATATATATATATATATATATATATATATATATATATATATATATATATATATATATATATATATATATATATATATATATATATATATATATATATATATATATATATATATATAGTAAAGATCTATAATGAATTGTATGTATAAATGACTTGAAAACTGCAAGATCTCAAAGTATGCATATATTGCTTAGCTAACAAGACAAACAAGAAAGCAATATTAAATACCAATTTTTCTCTCTAGCTGCTAGTATTAGTAAACTTAAAAAACCGAGGGTGCAAAATGTGATAATCATGTTTATTTATTCATTTATGTTGATTTTTGTAAATAATTAATTTAATTCTGAATTCATTTTTTACATATACAAATCCTATATAGAACATATACATTCCTGTAGTGGTATTAGCTAATTAGCATATGGTCAGAAATTAGAAGTTTGTTGAGTTTACTCTGGTGATGTATGGCTTGGATGCCTCTGCTCGACCATGGAAACCCATTCCATGAAGCTCTCTGCGCACAGTTCTTGACCTAATCTGAAGACATGAAGTTTGGATGTCTGTAGTGATTGACTCTGCAGAAAGTTGGTGACCTCTTCGCAATATGCGCTTCAGCATCCGCTGACCCTGCTCCATCAGTTTACATGGCCTACCACTTCGTGGCTAAGTTGGTTGCTAAGTAAAGATTGCTACTTATTCTTGTCTATGTTGTCTCTTTATATCTTTCCCTGTCTTAGTCCTCCTCTCTCTCCCACTCTCTCTCTCTCTCTCTCCCCCTCTCCTTCTCTCTATCTGTGGGTGTTGAGTGCCTCTGAAGTATTTTTTCACTTGGCTACTTATGACACATGTGAACATCACTAGGGATTCTCTGTCTGTGTGTCTATTGTACATGTCTTTTTTCTCTGAACTTTCAGCTTACTGTGTTACTGTGCATTGTGAAGCTTGGTGGCGGCATTCAGCTTTTGTCACAACATGCTTGAGTTTGATCCAGCAGGAGCCAGAGGAGATAGGAAACAAGGGAATCAGCCATCGTTCCATGGGTCTTTGCTTTATGAGCACCCACCCACATATCTGCATATATCAATGTACAGTGTACCACTGTAGTGTGAATCAGTGCTTTACAACATCTAGGTATTGTACCATCACAAAATAGTTCTAGAGCAGCCCGCTTATGAAGAAAAGAATAATAGGTGAATTAAAACAAACAGAGAAGTGAAGTATCATTATAATCAGCTCTCAGACGTGGGATTGTGGGAAAGCCCTTTTGGTTCATTTGTGCAAACCTCAGTGGAAACTGGAGCTCTGCCCACCATCCCTCTGGCACACCATCCTCCTCTCCTGCTCTTTCTGCTCCATGTTTGCTCAGTCCAAAACTACAAGCGTACTTTTAATCTGGTGCTTTTTTTTGTTTGGGTTGACACTAGGCACTCTCGGCATTAATCTTTGAGCAGTTTAGACTGTTATGTGCTAAATAATGCAAAGTGGAGTCCAACTCTCCCTAGGCGTCTTCACCTTGCCTGAATGGATAATCTTTCAAACTGGCCCCACTTGTAATTTAAAGCAGTATGGGTAAGGGGTTCTGGAATAATATGTGTGTGTATGTGTGTGTGTTTTCTGACTTAAGCAATGACCTCTTGCAAATATTATTTCCATACATCAAAACATAGAGAAGTGTCATGTACAATGTCAGGTCATGGAAATGGACACTGGAAGATCATTTCTCCTGAGATTAGAAGGACAAACTGCTCTTTCCACTTTTTTCCAGTAACATATCTATTTTGACACAGTGTTTATAAATGAATTGCTGATTAAAGTAGTTGATTATTTAAATATTTAGTATATAATGTTAGGAAACTGTGGCCTCTGAGTAACTAGAATATATATGTGCAAGTATAAGTAGTCCATGGATTGTTAAAAGTTTGTGTGATTAGTTGCAAAGTTTTAAAAATAAGTTATTTTTAGCATTCCATATTCCCATTCTGTTGTTCAACATCCTTTACTACAACATGACCACTTCCATTTTGTCACGGTTAGCCCCTCCCCCAGCTGTCAATCGTGTATGTTTTGTTTAACCATGTGCGTTCGTAGTCCTTCCTTGTATTTTGTAACCAGGCCCTCTTGTTATTGGATTCATGTGTTGCTCATTTGGTCTCGTCTATTTAATCCTGGTGTTTGGTCTTTTGCGTTGCTGTTCATCATCGCTTGTCCCATGTCGCTTATCGTATGTCGTATGGTTGTTTCACTTACAGCCCTGTATAATTTCGTGTCTGTGCTTCTGTGTTACATTACGGTTTGTTTCTGTGATTTGTATTCTAGCATGTCATTACGTGTTGGCTTTGTTTCATGTTCGGACTTCCTCACGGATTTTACTTCAGCCTGTTTGTACGACCCCGAGTATGTAATGCCGTTTAATAAATCTCGCTCTTCTCAACGTTTGTGTCCGCCCCTTCGCTCCTCAACGCCGCCAGCGTTACACAGATGCATTTAGTTTAGGATCAGCATAGGTTACATGTGTGTGATAGACAGCATGTGATAGACTGAGAGTTTTCAGTAAACGGTAAATTGAGACAGGATTTTAAAGGCTTGGGTAGGTGTTCAGTAGGGAATTAGCTGCTGAAGCAGTTGATAGACTGTGTTTTGGTTTAGGCATTGAATTAACTAAATGAGTGTTTAGGAGGCAGAGTTAGAGTTCAGCAGCCAGGGAAATGAAGGTTCTGTTTTCATTACGATATGGCCAATCAGCCTGATATAATCAGGACTATTTACATGAAATTCTGGAAGCTGTATAAACACTTGTCCTAGCTTACAGTGATAGAGAAGTAAAAAAGACAATTATTAGGCAGAATTTTCCAGTGAAGTGTAAGGAACACATATTCCTGGGGCTGTACCTCATATGTGTCTGCTCTGCTTGAACAGACAGATAAAATGCTGTTAGCCATGTTTCCACTGGTCCTTGATCACTGTGCCTGTAAATGCAGGCAGTGTCCCCAGCAAACAGCAAAGCAGTTCAAGTGCGTTTCCATGGTCAAGCTTTGCTACCTCTGCTGTAAATGCATCTCAGGACACAATCTATAGAGCCACAGTATAACGAAGTATAAAGGATGCTTTCTATTTTCTAGATGTTTCACTGTAAAGATGTAAAAAAATATTTATTTTAAAAATAATGGTTCACTTTTGGGACATTTTTTCCTCATTTGGGAATGGGAACACCCAATTCTTAATGTGTGCAGTAGGTTTGTTTACTAGCTAATAATAGCCTGACTCATTTCATGGTTGTTTTTTATTGAGCTCTATGGACAGCATGGCACTAGTCAACAATATTTCACAATAGACTTCACTTAGGTCCAGAATTTCTCCCCTTCACAAAAATGACATATATCTGTTTTAGTTTGTTAGCATTTTTGCTTATCAACAACAATTGATTTTTTGAATTAGTTAGACATTATTGGCTGCTTCCAAAATATATTATTTTATTTGTTAGTATTATCATTTTGGTCTTTGCATTTTCTGTTTGACCTATTGGTATTACTAGTTTATACCAAAATTGCTTTGTTGAAAATAATACTATTCTTCTTCAGATGGGAGACGCTTCTCCAGTGGCACTACAGGGAACCACTAGTGTTCAAAAGCATTGTAACCACTTTCATTACAGCAAAGCAAGCAGTGCAGTCTATCATTTGGTGTGTGACGAGAGGATTCTGCGGGTTCCTCTGCTAAAGCATGGCCTGATGGGAATGATTGATGTGCAGTGTGTTTGCCTTCCTTGCTCATACCCTGTCCTTTTACTCCACTTAGCTCTCACAAATCCCTGCTGTTTGCCCCCATCTACCTGCAGCCTTTAATTAGAATGGTAGGTGATTAGGATTAGCTTAGAGAGAGTTTATTCTAAACACTTTTCTTTAAACCCTTGTATTGATCTACCCAAATGAGGCTCTGATGCATGGCAGTAGGAGTGTTTTGTCTTAATTCTAGCTTTTGTCAATACCCAGATGTAGACATATGATGATAGTGAAACTGAATGTGACTATAAAACATTTACAGCATAACCTTCTTCTCTCTGTATCTGGATGACTCCTTATCACGTTCTTTATAGCTCCCTAACACTCTCACACATATGCTGCATTTCCCTGTGTTAGCATAGTTAAACTTTCATACGCTGAGTAGATCTTATGTAAACCATCAACACCTCTAATCAATGACAGATTTTAACTCAGATTGTGAGAGCCAGTCCTTTTACTACACTCATGATCCTTTTTTGTGATTAGCGTGGCAATTGTTTAAAATTCATGTAGATGCAGATTTTTATATAAAATATTTTGACATTGCTTTTTCATATCACTCTAAACACTCAGTCTGTGTCCCACAGTCAAATCCTGAAAGCCATATGCAACCTTACATTAACTATGTAATCATATAATAACCTACATCAACTATGTGATCATAGTCATCCTCAACTCTTTAAAACAAATTCCTTTTACTGGCCGTGCAACAAAAATGACACTAAAGAAGAATCCTCTTTAATTTAGTTCTCGGACAGACTACTTTATCTCTAGGGATAGTTATTGGACAAAAATAGTTGCAATTAAAGTTAGTAATTGTTGTAAAATCTATCTGTTTTACATGTCAATAGATCAGTCAAATGAACAAAAGTAGTTAAAATACACTTGAAAGTATCTTCTTAGCAATCATTCTGCTTGTATTTATTTGGAAAACAATCTAAGCTTAGAGTTGTATAGATGCAGATATCTTACCTTGGCTACCTCATCCATGTGGAATAGTTCATAAATAGCATTCTTACAAGCTGAGACTGCTAACATCTGCTCCTGAAAATTGAAACATTGAAAGAAGAAACATTGTGCATTATACATAGCTCTGCTCAATGCCCATTTATTCTTTAATTGCAGTAAGACATCAGATCATTAGAAGAAAAAAGAAACACCACTGCCAATCTAACCCTAAATGTAACCTCCGAAAAAAGGTTCTATGAAGTCCACCTCAAAAAACACTTTTTGTACAGTGATTCAGCAACTGGTGCTGTAGTCTGGGGAAACCATCTTAATGATAATACTTATACACATGGTTTTGCCTCTCAGCATATACTGATACTGCCTGCATTTTGCAGCTTGAAGCTGAGTGCTAATGCTGTTTCTGCGCCTTCTTTGCACAGCATGTACTTTGGGTCTTGTCTGATATGGTACACGCTTGTTTCAATGCATCTAGTGCTAAGCGCTGGTTTGGGGCACCTCTGTGCTGTCTTTCCAGCCTTTTCCAGCCTTTGATAGGATGTCAGCCATTATCTATTGGTAGAGAGGCAGATCCTGCCGTGGCACATCTGCTTTCATGCTATCCTGCAAGCTGCTTGAGGCATTCTCTTAGTAGTGCATCCTTGGGAGCTGTGGTATGGATATTCTCATTAATGTTTTATGTCTCATTTAACACAACAAACTTGGCACTTTTTAGGCCCTTCCCTGTTTTTTTAAGCTAGTGTAAAGTTTCTGATTTTAGGTGAAGTTCTCCATATATTGTGAAACTTCATCGGGTCTTAGTAGCAGGGGCTTTCACTTCTTCTCTTCACCAGCTAGCTGGGTATCTGATGACTGGCAGGTCACATGTTGATGGGATTGATCTTGTTAGTCACACTGAGATTATTCTTCAGGGATTGTGTTGCTCTGGAGGTTCCTGAATGTTATAAATTCCAAGAAGACACAAGATACATATACCCAAATCCCACTTTAGTAGGTGAGATTGTACAGATTGTAGTTCACCTCTTTCTCTGCATAGTTTGCTAGCCCCTTTGTGCAGAGGCCATTTTCAGTCCACTTTGAGCCATTTGTACTAGTACACTTTAACACTAGTTATCTCAAGGTGTATGCATAGGAAAATGATCATTCAGGACTCAAACTGAAGTCCATAATTTTGGTTCCATTTGAGAGCCTCTAATACAGAAGAAAATGTCAAAAAAACAAAAAGCAGTTTTGATTTTGGGGATGTACAGTGTGTATATGTACACTGGTGATGTGGAACTTTTTCTATTATATCATCTATGATTCAATAAGGTCTTGTCTGACTAAATAAAAAATATTGAGCACACACATGTAAGTATTGAAGAGTTACACAACATTGCGCATTAAATGCCCCAAGGAATGTCCTTAGTACCACACCCTTGTCCAAATGTGGCACACCCTGATCCAAGACACTGGCCCATGTTGAGCATGCAACATTTTTTTTTTTGCTAAAACAAAATTGTTTTAAAAACAATGTTAGACATCTTACAGAAAGACCAGAAATTCCAAATTAAGTTAGAATATAACATAAAAGTTAATAATAGTTAATAACTGGACAAGAGATGTTCAAGAGTCCAATAAGCTAGCTATGCTAACCATGCTAACAAAGACACTAAACGATTCTGAGGAAGTACTACAGTACTTAAATGCTCTAATACTGTTATCATCTAATATTTAGGTGATATTTAGTATGACTTCTCTTATGGACAATTGTTTATTTATACTCACAAACACAAACGAGTCCTTCATAGATCTTCGTAGCTGTTGTTCATGCTAACGTCCGGTTCAACACTGTATCCCATCAATTCGACATAAACTCCAGCCAAAGTAATCCTTTTCTTTTCTATGATGTCCAAAAGTATACGCAATCAAAATATCAACTAACGAAATAATCCACGACTGCTTCAGTTTCGCCAAACAGAGTCAATCGCGTGCGTTCAGGTGAGCTTAATTTATCTTATCTTAGCCTACTTTAGGTTAGCATGTTTACAATCCAACTGGCTTGTTGTTTTGCGCATGCCCTTGTCAAAGGCAAACATTCACGGCAATTGAGGTGTTAATCTTTTCAGCTTCGAGTGAGCTATTGGTTAGAATAGCTATCAATCACTTCGAAGGCGTCAGCTTGTCGCTGTCATGGCTTCTTGGTTGGCCCACCACCCCTCCCACCTTTCACACCTGGCCAGGCAGAGGTGAGAAAAACCGTCATTAAAAGTAACCAGCAAGTCGCGGTCGAATAAAAATGTAGCTTTGCAATTCGAGAACAGATGGCGTAACCAAACGCCGCAAGGTCGCTGATAGGTCCAGAATTGTTTCTTGTTCTCAGCAAAGGAGAGGATTACGCATTTTTTTGCGATGAAGTGAGCGAGCAAATAAAGGTATTTACCAACGTTCCGTCAAAAGTTTTGTGTGAAGTGTGATACTGATGCTTTGATATTAAATTAATTTTAGGTGACAAAGCATGAAGTCATCTTACGTCGTAACCATGCCTTTTAAATGGACATTTAAAGAGACCCACGTGGCCCACGTGTTTACAACAAGAACTTACAAGCCAGATTTCTCGTGATCGGCTACATGTACGCGGCTGAAAATCAGTATGCATGTAGATGAGAGAGAAAAAAATGATAGTTTGATTGAAAAGTTTTCGATGTTTAATACGTGATTTGACGTCAAATTCATGCTGGGCCCGCCGGCGGTTTCTGAAACTGGAAGATTCATATAAAAGATATTGATAACTAATTGGTAACTGTGAAGGCCATAGAACTATAAACTTAAATTGTTCTCATTCACATCAGTCAATGTCCCTTCAAGTCCTCTGGATGGACTACTGTCTCTTTGAAGAGACCACTCCCCTCGGGATAAAAATGTCATCATAACATGAAGGTAATCAATCAGAATAACTCAGTATTGATTTGCAGAGACCCTTCCCTGCAAGGAGCCAAGGGGACCTAAAACATGGCAGCAAAATGCCCCCTAACAGAACAACAGAGTGACCAGACTCCCTCACCATTGAAGTCAAGCATTCAGGACTGTACTGTTGTCAAGGTACATGCCACACATGCACTCATTCACTTGTCAACAATATGACGGTGACTCATTGAACCATATCTGTTTTTCACAGCTCTGTAGACCTACAGTGTCTACAGTTTTTGTACCAACTCTCAAATGCGCATATGTCTTTGTACTGGGGGATTAACGCTGTATAATTTATGCTCTATTAATATTCTTTTATAATATCTTCTCTATGTAGTTGTTGATGGGCTGTTCTTGCAGACAAATTTCGACATTGACATTTTCTGTCACCTTAAGAACACCTGCTCTTCTGTTTTTCTCTACATATGTCAACTAATGTGCTAGCATCATATTTACTGAATGTAGGCTTTCAGCCACAGGTTTCAACCATATTTACCGATGTCTTTCTCATAGATCTAAATGCAAATGTCACTTTAGTCACTGTTTGAACCACTTGCCAACACAGTAGTCTTTGTGACTAAAGCTCTTACAGTCTGTGCCACAATAATAAAGCCTCTTTCAAAGTCACTTAGATCTTTTCATCTCACCATCATGATCCAAAGCCAAGGTCAACTGGACATGTTCAGCTTTTTAAACATTGTATTATGCATTTCACTTCTCTGAAGTATTTGAAAGTATAAACTATGTAGAGGTAGTAAAAATGGTGTTTTAAACAGCAGCCCTTCGTCAGTATATGCCTTCCATTGACAAGGCATGGACATTACTAATGGACATTGCATTCATTACATATCTGTTTGCACTGACAGTTGTTGCTATGGCAGCAAAGAAATTAGGAAACTCAAAGAAAAAGAACTGATCAACATTAGAGGCCTATGGAATGAATGTTATGATTTAAACATATACTTTTTCTAATATAACTACTGATTCTTATACAAGGTGATGAAGGACCTCTGTCCGAAACGTACTGTACTGTAATCTATTACTACAATACCTGCAGTCTATATATATATATATATATATATATATATATATATATATATATATACACACACACACACACACACACACATATATATATATATACACTCTCCTAAGCCCTGGCAGTATCAAATCTGGCAGTTATCATATCATTCATATTATGGGTCATAGAACAGAAATTAAGATCAGCTAAGGATCTGAAATTCAACTCCCACTGATTACATATCACGCTTCACTATGATTACATGTCAGATCATGTAACTGTCACATAGCCTGCCAGTTATACTTAATGCACATGCCGACAGGAGGACATTCTTTTTTGTTGCTGTGTAACTATAATGGAATAGCATGAATAAACATGAACATTGCAGTTTTACAGCTAGCTAGCGAATTTAAATGTAATGGTGAAATCTCAAACTCGGCCTAATTTGTATTTGAATTGTGATATCCAGTCCTTTTTTCAAACATACTTTTATTGAAGAGCACATTGGCCAAATTTGTCCTGTCATCTTTTCTATCAGTGAGGTTATGCTGTATGTGCAGTGTAGAGCTAGCCACTTTCCCTTTGCCTTCACCCAGTTAACACTGTTCTCTCCCACTACACTGCCTCCCTACACACCACTGCATCAACCGCTCAAAGGGCATGTCTCAGGTTTCATCCTCTGAAGCAGTGGGTCTTACTCCCCTGCACCCATCCCAGCACCACTGCAGTGCACAATTTGTGTGTTTTTTTTTTTTGCCAATTCCAAACTCATCTTTTACTCAGCTAAATGACGAATTAATTCAGGAATTCAAAAATAGGTGTATTGAATAGGTGCTGTCCATTTGGTGGCATGTTACCTCTATGTGACCGTTTCACTTTCAATTTGGCTTTTAAGATGAGCAGATGAAGATTGAAAAAGCTTTAACAATCCCATTTGGGACATTGGTCTTGCCATTCAGAGAAGGATTTCAATGTCTGATCAATGTCTGTGTTTGCAACATTTGCAATATTTAATAATATAGACCAATTCGACTTATAGCTTCACTGCATGTTTTGGACTTAAGGAGTTCATAACGATGGTTAAACTGTTCAAGGTTTAAAATAAAATGGATAAAACCTGCGGAGGAGCTTTATTTTCTAAGCTTTTTTTCTGATTTTGGTAGGATTAAAATTTTACAGGTCTGATTTATGTTAGGGTCTTCAAACGAAAATGGGACTGCATGAGAAACTTTTGTGATGAATAAATCGTTTGTCCTGCTTTCTCTGCAGGTGCCTAAGGAGCATCTAAGGAACATCAGTTTCCATTATGCTATCCAATGAAAGTGATACGTCTCGAATTTGAACAAAGTGCTCGCTCCAAGAGGCGAGGTTCGGTGCCAGATCAGTGGCCCAGCAAATCCTCTCTCTGGAAATGAAAGCTATTGAATGATTAACATGCTTGGGCTTGTATGGCTGTCTGGTCCAGAGTGTTGCTGCTGGCTAACAGGGGGAGAGGCCAGTCACACTTGCCTGATTGAGGATGTCCTAGATTTTTATTTCTCCTTCTAAATTGGAATTTTTCCATTGTGCACATCAGTGAATATATTTCAAGTGTGCACTTCCCTACATTCACAATATTCATGTAATGACATAGCACACACAACGCTGATTACACATTCCTCTTCTTACACTTTCTTTTATCATCAAGGTAACTGGATTCCAGATTTGCAATTTTCTAGAATTATTTATAGAAAGCTTTGACTTTAGACTTATTACAGAAGCTGGATATTTTAGAAATACAGATGTGTCAGATATCAGCACACCAGATGTTCAGATTATTGCTGACAGCCTATAAATGCAAGATAAGTGCTGTCAACAGCTGCTTTGCTCTACCACTAAATGGGCTCTGATCAAGAAGTCAACACTGTCTGAGCACAGTGTGCTTGGAGGTGCTGAGCCAACACCTGCATGGGAAGGGACAGGGGGGATAGCCTCCCCATGTAGGCCACATTTTGTTGGATTGGTATTTAATTAAGCTCATTCATAGTCATGGCGTGTCCATAAATCCTACACTTTTAAACGTAGAATTTTGGCCAACAATTCACCACCTCTTAGGCCTACAGTGTCCTAAAGGATGAGCCTCGATAAATCACTTTGACAACTCAGCCCCCTGAGACAGCATCACTGTTGCCCATAACAGAGTTAAGAGATGCTATGTGCTACTGTTCTAAACCCTGGACGTTTTAACCTTGTAACACATATTTTGACTTCATCCAAAATATTTGTCAACAGCTGCCACACTAAGCATTTGAAGTTGCTGTTTTTTTCTTTTCTTCACCATTTTTCTTTTATCTCCTGAATGAAACCATCACAAATCTGTTAAACAAGCTCTACAGTTACACCTTTCCTGAAAATATGTGTTTTGTGTTTGTTTTTGTAACGGGCGAGGTGAGGCAGGACGTGAAGATGAGTAATCCAGTTTACACATTGTTTAATCCACAGCAACAGGCGCAAATAGCACTGTAGCAAACACGTAACATGCAATGATCAACATAAAAACGGAATCACAATGACAAGCATGGGACAAGACTACCATGCACAATATATACACAACACACATAATGAGCCCTGTGTGTACCACATTAAACTGATTAGACGGGTGGACCCATACACAAACAACCATACCCACATGAAGTACATATATGGATGCGGCCTAGGTATACACACACACACACACACACACACACACACACACACACCAAAGGGAGGAGACCTTGGCTGTAATGTGACAGTTTTGTTGTATGAATGTCTGCACTAGAGTTATTAAAGTTGTATAAAGTTGGTAAAGATGAGTAAATATGGGTGAACTCATTTGCGCCTTAAAGAACTTAAGAAAAAATAGAAAGGGACCACATTAGGGACATGCCCATTCCTATGATTTCCATGAACCCTCACGCTCTCCCCTCCCACGTCACTCGGAGACGTCAATAGAAAGGAACACAAATATCCATTGGCGTGGAAACATCAGATAATATGCCAATGAAATGATACATCAAAAATCTAAATCTTTAGTAAGGATCAATCACTCTTGAGGAGGCAGTGAGATTTGGAATCACATGGTCTCAGATCACTTCATGTTCCCCACCTCACGTGTTTTGTTTGCATGCTTCTTGTTGTTTAATTTATTCTTGGATTTATGCAGATCTTCAGTGGTGGGAAGGCTGGAATGTTGCAGCTCGTGACTTTGACAACACCGTTTCATTTGGTCTTGGAGTGTATGGTAGTGAAGGTAAACCCAATGATAATGGGGGATGCAGTGACACTTTTAGTAGTGAAGCTCTAGGTACTGAATGATAAGGGTTTTTCTTTCTTCAATTGACAGAGAAAGTTCCTTACTGCCACACTCACTCATTTAATAAGGCATGCCCCAAGCTGATATTAAAAGATGCCAACATAAAAGTCCTCAGTTTTGGATGAGGCTTTACAAGCCTTTGGCACCGGAAAGAGATATTTTACGGTTCTTTACAGAACTTATTTGAAAAGGTGGTACATGAAATATAATGGAATTCCCAGCACTACATTTAGCTAAATTCTCTGGTAACTGTAATAACTCAAGGAGGAGTTGAATGTAGCAGGACAAGCAGGGATGGAACGCTAAACCGACTTTTATGTTCTGTCATTCAGTTCAATTAAGGTAGCTATAAGAAAAAATGTCCCTGAAAACTCTGCTTACTTGAAAATTATAATAGTTATGACTTCTAATAGATCTGTGTTAAATCTCTGTATAGCAATTCTGAATATCCACCAGAACAAAGGTAGAATGAAGATTTTATTTTAAATTTCATTGTAATTATTCTAGCACACATCGCCACATACAACATATTGATTGGATTATCTATAACGTTTGTGTGCTTTGGGGAAATGTGTTAACAGAGCTGAGCTGTACTCCAGTTACTCACCTGCCCTGACACCTGTGGACAGGTGAATGCCTGTGTACCAGAGGCTTTGTTTTTAAATTATGTCTGAAAATCACTAAACTCTATGCATAAAATTTATTATACAAGTCCTCTTCTAAAACTTATTATAGGCAGAGTTTTGTGTGTTTTAAAAAAGACATAATTTGTATTATACACTGTTATTAATATTTCAGCGGCACATTTATGTTGTTTGGCCATGTGTTGAATAAATCATGGCTGCTAATGGTTAGTAATGCATATGACTGCAGCTTTGAGGGAATGTGATGCTCATAGCCTTTATTTGGGCCTCTGGTGTCAGACTGTGTAGTCCAAGTAGAGCTGCTCCTCACTCCCAGTCATTGGAGGGCCCGAGAGAAACAGAAGAACAAGGCTGCAGCAATGTGCAAGATACAATAAAAGAAAAAAATGCTTTAGAATTTGAACACTGCCAAAATCTTAAATACATATAGCATGGCGCTGGCACTCAGAATAATCATGCATTCCTGATTGGAGTATTTTGTGTAATATGGGTTGTTGTAGGTATATCTTATACAAAACTATTAAAAACGTCCTGTCATCTTACGATGAATTTTCATATCTATATTTATTCATAGTCTGGCCTGCAGAGGCCAGTACGTTTGAGGGTGTAGCACAGATTGCTTGTTGTTCTTAGGCGTATTCTTCTTAGGAGTATTCCTGGGATCTGTTGGAACCACTCCTCCCTCTTAGGGGTCAGAGCCCCAAATGCCCCTGCTACTACCTTCCACATTCTTTATATATGTAATGCCTGGGGCGTTGCGGAGTGATTGGGAGACAGACGCAAACGCAGAGTAGAACAAGGTTTATCGGGGTCACGGTCCAGGGTCATCAAGCCAACATGGATACTCATAGTAAAACAAAAAGGAAAACAGACTGGAATATAACAGACAGGCAGAGTAGACAAAAAATAATCAGAAAAATACCAAACTTCTCACACTCATGTGTACATGCACATGTACATTCAAAGCAGCCCTGAACAAGGGCTACAAACTAACAAGGGTGGGAAACTAGGGATAGGTGGGAGTGATAATGAGAGGGCGGAGTAACAAATTGGAAGGAGGGACAGAAAAACACATGGGAGAAATAAACAAGGAAATGACACAGAGGCTGGGTGTGGGGAACCAAAAAACAAGACTGACAGGATGGGCCAGAGCTAGACAATATATATGTGTGTATATATATATATATATATATATATATATATATATATATAAAAATATACTTCTCTCTCTCTCGCTTTAGTATATATAGTAGTATACAGAGTAGTATATATATATATGCAGTGCACACCCTTGAAAAACGTGAGATGTTGGTGAAAAGAACCTGTAATGTGTGCTTGCTGTAAGCTGAAGGTTAGGTCTGGTTTGGCCTTTGTCACAAGGTTGGACCTTAAACCTATTTCTGGTCTGTACAGTATGGAGAATTGTTTATGTTGTTTCACTGGTTCAGCTGTTTCTATAGATGCTTCACCCCAGATATATAACCCTGCACTGGCAGAGTAGTTTTACCCAAGTTGTAGATAATTCCAGACCAAATGTGCTCTGAAAATGCACCATCAGCCAGTAGTAAATATAATTTATGAAGAAGCTGCGGAAAGCCTAAGCGTTCTCCTTAGGATTTGATTACACATAAAAATAAATAAATAATTTTCAGATTTTACCTGGCGGTATATCACAACAAAATTTATATTGTCATCATCTTAACTGATGTGGATGTTTGTGTGTTTGGGTGTGTGTGTGTGTGTGTGTGTGTGTGTATGCTCAGATCTGCCCAGGTTGGAGATCAGAGGATTTCCTCAGCTGTGAGGCTTGGACAAGGGGCAGAACCTAAATAAATAAACACTGAGCTTGAACATGACAGACTTGCTGCCTGAAGCCTGCATATGCACTACACACAAAGCATAAGTGGTGAAGGACATAACCAGTGCCGTGGAGAGCTTATGGTTCCGTTTGATGTCAGAAAAGAACACTTGAATCCTTGTCGTAGGTGCAAAACTGCAATGAAGTGCAAGACACCAAGTTAGGAGCACACGCGCACATTGAGGCTTCTTCTCCTGGGAGTGTTTCGTCAAGTAGCTGAAAATTCCAATGCAACTTCGAAACGCATGTAAACACCTGTCCCTATGTTGTCCTCCAAATGGTATTGGTTGTTAATGCAGTCATCACCCACGCATAAGCAAAGCGCTCCGACACAACCGCACAGACAACTTGATACAGGCTTCATGACGACAAGAGCTTTGCGTAATGTTGCTCACCCGTTTCTGGCACAGTTCGACCGTTTCCATGAGGAACAGCTTTAAATTCAGAAGCCTCCCACGCCCACCCTGGAACAAGAGAGCCCTGTCAACGCGCAGCTAGCAGGTGGCCGCCCACATGAAGAACGCGGGATGAGCTGCGGGATGTCAGAGCTTCCAGCAGTATTGTTTTGCATTATTATCGGCGATATTTTATTAACACGCGATGCTTATCTTCATTACACCATACCCATATTACTATAAAAATATTTTCCATCATAACGCTAAAACTTTCTCCTATCGACAACTGTGACTTCTGTTCTTGAAGGATTTATAATTGTCTAAACTAAACACCTAATTTTATATATATATATATATATATATATATATATATATATATATATATATATATATATATATATATATATATATATATATATCCAGAACGTTAACATAACGCGTGCTTTCTGTGTAATAAATTTATAATCAAATGCATGTTAATGACAAAGTCTTCAAAGCGGTGAGAGCAATGACGATAAACATTATGATTTGACGTAACCTATGAATGTATACTGAAAATATTCATAAATGTTTGTCCCTCAAAGACCATTTTTCTTGCTTCAGACAAGTGCCTCCATGTATTCTCTTTCTTTCCCCCCTCTTTCCGAGTGTCTCGTTCATGACCCACGCGTTTCTCCTGCTCCACAAGGGGGGGCTGCAGGATATATGCTTTTGTGACGAACTCCCTGGTTTCAAAGACTGAATCCAGTTTCTGCGGACAGACCGACGGGCAAGGACAGCCTAAAGCCGCGAGGAAGTCTCCCACTGCCCTAGTCCGCACAGAGAAAACAAATCAACGCGCGAGCTTGCGCCACTGTTCGCGCGCCTCCCTTGAGCCTCGACTCGGCTTGTACACTTTTTGTAGAAGAACAGGAGAATAGCAACGATACCTTTGTGATTCGAGGTTTGGATTTATTAAAGACATTTTGGTGAAAGGAAAAAATATTACAAGGACATGTTACAACAGTAATTAACATTTGAACTGGGAGGGAGTTATATTTTGCTCCGAATTCATGGATGATTGTGGCTTGTTTGGGGTTCCCTAAATTCCATGGATGAAAACTAATTCCTTGTTGTGTTGTTAAAACAGATACAGCCGGTTAAGAAAATGAATGTAGGACTTATTTTGGACAAGTTCGAGGAGTGGTAGAGTGCTTTTGGAAAGGCTTTTGAACGAACACGCCGCAAATGGAAATACCAACTTTCCTGAGGTAAATCCCCAGGTTTCATTCATGACTCTGATATGTGATGTAGATATTACAAAGTGGACTTCGCATACTAATCTGTTGTGGTCAGTCCAACAGCTGTAAATTTAAATGATAAGTTTGGTGAAATTAGTTTAAACTTCTGTAAATAGTAATACTATGCTGTTGTTGAAGATTCGTGTGTTCTAGTGCATTCTCGTTACCCTCTCCGCAGGGGGATTCTCTGCTTTTAGAATAAGCCACCTCAACACCGACAGTAGCCTGGGAGTGATTTTGTCCTTTGCCTTTCTCCTATACCGTTTGCTATAGTTTTCAACGAAAATAAATTGTGAACTTAGCGCAAAAGAGTGAGGTGTTTTTAGAGTTCCAGAATATTCTAAATCATCGTAAACTTTTTTAATACTTACATTACCCATACGGGTTTGCATATGGGACCATAGGTCTATAGCTGGCTATTCTCTCCGATGGTTTAGCCTTCTGTACAAGCCTTTTACATTTAGGGTGTTATTTTTTTAATTTTATCACGAGTGAAATTAACATTTTTTAATATGGCCCTAATTCATATCTGTCTAAGAACGATCGCGCCCATTAGCTTTCCATTTCACATTGTGCGCCACAGTTGCTTCCTGTCGTATCTCCCTCGTGATGATCAGAGTAGCTACCTTTTATCAGTACGAAGTCTCTTCCGTTAATCTCACAGTATGTTGTTTTTCCTCTAGCACAGCGCACCAGTGACGGGTATTTTTTGAATGACTACATTTGCTCAACTTAACAGTTCAGTTGTTTAGAATGTTTTACGAAATTGATCTGTCCAGTTGTTAAATTTTACATATAAGAAAACCTGCAGCTACTCTCGGAGTTATTCTGTGTTTTTGAATGAACGAACTATAACTACAGTATTTTTGGATGCACTGGTTGCGGATAAATCCGTAGTTGTACGTGGTGAGTTGATCGATTGATTTTTATTTCTTTTTAACGTGACACACCGTTGTGGAAGTTGGGTACATACTTAAAGCATGGTTAAACAACAGTGTTGTGGTTAACAGCTTATATTTAAAGATTCCCCAGTGACCGATATGTACATGTTAAGACTTCTGTTTGGGAAGTAAATGAAGCATTCAGTTGCCTATGGTTTGACTTTAATGAAAGAGGGGCGGAGGGCCGAGAGGGCTCACGCTAAACCCGGCTCCGTGCTTACATGAGTTACGAGAGTTATCCAGGATGACTCTTTCTGAGAATAACAACAACAAACAAAATATCTCTCTCTCTCTCTCGCTCTCTCTCTCTCTCTCTTTCTGGCAAATATTAACTGTTAGGAATGACATAACAGTTTATATTGCATTCATTATTTTGACAACAAATACGCATGCATATGCAGCAATGAAAATGACTGCGAATTCAGGGAAGATAGCCAAACGTTATATTGGTCTTACGTTGGGGACTCGCACAGGACTTGGACGTGGAAGTTCCGTTATTGTACGGTAGGGGGGACTATGTAAGCGCTCAATTCCCTCTGCGGGAATACGCGAATGAAACATGGGTTCCGGAGCGAGGGATGCCTTATTGCGCATCCGGGAAGAGACTCCGCGGTGTCCGCTTAAAGTAGCGTCTGGACCAAGCTGAATCGAGCAACCACACAAGTCATTATTAGATATTGCTAAATATAATATCAGAGCCAAAAAAGGAAATGAAAATGAACAAAATACTTTTATTATCATTATTATTTTTTTATTCTTATGATAATTGAAATTATGGTTGTTGCTATTTTAAAAAGAGATAATAACAAGCGTACATACATATGACAGTTTCTTAATAGTATATTATATGCCTTTATTTAAAAAAAACGTATATACCTTTATACCTTTATGCATCTATGCAGCTTCCATACTTCTTTAACAAACACACTTGCGGTTCAGTGGATTCATTTTATTTGAAGAGGTGAATGGGACACAACACTTTCCCTCGGGTCACAGAAATTTGCCAGACTTTGTTTTCTTTTTTTAACACAAAGTAAAAGGAAAGAGACATACATTAAGAATTAATATAAGGCATGCTAAAGCAGCCTGGCATCGGGGTCTTAATCACCAAAGGGGATGAGACGGGGCACACCGACACAGTAGGCTTTTGGAGGGCAGCCATGCATGTCTTCCAGCCTAGATGCCCTGCTTTGTTTTGCCTGTGCTGCCCCCGTAGACTGCTTGCTCACTCCCTTTCCCTCACCTATCCTCTCTTATCTTCCCCACTTTCGTCATGTTCAGTCTTTAGTGCTTAGGGAGAATCCAGTCTCCTCACCCCCGCAGCAGGATGCTGTTTTTGTGCAAAGAGAGAGAGAGAAGAGAGAGCCCTCCTGCCTCTCATATGCAGTGTGTGTGTGTGTATATATTGTGTATATATATATATATATATATATATGTATATATATATATATATATATATATATATATATATATATATATATATATATATATATATATATATATATATATATATATATATATATATATATATATATATATGCCTCATATCTATATATATATATAAAAAGATAGAGAGAGAGAGAGAGAGAGAGAGAGAGAGAGGGAGAGAGAGGTCCCTCCACACACAGTCTAACACTCATTCTCTATTTTGATCATCAATCTGTTTGCTGCATGCACCTGACACATGGTTACAAAGGTGTTTGAGGTGTTTCCCTTCTTTACCAGTCTCTGCAAATGATGTCAGCGCAATTCACACTGGTAAGGCTGTGAGGAAGAGCTTCTCTGTAGCACCACAGCACATGATCTCGAATGCCACCACATTTAACCACATTAGAGACCCTGGGTGTAAGACTTACAAAACTCTCCTCATTATACTACCCAAGCTTAAGGTCTCTGGTGCCTCAAAGATGAAGTAGGCTACTCTTGATGAATTTGACCTCTTGTTGAGGTGGCAAAGGCCAGGATAGAGAGGGGAGAGGGAACTTATGTGAGCAGTGTTGGATCTGTGGCTTTATACAGTAGCAATGGGTTAATTATAAGATTTCAGAGAGCTTCAGGGCCTATGGATATCGTATGTGAGTTCAGTGATCAGAGCTTGACCAGATCACGTTTGGCAAATCTCTGGTCTAATTAGAGTGTAAATCAGGTTCTGTGCTCCTATCTAATGAAGCTTAACAGACTATCGTGGATTTAAAGAGAGGAGGAAAGATAGACAGTATTAGCTGTCCTGTGTCCCTGTCTAAGTCCCACGTATCATTAAAGAACACGATGACATTCCCCTCAGCTGTCAAACGGAGACGCTGAGATGGATATGAGAGACCATTGTGTGTGTGTGTGTGTGTTTATGTGTGTGTGTCTTGCCATCATGCCACATTCCTTTTAAGTGAATATGGAACCAGAGTGGAACAGACCACACTAAGAAGGACACGGGAACTGTTTCTTCTTACATGTGGTTCTCCATTAACTCAGCTGTTCACACATTGTCCTGCAGTTACTGGATCTCAAGATGAGGAACAGTGAAAACTGATGAAGCCATTTTATCTTTGTTTTGAACATGACTGAGCTAAAAGCCAGTCAGGCATCTTTTCGCCCTGAAGAACACAGAGGGCCAAAAATAAAGCTGTGAGGATCTCGGGGAAGAGATCTCTATCACACACACTGTTTTCACTCTCATTAAGCAGTGTAACCTCACAAGATCTGGGGAGGGAGATTTCACATCTGACGGCAACAATTCTGCTGAGGAGAGCTGCCAGCTATAGTTACCTACTTACGACTGGTAGATCCACAACAGGGTACTATGGTGGGGATGCCATTTACCCCTGCCAACCTTTGCATATTTTTAAATGTCAGTGTTTGTTTCAGATTGTGTATTTGTGTGTGTGTGTGTCTGTGTGTGTGTGTCTCCTTTTCAGCCAGACTCTGTTTGTTGGCGGGTAAATGGGTGGACTGCTGATGGCAGAGATAACACAGCAGGGCACTGAACAAGGCCACCACTAAGATCAGGCTCACTCATGCTTTGTTCTCTGTGCCGCTGCCTGTTCAACACATGCAGTCGATAAGCACTGATAACTCACTGCTATTAATGAGATGAAAATGAGCTCTGGAGGCATTTGTTCAAATCAACTCCTGGCTTATATTGATGAGAAGCTACATGCAGGAATTAAGCAGGTTGCAGTTTCTTTCATCTTTGAAACATCTATCGTAATTAACTTTGCAATATGAGGTCACCTAATAACTGGAGCATTTCCAAAGTGAAGCATTTTTTTTAATTTGTCCATAACTATAATTTGTCTCAGTGGAATGTTTTGTCTGAAAAAGTTGGTACTGCAGTTTATTATTTGTGCACCTCTAGAATTATTCCTTCAGGCCTCACAAGCATATATACCCTTAGAGAGAGAAAGATATAGAGATAATGAGAGAGAAAAGGAGAGAGAAAGGAGGAAAGTATGATGCTCTGGAGACTAAAAGATGGTTAGTGAGCTTTTTCTTTCATTTATCTTTCTGACCCTCCATTTGCACAGACGGTCCTTTAAAAAATCAGGAGTACAAACTGGATCACTTTTCTCTCTTGTACACTATATTTAATCACTTCTCAATTTTTTAGTCATTTGTTATCTATACAGACAGGAAGTTATTCATGCTATCAATGTTTACAAAATGATGGTTTCTCTCGGCAACCATTCACGCTAGACTGAATATATCCTCAGTGGTTCAAAATCATTACATCTTGGAGTGCCTACGCTCTTTTATACAATAAATCAAAGCCTTCCTTATGATTCCATTGTTCTGCAGTGCCAGTTTAAGACCACCTTGTGTACAAAATTCAATCACAGCAGCTGTAATAGGATATGAATGAAACATAGTCGCTCTTTTCACGCACTGTGTTCTCTTGCGAGAACAAGGGTGGCTTTGATCTGAAGTGCGTGCATAATCCTCACTATCTGACATCACCATCTCCTTCTGCACATAAATCCCAGAAGATCTCAGGAGGCCGCTACCTCCAGAGTGCTATTGTTCACTCTTCTGCTGCGTAGGTGCAGCAGCTGTGATGTCGGCCTGAATGGCCAACCGTCACAGCTGACACTAGGTGGTGTTATATTTAAGCCTTCAGCACAATATAATTGGGTTAGGAAGGGTCATTTTTGTGGCTTTGGAATTCATTTACGTCATTATCTTATTCTCCCTTACAGTGGGTGCGTTGTTTCTTGGCTCTGTGTTTGTTGATTTCCTGGTTTTTTAACTCATATGGTGCTTTTCCCATATTCTGCCAACTATTGTTACTCTCCTGTGCTGCGTTCTGTGTGGTGTAGAGAAACAGATGTACCCTAATGTGGCTCATCTGTGACGCTGTCCTTCTCTTACATCCCAGTATAAAAATAGCCTTTTAAACTGAATACATCTGCCAGCAATCAGGCTTGAATTCATCTGCTTGTTTGCCATAAATATATTTTGCATGTTTTTCCTTCAATAAAGGCAAAAGGAAAAAAAAATCAAGTAGGAGAGTGAAAGCAGCTGTTTGCAGAAATGCAGCCCGTCCAATCTGGTGCTGTCAGCGGTTTGTGCCTCGCCTGTCTGAGGCAGCTCGACCTCTGTCTTTCCATCCCATTAAGTCTCAAATTCTGCACAAATGTTGTTTTTCTTCAGGCAAACTGCAGCTGCATGTTATTGTTTACTGTGCACATTTGATGCTGTGTCTGTGTTTGTGTGAGTGTGTGTGTGAAAATGTTTGGAAGTGAGACACTGTGTCCTTTCTGATGCCACTGACTCCCCAGTTGAGTTGAACACATCACATCGTCACTAACAAGTTAGTGACTCTCTCTCTATCTTGCTCTCCCTCTTATATGTGTGTGTGTGTGTGTGTGTGTGTGTATATAAATATATATATATACACACACACAGTGAGAGATAAAGAAAGTATATCTCTCTTTCCCTCTTTCTCTTAGGGCTGGACAGCTTGATGGATAGCATGGGTTGTCCCTCAGTTGCTGACAGTGATAGCCTGACTGTCAGCCCACAGATAGCACTACAGTTCTCACCCGTCCTTCTCACCCATGTACCAGTGCTGTGGTGACACCCCTGTCATTGGCACAGACGCTCCACAGACAGGGCAATATGACAACGTGGCTAATTTTTCTTGAGCTTATGATGTGTTAAGGATATGGAGCTGATATATGGATATGCAGGCCACAGGTGCGTGCTCCAATCCTTTAGAGACCTTGCTATAAAGTGGTTGTGTGCAGAAGTAATTGTTGACACCGGGTAATTGTACCCTGAAGGCCTGTCGTTTTTTATTCTGCTTTGTGACGAGCAATTGCATCAAACCCCTCCATGTGCCTGAGGCAGAATGTAGACAGAGAAAGAATTAGTGAGGGTGTCCTTTGAAGTTTTACATCACTGGTTGAGCAATACATGTATGGGTAAGCATTTAATATTTTGTGACCCAAAGCAGGCTTAAAATTGCCTACACTTCAATTAATCTTTTCTTTACACATCTATTGAGGATACACACCATGACCTAAAGTAGCCCAGTCTCCTCCCAGCGTCACCTCCTTATCTCTTGCTGCAGTTCTGCAATGAACACATATCCCTTCTTATTTATGTATTCATTTATTCCACCCCGTGTCGTTAGAAGCCGTTAGCCCAATGATGCAGCACGTAAATTTCCCCTATTGATTTCTAGTAGATATGGATTTTCCTACTCTTTGTAAATCGGCGGGCTAAAATCGGCTTTGTTTGGTGGGCTTGGCTCGTGTAAATCTGCCTGTGACATTTTGATAGCAGGCCGATGTGCCAAGGAAAAGCAAATATCATTAGGGGAGGGCAGGATTAAAAACTGTCACTCAAAGTAAGCATTATCGGGCAAGCAAGCCTGCCACACTCAGAGAGCACGCAGGACAAGTCTCACATGTCAGAGAAAAAGACGATAGAGACAGAGAGAAAGGAAGAAACAGAAGAAAGAAAGCGGTGAACCCATGGTCTTGTCAGTCGGGGTCTCTTTTGGTAAACAGCGAGTCGTAAATATTTTAGCCGTCATGGCAGAGTGTCGACAGCTGTTCCCATCTGCATGTTAACGAGGGCAGAGCCGCAGAGGCTGAGCTCAATGGCCTCCTTCAACTCTGCTTTCCCAGAGTCGCCGTCCTGCTCTCTGTCGTTCCCCCTTTCCCTTCCTCTCTCTTCCCCCGTCCACACTCTGCTTGTGTCGCGCTCTCACGGCTCCCTCGTACTCTCTCTCTCCGTTTCTTAGTCCCCTCTTCTGTGTCCCCGCATCTCCCACAGAGCTCGCACTGAGCTGCCATTGTGTGCCCAGCACCCCCCGGACCCCTCACACCCACACACTTGAACACTTGTTTTGTTGCCACGCTGCAGGAAGGTCACTGGTGCTCCTTCAGGAGAGGCAGGTGTTACTGGAGGGGCTGCAGAGCAACTCTGAGCCTGAGGTCAAGTGAAGGTGAGTTTATGATAGTGTTTCCTTATGATTCCTGGGCTGCGATATTCCCATATGCTAGTGCTAGCCTCAGCGAAGAAGAGCTGAAGTCAGCGCCGTTTAATAAGATATGTCAAAGTGAACACTGCCCAAGTGAATTGAAGGAATAGGAAGTGGTAGTTTGTATGCACTGACTACTAAATTAAAGTTACATGCAGAACTTAAACCTTTCCCTAAATAATAATAATAAAAAAGTTCCATGAAAGAGACACTCCTTATTGCGCATCATCGTCGTGGCACGACCCCCTCCTTCCTGACTCCTCCCCATGTTCGTCATGTTCATGTTTGTCCGTTGTCAGTATGTGTGTGTGTGTGTGTGTGTGTGCGTGTGTGTGTGTCTCTCTTCCCCCATGGTCATGCTCCTCCCTTGTTAGTTGGCTGTGTGTTGCACCTGTATGTTGTTATCACCCTTGTTAGTGTATGTATTTAAGGTTCGGTCTTGTATATGAGTGTCGTTTGTGTTTGACCCCACGTTTCACACGTTCTGCTGTGTTTAACATTATCTCAGCTCTCCTTGTTGTATAACGTATCATACTTGCGTCTGGTTAGCGTCCGTGTTTTAGTTTTGTTTTGTGTGTTGCTCGGCATCCTGGCTCTGCCTCCTAATGTGACAATCATAGCAGTCTGAAAGGGCACATTACAGTAAGTTTGTTTTGTTTGTTTGTCAAAGTCATTAGTGCTATTATTTTTTTCTAGGTGCAGATATGGCCTGTAGACACTCATTCAGCTGACTCATTTTCAACAGAGTATGATTGATATTGTTGGGCTAATTGTATGTGTGTGTGCGTGTGTGTGTGTGTGTGCGTGTGTGTTGAGGTAACTGGGGAAGGGAAAGTTGAATAAGCTCTCTCTCTGTTATTAGAAGCTGATGTAAGCTCGCAGGGGTCTGAGGGTTCCCAGATTAGTGCGGTCAAGCTCCTAAAGATTAGCGTTTGCAATCACTCAAAGACTCACATAAGTGACACCGTTATGGGACTGAAACGATTACCAAAGTAAAGAAGTTTTCATAAGGAATTTTGATAAATCAACTGACTGCACAACATAACATCTCGTCGTCTGAGTCTGATGGCAGGAATGTCTTCTTCAGAATGGCTGTTGTTATGGTTGGATCATAATTTATGGCATATGGGCAAACCTTAAGGTTGTTTCCTTGGCCTAACTTGCAGTTTAATGTGAGGTGGCAGTGATTTGCCACTGATGTACTCTGAGGAGCAGAGGGTACAGGAGCAGCACACAACACCCTGGAGTCCTAATCCTTTCCCCTGCTTTTATAAATGAAATGAGCTTCCTGGCTCATTTGATCTGAATGTGATATGGTTTGATTTGATTTGCTATCCAGTGCAATTCCCTCTCATATGTATACGATTGGGCTGTGGCACAAAGCACTCATTATCTGTGGTGTAATTTCTGATGGAGAGAAAGGACTTGTTTTGACAGGCTCTTCACCATCTGCAGCATCCCCTTTGCAAGATGTATGAATTATGTGCAATTAGCCATTTTATCTTCAAAACTCTCTCCAACTTTCTGAACACAGAAACATACAGACACACTCATGCACTCACATGATGTGTGTCTAAGCCATACCACCTTTTCTGCTACCCTTGATACTTTGTTACCAGACAGATAAACTCAGCAGAAAGTATCCCTGTTTTGTAAGTGGCTGTAGCTAAACACCCCTGCAATGAATCTGTTTGTCATTAACAGCCCATAAAAATGTTTGCAAGCCCACTCCTGTAATCTGCTTTGTGCAGTTCCACAACAGTCCGAGTTGCAGATAAATTCTGCTGGCATGAAACCCAATTAGGGTTGTATTAAATGTTGCATCCATTTCGAGCCTCGTGAGGGTGTATTATGCAGGAGATAATTGCATTCATTCCTGTGAAGAGACAGTGCCACTGAGCATCTTCCACAAATGGTTGGACAACACGGGCCCAGATGCTGTGCAAGGATACCAGGATGTATTCACTTAATGAACTGGTGGTTCACACATGTAATCAATCAGCTAAGGTAATGAAGGGGACACAGTATCAAGTCTGCTTGTTGTAGCTGCTCAGGAGAAGAGATGAAAGGCGACTCGTTAAGTGCACTGTCTCACTGTAGAGAGATGCTTATGAGAAACGTCCTACTGGATAGGCGGGAAGACCATATGGGGGAAATTAAGAAAGTAAAGTTTCCTTAAACAGCATTTTCTGTCTGAGGTGATTAGCACAAAACAGAATTTGAAAACACCACTGAGCGAAATAAAAATGATATATTTAAATGTCAGTTCGAACAGCAAATAAAAAATGGCAATGGCAAATGGATTAGTGTAAAATTAAAACTTTAAAACTTTAAAGACTCTTTTCATTTCATTTTCATTTTTCATGATTCCACACACACACACACACACACACACATATATATAAATATAATGTATATAAAATACATAAAACTTCTTTTTTGTATTTTATCTTCGAACTTTCATGATTTCTCACTGCTGCTACACAAAGAAGGGTATGAAGAAGGCTCAATGTGAAGAATCATTGTGCCATGACTGGTCACTGGAGTGACAGGGAGGAAGTACAGAGAGGCCACCATCTCCCAGTAGTATCCCCCCAACAACATCCATTTCATCAGACAGTTAGACATCTAATTGAAATTAGCGTCAGGTAAACAGCCGTCTGGGTTGTTGATGACAGCGAAAACAAACCAGGCTGGCTCGGGTGTGCTGAGGGGGAGAATGCGTGCAGATTCAGCCTGTTAGATCATTTCAGAAACAGATGTGAAGCTCCCCCTTCTCTCCTCCCATCCCTTCCGGCTTGTCTGGCCAGCTCCCCATTTACCTTCACTTGCCACTCTCTTTCTCTCTTATTCTCTCTCCCATTCTCTGTCTTTCTCTCTAACCCCTCTCCCTATTTCTGAAGATCTTGTTTGTATACGGCAACTGTTTCAAATGCTCAGCGGAGTGACTGAACTGTTCATGCAGTAGGCCAATCTACATAATCATACCTACTGTATAGTCAGTAATGACTGCAATACTGATTGCAGACAGTGTATTAAAACGTAATGGTGATAGAGCAAGTGTGGCTTTTCAATAGGTCTTTCAGACTGTAGGGTGAGTCCTATGAGATTAACCTTACTTACTGTGCCCTGTAAAATGAAGTCAAGGCTTCGAGCTTTCAAAAAGCTTGGGCTCAGCACAGAATACCAAGATGGAAGTCTTAAATCAAGCTCCATGAATTTGATTTTATTTAAACTGAATTTCAGCAGTGTCCACTCCAGAAATAGGTTATTTCAAACACTGCTCATTCTACAAAGAAGAAAGATGGAAAGTGATGGGCAGATGTTGGCTGAATTTAGACCTGCTCCTATATTACCCTCACAATCCCAAGTGTGAATGCAACCAAAGGGAGAAAATGGGTGTGAAGAAGCTGTGGAATGGTCCAGTCACGAGAGCTGACAGAGAAGCAGACAAACAGCTTCCATGCATTACACAGCAGGTCACGCTGTGTCACCTTTCTGCAGGCCAGTGTAGCGAAACTGGCCCCCTGCATGTGAAGATCATCTCACTGACAAGAAGAGGGCACATCACACTGGGAAACAATATAGGAACAAGCCTGAGGCTGCCATCTAAATTATTAAAATCCGTAAGATGAACGGAGTGTCCTCTAAAGGAGATTGATATACCAGTGAACTGTTATGGTGGACTCCCCACAGTTCTACCCAGGATTCCTCTTGAGAATTATCACTTGTATCAGGAAGATGTTGCTCCAGTCAGTCTAGCTGTTTGCCAAAAGGTGTTAAAAAGGAAATAGAAAATTCTCCTGTGGCACTTGGGAGAAAAGGCAGTGTGTGCCAATCTGCCCCAAAATACTGACCTTTAAGATGGGAGGTTGCTTACAAATCACAATCGTGGTGGATGGTGCTTTATCGTGTTGAGGTTCACATGCTTGAACAGTAAATGCACACTAGTACAATGAACTGCTTCCATCTATCTTATAGGGCAATCACATTGATGAACAAACAGCACAAATCTGCTGATGGATTTGTGCAATTTGTGCAATGTAAAATCTGTTCAGTATAGATCTATATGTGTATATTTCTTTGCATATATGTTCAAGTATATGTTTAAGTACAATGATCCTGATTTTTAGATGTCTTAGCATGTTACATTTACATTTGAAAACTAAATTTGCATAACTGTGTCATAACTGTTCATTTTAAAGTAGGCGTCAGTGTTTAGGTGTAGTCCCTTAGAAGCACTGCACGCAGCTGCTTACACGAGCTGGAAAAAAAGCCAATAGCAATGAAGTGCACTAAACACTCAGTCACCTTGTTTGTTGATTACGTCCGGCGTTTATTCCCCTCTGCCTCCTCTGCTCCTAATGTGTTAAGCTTTTTCCTTTTTTTGAAAAATATACTCTTTTATAATGAATAAGTAGAATAAATCTCATCCATAAAAACTGGTACCTCAGTCATTTCCCTTTGAACATTCCATTTGCTCACACCACAGTTATGTAGGCATTAATATTAGGTAAGGAAGGCATATTGTGATTGAGCTCAATCTGTGTAGAGGGCGAGGCTTGGATAATATTGGCCATTAATTTTCTTCAATCTCTTTTTTTAATTAGAAGTAATTAATTATTTATGTTGCACCACTATGTTGCAGTGTTCCTGTGTCCTTCTCCATATTAAATGGGCCTAAGAAATGTTACAGAGTCAGATGTGACATATAAATCTGGGTTCTGGATTCAGGATATCCTCTTTCTGTCTAGTAAATCACCTTGTCTATTAACCTCAGCATTGTTGTAATCTACTCTTCTGAAACACAATGAACCTGCAAAAAGCACTAAAATATGCTCCAATCCCTGCACTCTATTCATCAGAATGCACATTTGTGCATTCTACCATTACTGTTGGGGGTCTATTACAGGCATATATAAATTTGTTTGTTCTTATTCCGGTTTCCTGTCTCAATTTTAGGTATATAATATTTTTGCTCACATATAATCCTTCAATATATATCATATAAATCATATAAATCTATATATCATATATAGAGAGAGCTCAAGCTCTCTTATCAGACACCTTCCCCACAAAAAAAAAAAACGTAGTGTGGTGTGTGGTCATAAGTCATAATGACATTTCTTTCTTTTTCTGTCTTTCTGTCTTTCTTTTTCTTTCTTTCTTTCTTTTTGTGATATAATGGTCCACAGTAATGTCCCCTCACATGCTTTCTTTTGAATGCTTTAATAGTTTTCATTCACTCACTGGAGCACACTTAAATATTTTCCAGTTTTGCCTTTATTGTGTAGATTGAAAACTATCGATTATGGCTGTTCATAAAAGACGATCTACTAGGGTATAGTCAAAGATGCTAGGCTATGATCACCAGAGTGTAGATTATTATAATCGACCACGCTGTAATACACACTGAAAAAAAAAAACTTGTACTGAATGTACCGAAGGTCCTTCGAATAGACCTTTACTTTACAAGTCATATGCTGACCAATACAACTACCAATACACCATCTGAGACTCTGTTATGAATCATATTCTTGACACCATTCTTGGGACTTAATGACTTTTTAAAAATCACGAGCCTGACATACAGCATGTACTTGTGTATTGTAATGTTTAGCCTAGGAGGGAGTAGGAGTAGTTCGTCAGCTGATGAACAAGTCCTGGCATTTAGCACTGTAAACACATTCATCACCAGAGACAGATAATTATCTCTTTAATTCCACAGTCGTGTGAGGCCTCCTGTGCTGGTTGTCATAGACAGGAGAGTGCAGATAGACAAGAATGCGGATTGTCTTGAGAAAGGGCATGTGGCTTGTTGCTTTCTGTTTGTTCAAATAACCTTGTTCACCGGAGTTGTCATTGGAACTCTTTAATTAAGAAAGGGATATAGAGAAGGAACAGGATGGAGTATAGAAAAGCAAATGATGAATGGGAGAGAGCACCCAAAAGAAACAGCTGTCAGGTGTGTTACTTACTCCCTCCTACCTAACCTGTCTTTCTCTTACACACACACACACACACACACAAAACCCCACACACACACACACACACACAAACTTGCTCTCTCTACTTCTGGTTTGATTGCTGTTGATTTTGACATGAAAGCTAACAGCAAGCCCCCTTGGGGATACAGAAAGGGACATGCTTTTCCAGCTCCATGCTGTGAAGCCTGATGGAACATTTCATGGCCAAGTCCTTTGGTCCTCAGATCTGTGGATCTCAAGAACATGATTATTTCTCTTCTCTGTTTGCCTCACGGATATGGAGAGCAAGCCCATTGTAACTGCCCTAATCATGATTCTAAATAGGTAGAGTATGTGATGTGAAATCCTCAGAGATGTCTCACATACACACACACACACACACACTCACACACATGCACACATATGCAGGCAGGGTGATTGAGTCATCATTGTGAATGCAGAGGCAGGTGAAGAGCACCACATCTCTGCAGTGACTGAGCTATCGCTAAGGGATATGCAGAGCGCTGTGGTGACTAACATCCTGAGAATGTATGTGACTCAACCTGCCATTTTCTCATGCCACAGTGTTGTAGCTTTGCTTTTGTATAGCCTGTGTAGAGTTTAGAACTGTTTAGAACTTTTGTTAGAACAGAGGTCGTGAATTCAGGGACATTCAATGAGGCTTCTTTCTCTTCACCTTCAGCCCCCGACACGCATGACTCAGATGTAGACATCAGTGGTCTGTTAGGGGAGTGTTGGCTGGGTGTCCTCAAGGAATATATGTGCCAGATCAGGATGGAAGAGAAGGGCACTTAACATGTAACATAACACTCTCTGATCATAACATTCTATTTAATTAAGAGCAAAACATTATGATTACTGCGCATCACTTAATCAAACAGAAGAAATGCTTGGAGAACTTCTCCACACTTCGACACAGTGCATAAAGAAGTGGTTTAGAGGAAGTGGATAGCTGCTTACTGAGCCACTCCTGATTCATAAACACCCCCGTTTACTGGTGAGTCAAACATCATTTCACCCACCAAGATCACACTGGGACTGCAGCTTCCACAATGGTTCACAGGCCGTCTGTGTGGACACCACTGTAAGCCACTCATCCCATTAGAGGCAGTTAAATATTCGTGTTGACAGAGATGTCTGATGCTGACGGGTTGTAGTCTAGTCCTACAGATGCCTGTGGCTACAGTCTTTGCTAACTCATGTCCGAACATCAGAAGAGTCTCTGCAGCTTTAGTGCTGGGATGTCTTATGCTGTACTGTGTGTGTAAAGCACGAGGTGGTTTTCTTCCTTCACCCACTCATTTGCCCACAAGCCTCCACAGTGAACACACAGAGCTCGGCTCCGGCAGGACTCGGCTGAGCTGCGGCACTGTGTGTGAGGGGGTGTGTGTGTGGACAGGTGCTGGAAGCCGTGCTTCAGTGCCACTGGTGCCGAGGTGGTTTTACATTCTATGCTCTGTTAAAGCTCCCTCGGAGACACAGCCTCTAACGAAGCAAGGCGAGCCAAACAGCAGTGCTCCTGCACAGGCACCTCCAGCAGCGCTGGGACCGTGGCCCCCATAGCTCCTGCCCCGCGATGTCCCCCCAGCCAGGGCACATCGGCCTGGGCTCCCAGGAGCCTGCTTGCCCTGCCCAGAGCACTGCTCATGGTTGACTGAGCTCTGCATTGCATTGGCTGAGGCCTGGGGCTCAAATCCCCAGACCCATTCCTTGCTTCTCTGGGTAGGGACTCATGCCAGCTTTCCTGGACCTTGCTTCATCACTACATTAAAAAAACATTATTGCTTTCATGCATGTATTCACATATTCACACACATATTCTCTTAATTTCAATTTATTTCATCCCATAGATGACCACAAAGTAATCCCACTTGTCAAATGATTTAAAATGTTCATTGATAAACAGTCATGGAACAAAGAACACATCACTCGAGTCTTCTCCAGTGTGAGTCTTCTCATTCTTCTTTGTCCTTTCCAACAATGCTCTTTTCTTTAACGTGCTCAAAGCTACATAATGCAACTCCTTCTTTTCTCTCTGCCTATCTCTCTTCCACTCGTCTCTGCATACACTGAGGGAGTAGGAAGAGAAAGTAAAGCTCTTAGATAAGGCTGATTAATCTGGAATGGAAGCCCACGTGGTGTCCGATGACAAAAGCTCCTCATGTGCTCGCTGGCTTGCAGGGAGTGGCTCCTTGGGTATCTGGCCCTTGTCCCTGCATGCTCACTAGAAAGGTCTCAGTTACATCTACCACACTTTGTTGTTACTCGTCATACTCAGCTTTTGCTGTCAGCCATATTGAAACGTCAGTGGAAAGGATGGTACAGCGGCATGGAGACCTAGTACGTTTTTAGCTCAATGATTCACTAAGATGGAGGCTATTGATCATTTTTCCGAGCAGAAAATGTACTGGTGTAATGAATGATTGCAGGTGTTCTCATTTGTGTAATTAATTGCCCTTTAATTGGACAAATTATAAAACTCACAGATAATGTATGAGAGAACAGGGTGACATTTTGTAGAAAGTGGCTGACGTGCAGGAAAAAAAAAACATTGTTTCTCATAAGTAACTTACATGTTGACATTCTGTTGCTGTCTATGCAGAAGTGTGTTTCCCATTAAACTTCATTAATTACTATCTGTTCTTTCTGTGATGTCCCTTTGGCTCTATCATAGTGAAATGATCATGTTTTAGCCCAGGCTTCCTTGAGGTCTTCTAAGTGGTAATTTCACTGCAGTTTTCCTGTCTGGCTCATGTGGTTTCTCTCGTGTGCTTTGATCTCGCAGATCTATTTGAGGGCCTGAGGTGTCATGGGCATCAGTCCGGATCAATGAATCAAAGCTCCCTCTCATCCTGTGCAGGACATTCAGCAGGCTCCAGCACTCTTCAGAAGAGCTCCACTTATCATTAGGAAGAGGCGGTTGACCTCAAATCCAGAAGGAGGAGTCGGAGTGAAACAGAGCTTGCTCTTCAGCCCTTTGGAATAGCCTTTATGACCATGATATCCAGCATCATAAGGACCTGTACATCTTCACTCCAGCTTGTGCCTCTCTTGTTGCTACTGTGGCTGGCTGGGCTCAGTGCTGCCCCCTCTGGCCCAGAGTCAGACACGTGCTCGACACTTGTCCAGAACCGTTTTTTTGGCTTCTTCTTCTCCTCCTTTGTCTTTCCCAGCGCCCCCTGTTCCTGGACCCTGCAGAACCCTGACCCCAGACGGTACACCATCTTCATCAAAGTCACCAAGCCCACGGAGGACTGTGTGCCCCGCCAACACCGTACCTTCCAGTACGACTCTTTCCTGGAGACCACCCGCACCTACCTGGGCATGGAGAGCTTCGACGAGGTGGTGAAGCTGTGTGACGCCTCCACCCACATGGCCTTCTTGGAAGCGGGCAAACAATTCCTTCAGATACGGAAGGGACTGCCCAAGGTGGGCTCTGACCAAGGAGAGGGGAGCGGGGAGTTTAAAGTTGAATACTTAGTGGTGGGCAAGCGAAACCCTAGCATGGCTGCCTGTCAAATGCTCTGCCAGTGGTTGGAGGACTGCCTGACCTACAGCAACTCCAACCGACCTTGTGGCATCATGCAGACACCCTGCCAGTGCTGGGACCCCCCTACACTCGATAAAGAGGTGAGCGGCTGCTACCGAGATGGGGTCTTCCTGGAGAACTGCCTTCCCACCATGAGCGGGCCAACATTTGACACAGACAACAACGGTGAGTTGGCAACTTTTAATGACTATCGTGCCTCCTTAGTATGGCACTATGGCCATTAAAATATTTCTCACCCCCTTGTGCCCTTTGAAACATTTTGTCAAAAGAAGGCGATGTGCAGTTTGATTTATTAATACTCTGGAGTTAAATGAGGCGTGACATTGCAAAGCAGTTTCTTTTCCATGTAGATGCATTTTAATGCAGTCTTGAGTTTGTGAGGATATATTACCGGAAGTGTCAGTTACACACCCCTTGATTTCCACTAAGTGCCGATGAAAGTGCCAGTGAGTTGAATACTAAGCAAGCTGGTCAATAGGTGGTCTGCTAATGGAAGGCCAGCATCTTTGAGCTTTGGTTCTCCCATTAGTGCACTCTTGGTGATAATGTCACGCATCAAATACAAGAAACCATCACAGACTGTATTAACAGAGTTGAACAAAGGGCAAAAATAAATGATCACTATTAATTATATATCAAATGTATCATATTCACATCTCTATGTTAAGTATAAGAACAGGAATTGTCATACTTAGCATTACCTAAGCCTTTTAAGTGAAAAGGTTTTGGCACTGACTAAAAAAAAACTTCATCACAATTCATATGCACATGTCTATTACTAATAACAAAATACATGAACTGTGTTGTGTTAAAATCAGCAGTGTTCATGATACAGACTGTTTTCATGATACAGACATGATACAGACTGAATATGGAAAGCCAAAAGTAACAAAACACATTGGAGTCGCAAGTGATGTTTCTTGTGAAAACATGCTCTGTTGTTTAGAAATAAAATGAGCTATTGTCCACCAAAAGTGCAGATAGAAGTCAGATAAGTGCTCTGAGGTGGAGAGAAGGAGGGAGTAAGACTGAGTGTGAGCGAGAGGTTTTAGGGGTTTTCGATTTCAGCTGATGTATTCTGACTGGGTGACCTTGGCTGCTTGGCGCCACATGCTGCCTAGCAAGGGTTCCGCTGAGGATATCAGGTGGACCTGTGGGAGGATCCAAGCAGCAGACAGCCTTCCAGACTGATCTGGGATGGGGATGTGGTTGCACTGGGGGATTCAGGGATGGGAAGGCAGGGCTTGTCACCGAATCTTCCGCTCTGCTCTGATTTCTCCTAAGAGAGTGGGCACAGGCTCGAAACCCAATCTTTAAGTTTATGCTGCTACCAAGACCATGGGAGATAGCTGCCCTCTGTGACCTCCTGGAAACATATCTCATTTTCTTTCTCTCTATTTATGTATACACTTCAAAAAAGGAGCACTTCTCAGGTCAAACTTTCAAATTAAGATTTTATTATATTACTTGTGTGAAGCAAGCTTAATAGATTAAGTTATTAAGATGGATGAATGGATGGATGGATGGATGGTTGGATGTCATCAGAGAGAGAAGAAGTGAGAGAGAGAGCAAAAAAGAGACAAGGGAAGAACAGAATGATTGATTGTGACAAAGGGTGGAAAGCAATGAAGGTTTTCCAGAATGGAGGCCTGCAGGAGTCTAGGTTATGGCCAGGGACTTCTGTGATTCAGGACAGTGCAACCCCTTCAGCCCTGTTTTGTGCAGCGGGTTTACTCAATTGGAGAAAGGTGGAGAAGCTAAAAGGAGTAAGGGAGTTCTCTGCTTTCTAAAATGCCAAAAAGAGTGTGTATTGTATGAGTGTGGCATCTCGCTAAGAGGAGGGGCACCATGATGATGAGTAAACTCCTTCTACACCTAGCAGCAAAGACAGACTGTCGCTTAGGTTTGAGAGGCTGTATGGAGGAAACATGGATTTGTGGGGTGGAGGGTGAATCTGGAGGAATAAAGTGTGGGGTGATAGGGCTTTTCTTAAGTATTCTGGCCAGTCTTTGTGAAGGATGAGGGAATATGCGGTGCTGATGTGTTTGGAGGGCAGGGTGAATTTGGCTTAGGAGTATATGGCTGAGCCTTGGGTATGAAGGGATTTAAAATAACTGTCCCTAAAGAGCTAAGAGCTGTGAAGCTTTCACATCGCCCCTACACACAAACACACACAAACGCACGCACACACACACAAGTGCGCATGAGCATGTGCATGCACATACACACTGAGCCATTTAAGTGTAGGTGGCAGAAAATGGTTGCAAGGGCACCACTCAGTCTGGAGGTGTTTGTTGTGTACGTGTTCAGCCAGCGGGGGCACTCTGTGGGCTCCATCAGCGCATGGCTTAGACAGCACACCACCACCGCCTCCTCAGAAACGAATGAGCACAGAGCTTATCTCTGCTTAATGGACAGCTTCTCTCAACCTCACCCCTCTCTCTCTCTCTCTCTCTCTCAGGACGGTATTCTGTGAGAAGATGCCTCAGTGTTAACTTGCTATCTCACTGGCTTTTCTCCAAACCCCAGGGCTGATTAAAAATTCATGTTTTAATTAAGCGATTTTACTGCCGCTTCTTTACATCTGATAATCAAAGGCTGCCACAGGTCTGCTGTGTGTGTTACATGTATGTGAGGGACTGAGAGTGTTTGAGTCTGTGTGTTCTGTGTGTATTATCAAGGAAGCTATTAATTTTCAGCCATAAATAATCACTGGACAAGAAAAACAGAGATTTTACTCCTTCTGATGTTCCTATTGCTGTAGGAACTCATGCTCATCTGTGGTTGGAGGATAATAAAAGCTGGAAGAACTGTACTTAAATGCTTGCTTCAGGAAATGGTTAAGGATTCTGCTTTTTCTGATTGGCAGTTCATCATCTATCTCCTTTTCCCTATCTCTGTCTTTCTCTCTTTCTGTCGTATGCTCTCTGTCTCTCTTTTTCTCTGATGTGGTTTTACTCCATCTCTTCCTGCTTCTTGTTAAATTATTTTGTTGTTCTCTAAAGCACAAGCTCTTTACAGGACATTGTCTTGAAAGTAGTGTCATGTCAGGTTCATTCTATGTGCTCTTTTCTTTTTCCGCACAAACATATAGTATACAGGTTATCATTGCAATCAAAATGGCATTTTTCTGTTAAAGACAGGGTCTACTAGTGGTGCTTTGAAGCATCTCGAAATGTGCCTGTGGGCTATGCCAAATATAACAGGCCATTTGCTGCCCATTTGTTTTCTTATTTACATCTTACAGTAAAAACAGTAAGAAACAGCCTATGGAGTCTTAGCAGAGCATGACTGTGATCACAGCCTCATTCTGGAGAAACTTGAACACTTGGTGATGTGGTTCAGCTCAAAAGCCTCAGTCTTCAGGAAAAGCAATGGGAGAAGCCGCACCTTCAGAGCTTAGCAGAGGAGTAGCCCGACAAGACCGCACTAGTCCACAAGGCTTCCATTTGATCAGCTGGGTCTCACCCCCGGTAAAAGTCCTGCCGCCATACCATGTCCTCGCTTCCCATCAGTAGCTGAATGACAACAGATTGCCTTTGTATCTGTCAGAGGATAAATCGAGCCACAGTAAAAGTGCTTTCTTCTCCTGAGGACTGACAGAAATGAGAGCCCAGTCAGAGAAGCCAAATACAAACAGAGACACACAAACATACACACACATACACACACACCCACAGACACACATAAACACACATGCACACACAAAAAAGAATACACACAATACAAAGAAACACACATTCAAGCTGCAGCCGCATGCAAGTCTGGCTGAACTCTACTACAATGGCCCTGGAGAGCAGCTGATTAGTGAACACATGCCCTCTCGTTTCTCCCAGACAGACCTGCAGCACAATTGTGCTGTGTGAATGTGTACATGTCCATATTTTACTATTCTTGTCTGTGTGTGTG
Source organism: Brachyhypopomus occidentalis (assembly GCA_020368025.1). Taxonomy (NCBI): domain Eukaryota; kingdom Metazoa; phylum Chordata; class Actinopteri; order Gymnotiformes; family Hypopomidae; genus Brachyhypopomus; species Brachyhypopomus occidentalis. The sequence continues at coordinate 1,155,036 of JAGXOD010000009.1, read as the reverse complement.
TGGTGTGTGTGTGTGTGTGTGTGTGTGCATGTGTGTGTGTGTGTGTGTGTGTGTGGGTTGTATCGCAGGAGGTCGTAGTAGCTGGGGAAGCTGGGCTGCATGGTGTCCATGGTGTCCATGGTGTTTGTGCATGTTAGTGTGTGTGTGTATATGTGGCTGGTTACATGGTGTAATACATGTATGTGTGCATGGTGTTTATGCATGTGTGTGTGTTTGTGTGTAGTGTGCATGTGTGTGCATGTATATGTGCGTATGCATGTGTATTCATGTGTGTGTCTATGTATGTGCATATGTGTGTTTGTGTGTGGTATGCATATGCATGTTTAGGTGGGAGAGATGGCAGAGATCTCAGGGCCCCCAGCATGACTGTATGACCTCGGCATGAATCAAGCTCTCACCGCAGTCTGAAAGAAAGTCACATTTTACACACACACACACACACACACACACTGCCCAGAGCCCAAGAGCAAGAGAAACAACAAAAGAGACAGAGAGAGGAAGAGGCGGAATGGCAGAGAAGGGTGGGTCAGGGATATTTGTTAACACCTGAGCAGCTATGCAAATGGGCATATAGAAGTGTTACAAGAACCTTATCTCTGCAACATACAAACAGAGCCGGAACGGTTTCCATAGGAACACTATTTTTACAAGTACCACAGAGGACAAACACATTGAAATGTATAGTCTGGTAGTAAAATTTGATCAACCTTACCACACAAGGGACATTGCATCAGATTTTCTTGTCCCTATTTGTGTATACTTCTCTGACTGTGCAACCATTTGATTGTGTCGGACACACATACACAGGCACACACACATTTAGACACTCAGCTCAGTCTCCCTTCAGGTGCATATGAAGTCATTTGGATTCCAGCCATTATGGCTTCCACAATGATGCCTGGATTAGGTACAATTTTACTGTGGAATTAAATGGAGCAAGTCTGATTGGCTGTGCACACCAAGCATAACAAGTCACAGAGAAGAAAGTGTTACCAAATATTATTGAGGGACAGGACTGGTTCTAGAGGGTTGGGCCTAACAGTTCAGGTCACAAGATGACCAAGAAACCATGGCTACCTACTGAATAACTGATAACCAATTAGATTTTAATGATAGAAGCAGAAACACATGTACAGAGCATGTATGGAGTGTGCAGCATCAGAAGCAACACTACAAGATCTGATTTCTGAGCCTTTTTGTGGAACTACATCTGTGGTCTTGATATTACACATGGGTCTTTCAAGCGAAATTTGCATGGTACATACCTCAGGGGGTACAGATCTTGTATTCTTGTGAAAATATTCTAATGGATTAATAATAAGGTCTTTTTTAATAGTTCTACATACTTATGTTTCACTCTAAGGTATAAACAGCTTATGTTAGCAATTTAAAAAGGTTTATTACAGAAGGTTCAAAATATTGATCTTGAACATGTCACAGCTAAGTATTTGATTTAATTTATTTTGTTTGATGTTGATTCTTATTAATATTGTTAGTAGTGGTGGTAGTAGTAGAAGGTTATTTCTCATATAACTTGTTTATTACTAAAGGTCATGTCGTGTAGTCATCTTACATGGCATTAAAAGGACAGGCATTCAGATCCTCTGCTGTGTCAATTAGGTATTAGAATGCTTCTCTCAGCAGTCATATTAGGTTTGTCATCACAGCAACACATGGTGCAAAAATGCATATTGGTCTATATTAGGTAAAGAAGATCTTTTAGAGTGCATGTGTGTGTGAGTGTGTGTGTGTGTGTGTGTGTGAGAAGGTGTTCTTATCAGCAAATATTTCTCTGAAAATCGAAGTGTGTGGAGAAAATATAAAAAAAAAGCATGTTATTTTGCTACTCATCTCTGGAGCGTGGAGTGGGGTAGCCCTGCCCGATCCCTTTAGTGAAGGTGCTTTTGATTTTCAGCTGATTTTTCCTTTTCATTCCTGCTGAGGAGAGGCATCCATCTTCGAAATTGAAATGTCGACTTGCCTGACCCACACCTGCAACCAAAAAATGCTCTACCAAATACCTGTTTTTTATTGCTATTACACTTTTTTATCTATTTGCCACCAAATTTGTAATAAATGTGAGGCAGAATATTTTTGAAAGCAACTCATTCATGAACTGATAATAGATTTCTACAAAGATGTTGAGAGGAAATAGTATTGATTACTTTTAGATGAACATATATTCATACACCTATGAGTTACTATATAGTTTTGTGAACTCAATCCAAGCTGTAGCACACAGGACACGCTGACGGGAGTCTACAGGCTAACAGCAAACTCATCGAAAGCACGTACATTTTGATTTATTTGTTTGCCTGCAAACTAAGAAATAGACTTGCCTGATCTGACATGGCAGCTGAACAAACCAAGGATTTGGGGAAGCGTTTTGATCGGTCTGCATTTAGAAAGAGCAGGCAGTCCACGGCAGGCATGCAGTGTTTAAGGAGGCTGCAGAGGGAGGCAGAGGGCACGGATGGGGCACGGATGGGGCACGGAGGGGCACGCAGGGGGCACAGAGGGGCATGGAGGGAGCATGGAGGGGTGGGTGGTGAGGGGGGGTTGGGGAGTGAGGAGAGCAGACCCGAGCTGTGCTTCCTGCTCCTGGAGGGAGATTAATCGATGGCATGCGATTGTGTGAGTGCAGCTGTTCAAATATTTATCCTGAGCAGGATAGAGACTGTGGGCACACACACCGAGAAAACAGTGGATTAGAGTGGGGAAATTTTGCCAGTGCAGTCAGATAGACAGAAAGAGAGAGAGATCTAAGGTCTTGAAGTGGAAGTTTAGATACTGCAGATTTTTTTATTTTTGCTACAAAATAAGAAAAGCACTCACACATACATATGATGTAAATTGTTAAATTGTGTTAATTGCATTAATTTTTATTTTGTTTAGGGCTTCTTATTATGACTCATTTTCTCCTTTTCCTTTCCCCTGACTTCTTGTTCTCATATTAATCACCTTTTACTCCCCTCTTCTCTTCTGTCCTTTCTCACCTCTCTTCCCATCACCATCATCTCCTCTCCTCCCCTCTTCACTCTCCTCTCCTGCGTGGTGTCTCCTTCCTTGGCACACATGCAGTAGACTGCTACTGTCCTCTGGGTGTCAGCACTAGCCGTGTGATGGAACGACTCCCACTCATGTCTCTCACATCCCTGACTCTACCCCCACACTCTACTCCCTTACTCTACCCTTACACTCTACCCCCACACTCTACTCCCTTACTCTACCCTTACACTCTACCCCCACACTCTACTCCCTTACTCTACCCTTACACTCTACCCCCACACTCTACTACCCTTACTCTACCCTTACACTCTACCCCCCACACTCTACTCCCTTACTCTACCCTTACACTCTACCCCCACACTCTACTCCCTTACTCTACCCTTACACTCTACCCCCACACTCTACTCCCTTACTCTACCCCTTACACTCTACCCCCCCCACACTCTACTCCCTTACTCTACCCTTACACTCTACCCCCACACTCTACTCCCTTACTCTACCCTTACACTCTACCCCCACACTCTACTCCCTTACTCTACCCTTACACTCTACCCCCACACTCTACTCCCCCACTCTACCCCCCCACTCTACCCCCACACTCTACCCCCCCCTTACTCTACCCTTACACTCTACCCCCACACACTCTACTCCCTTACTCTACCCTTACACTCTACCCCCACACTCTACTCCCTTACTCTACCCCCACACTCTACCCCCACACTCTACCCCACACTCTACTCCCTTACTCTACCCTTACACTCTACCCCCACACTCTACTCCCTCTACCCTTACCCCCCACACTCTACTCCCTTACTCTACCCCCACACTCTACCCCCACACTCTACTCCCTTACTCTACCCTTACACTCTACCCCACACTCTACCCCCTTACTCTACCCTTACACTCTACCCCCACACTCTACTCCCTTACTCTACCCTTACACTCTACCCCCACACTCTACTCCCTTACTCTACCCTTACACTCTACCCCCACACTCTACTCCCTTACTCTCTACCCTACCCCACACTCTACCCTTACCTCCACACTCTACCCCACACTCTACCCCCACACACACTCTACCCCCACACTCTACTCCCCTTACTCTACCCTTACACTCTACCCCCACACTCTACCCCCTACTCTACCCCTTACACTCTACCCCCACACTCTACTCCCTTACTCTACCCTTACACTCTACCCCCACACTCTACTCCCTTACTCTACCCCCACACTCTACCCCACACTCTACCCTCACACTCTACCCCCCACACTCTACCCCACACTCTACCCCCACCTCTACCCCACACTCTACCCTTACACTCTACCCCACACTCTACCCTTACACTCTACCTCCACACTCTACCCTTACACTCTACCTCCACACTCTACCCCCACACTCTATCTCCACACTCTACCCTCACACTCTAACCCTACACTCTACCCCCACACTCTACCCCACACTCTACCCTTACACTCTACCTCCACACTCTACCCTTACACTCTACCTCCACACTCTACCCCCAAACTCTACCCCAACACTCTATCTCCACACTCTACCCCCACACTCTAACCATACACTCTACCCCCACACTCTTCCCCCAAACTACCACACTGTGCACACAGCAGCATTTGCATAGACACACCTGAACACATTAGTTCTCATCACGTGGTGCAGCGCAGGCAGGGGTTGGCAGGCGGACTTCTCTCTGCTGGAGTGTGCCGGGAGCTGGGGGGAGGGAGAGGGCCAGGCAGCCCCGTGCTCCTGCGGAGGGGAGAGAGTGGGGATGGGGCCCGAGCCGTCCGTAAGCCGAGCTGTAATCCGAGTCTTCACGCACACTCTGCCAGATGCCATACGGGAAGCAGAGGTGACTTTGAGAAGGAGGTGACTTTCAGCAGGATGGACACACACTGACACACACTCCCTCTCTCTCTGTCACACACACACGCACTCACACACACATACACAGGCATGTAGAAACCATGAGTGGAATGGCACACAGTTCCCGCAACATGCATGGAACATGTTTGAGGAAAGGCAGAGGGAAGATGGACATTAGAGAAACAGTGGGGTGGAACATAAGTTTAAAGATGATGAAATATCCATTCCGCATAGCCTGAATTTACAGAAGTTAGTACCGCACAAAAGAAGCAGAGTGAGTTATTGAAAGTATAATAAAATGTCCTTGCTGTGGAAGAAAACATTACATACTTCTTCCCTCTGATTACTGAGTCGAAGGAAGTTCATACTGACTGCCTGTTTTTCACAGGAAGAGAGAATCTTATCTCCAAATGGATTTTTTTCTCTCTCCTTTCTCCCAAGAGCTTTCATTTGACAGAAGGCCTTCCCCTCCTCATCCCTGCTATATTTTCTGGCTCCCTCTTGCTCTATTCATAAAGCCTATTTGTTTTAAATAAGTATGAAATCACTCAGGAGAGAAGCTGAAGGTTATTTCACTCAGATTTTACTTCATTAGAGCTCCCTGTGGAGATGTGACAGCCTTGAGAATGTGCTCTCTAATCCGCATGTGATTGGCCAATCTTGATGCTTATTCTCTAGGCCATTGGTTGATGGAACTGTCACTCTATGGGTGTGGCTCATGGATGGCGCTAATCAAGGCTGCAGCTGGGAGTTGCCTGGGTTCATTTTTGCTTGTAATTGTCACCGGCTGTATGGATTAGATGTTTTGTTGTGCATTCAAGGCTGGGTCACTTTATAGATTGGGATCAATTATGGGGCGTGGCAGGTGAATTTGCCTGCAGCGAAGGCAATTTGAGCATCACAAGTAAACAGCATGCCTTTAATCACTCCTCCTGTGCAAACAAATAGATATCGATGCTGCTTGTCAGTGCATGTTTAACAGCCAGAGGCCAGTTTCCCCAAAGCATTGTAGCATAAAGATCATCTGCAGAACATAGTCAAATGAGTATCGCTTTCTTTATTAAACTGGAACTATAAAAGTATCATCTATAAGTGAGAATCTTTCCATTTTCTTTTCAAAAATCTGTTAACAACAGTTTATCATGTTTTGAATCTAGAAGTGGCTAAAATCATATGTATTGATTACGCTTTCAATAATCTTTCAATCTGAGCCTCAGATCACATACACATTCTCTCTATTTCTTTGTCTTTCTCTTTCTGTCTCTGTGCTTTCTCTTTACAGACAATGAGGGTGTATTATAATATCAGCCCCCATCCTCCCACACAATTGATTTGTGTGTAATTAAAAATGTCTGTGCCTGGACGTGGGCCAGCTTCATGTTCTATTCATGCAGATTAATACATATTTGTCGGGGCCTGCGGGAGTGTCTGCTATTAAACATTCATGAGGGTGGAGGACACAGAGAGTCACATTCTGCTGCTATTTATGGGTCCATTCTCACATCCTTATGCTATCATAATGGCTCACAAAATGGGAAACATCATTACTAAACAGGGATGTTTAAATCACAGAGTGATTTCATTCATGTAAATTAGAAAAAGAAAAAAAAGAAATTAGGGATTACTCTGGAAAGACCTTAATAAGCTGCTAAGTATATGTGTGTGTGTGTGTGTGTGTGTGTGTGTGTGATTGTGTGTGTGGGTTGTATCGCAGGAGGCTGGAGTAGCTGGGGAAGCTGGGCTGCGTGCAGCAGTGAGTGTGGGGGCGGGGTTCAGACCCGCACACGCATCTGTCAGTCACCTCCAGAGGAGGCCTACCTGTGTGATGGAGTGCTGGAGGAGGGCCGGCCCTGCAACTCCCAGCCCTGCACCGGTGAGCTCTGCTGCAAGCGTGCATGCGTGTGTGCAGGTGTGTGTGCATGTGTGTGTGCAGGTGTGTGTGCATGCGTGTGTGCAGGAGCGTGTGCATGCGTGTGTACAGGAGTGTGTGCGTGTGCCGGAGTGATTAAAGATTAATCTTTTTACCTACATTTCTCTGTCTCCCCATCTCTTGTGCTTTATCTCTTACGGTTTCATTTATCTCGTACATTCTCTCTGACACCCCTCATCCCTCGTCTACTTTTCCTCATCCCTCGTCTTCTTCCTACTTCGAAATAAAATGAAGTTTTTGTTTTTGCCTGCTGGAAAATGAGATAGAATGATAGCAGGAGTTTCTCTGTGTCCCTCTCATTTAACTTGTAGGCTACAGCCAGTACTCCTTTAAAGGAAAGTTTTTAAACACTTTGAAATATAATGGGATGGAGGACGCCAACCGCGGTAAGGAGAATATGGGTGAGTCACTATGAATGTGGCTCTAGTGCTGAGATCCACACTTCATTGTGAATGTAAGACTATGGGTTGATGGACAGCTCCATGGTCCAGACAATCAGGTGCAGATCTCCATTTATGACTATGTTTCCAGTTCTGCATGATCTGACATCCATTGCTCACCCCATCTGATCCCCTTTCCCCCCCGCCTTCCTATACACCACTGTGCCTTTGACTGAATCAGTTCCCTCTCGGATTAAAACCGCACACTCTGCTGATCACATAAGTACACACACACTTACACACACACACACACACACTCAAAGAAGCGAGAGCGAGTGTGAAAGCAAACACTCTGATAGCTACATAACGCAGTACATTTTTTAGAATGGGTACAGTTCATGTCCCAGTTAGCATGCCGAAGCATCTGTTCATATCCCAGTTAGCATGTCTGCAGCCTTCTGAGACTCACAACCCCAAGCATGGCTGATGCTGACGAGTGAAGGTGGACACTCACTCACAGCTCTCCTCGGTAGAACGTTCAGTCTGTTCGCTAACCCCGCCGCATCCTGCAGGCAAAGGCCGGCATGGCTCACGCAGCCAATCGCTGCGATCGGTGGATAGCCGCAAACGAGAGGACATGGACAAGGGACGCAGTGGACAGCAGTCTCCTCAGACAGGTAAGAACATAGGCATCAGCCTCCTGTACAGCTTGGGCTCGCAAACACAAACGCACAAACACACAAACGCACACACATACTTGTTATCCTCATACCTACAATCACTGGACATGCAACTGTACTGGACATGCCACAAATGCACACCCACATGCACGCTTACACACACACACACAGGGGTGTAGACTGGAAGTGCATGTGGCTATGGCTTCATCCTGTGATGTTTTGTGAATGTGAGTGGGATCCGTGTGTCCTGTGATGTGTCTTGGCATCGTTCACAGTGGGATGTCAGTTTGTGTATGAATCATGGACTTCACGCCTCAACACATATGAATATTGTAGGTAATTTGAGAGGCTGTTAAGCCAACATTTCTACTAAAAAAACAAGAAGCCAACAGAGAACATAAATGCCTTACAATGTTCTCCTTGGTCTTTGCATGATTATCGAATATTGATTATACCATTTGGAGCTTCTGTCCCATTAGAGGCTTTGTTCCCCTGGTGGTGTCTTCATGTGGTCCGAATGTTCTTTTATGTACTGAATGCACATCTCAGATTTTCTGTCTTTATGGCGATGACAGGCAGAATGGGTGCACGGCTGCAACAAGCTGTAAATTTGTCATGAATGTCATATGCTATGATTATTTGTTTTATGCTAGAATTTTTAGATTGAAAAAAATGTTTCAGAATGAAAAAATGGTTGAGGCATAAGTGTATTTATTTATTTTTTTAATCTCCCTTCATATACTCATTCAGGAGACATCATTTAGAAACTGGATTAGGCCCTTTCTGAGAGTTGCTTTCTTGCTAGCTCTCTTCTGACAGCCCACCTCTTCCTGTTGGACAGCCATGACACCCCAGCTCTTAAAACTGGATGGTCATGACAGTCCAAACACTTCCTACCGAATTCCCATGAAAGCCCCTATTTCTGCTCTACAGTCTTACCATCCATCTGTGCTTTCTGGAGATGGAGATAACAGTCTGGGCCTTCTTGATTGAACAGTCAAGACTGTTCACTTCTTTGCATGTGATTACCTTGATTTTCTTGCTTCTCCAACTAGACTCTGTCAGGCCTGCTTTTCAAATGGACTAAAAGCCACAGCTGTCTCACTCTTCTACTGGATAGCCGTGTTAATTCACCATTCACCTAACTGAGCTGACGTATCTTGAACAGAAAGCTGATGTTTGAGATATGGAACCAGGCCTGAGAGTGTTGACGCCTCTCCCTGTTAGCACTGGAGGCTCTTCCTGCATGCTAAATAGTTTTGGACTTTTCCCCGCTCACCCTTTCCAAACCCTGCTTGCCCGACGACACCCCTCCCCTCTGCCCCCGTCAACAGACTCTCCATCAGGTGAGGAGTGGTCTCCGTGGAGTGTGTGTTCGGCCACGTGCGGCGAGGGCTGGCAGAGTCGCACGCGCTTCTGCGTCTCCGTCTCATACAGCACACAGTGCAGCGGCCCGCTACGAGAGCAGAGGCCCTGCAACAACACCGCCGTGTGTCCAGGTAAGCAGAGACCACCCCTGTCCCCGCCTTCCCCTGCTCCTCCTCAGTCCTGACCCCTGAGCTCCACCGGGAGCTGACCACCCACCACCTGCTGCCCAACAGAGACTCTCTCTCCCTGTGCCACAACGCTTGCCTACTCCCCTCTGGAAGCCCAGAGGAGAGATGATGAAGGGTTGTTCAGGACATGGAGCCAGACTGCCATTCCTTTCTCAGGCCCTTCCTCTCTCTTTGGGTCTCTTATGCTTTCCAGTTCTCTGACAGAAGTGTGATGCATCTTCCCAGCTCTGGGGTATATATAAATATAAACCAACCCACTAGAGTGTCTCACATGCAAGAAATAAACAGAATACCTCTCAATGCACACACAGTCATGCCTCACATTATTAAAACCACTTCCGATTCAGGGCCCCTGAATCCACCACATGTGGCAATTAGACTGCCTTGGAGATATTGCGTAAATGCTCTGCAGTGATGTTCATTTGTATGTTCTTTTTATTTTTATTTAAGCAGAGAGTTCTGTGTGGAAGGGTTTCTTTCTCTCTATAAATCATACCCTAGCCGCTCTGATTGCAGTGCATGGTGCGTGGGATGAGTGGTCTCCGTGGAGTCTGTGTTCCTCCACCTGTGGGCGTGGATATAGGGACCGCACACGCACTTGCAAGCCACCACAATTTGGAGGAGAAGCATGTGCAGGCCCAGAGAAACAGACCAAATTCTGCAACATCGCCGTGTGCCCAGGTGAGAATCTTTAAATGATCAGCTCTTCCACCGTAATGACTTCCATCAAGCGTCATAATTAAAGACATAGACTGCGGGGAAGGGACAGACTAAAAGGAGGCTTTGTCAGACACACACACACATAGAAATGGTGACAATGAGAGCTTTTAAATCATGGTACAATGGGCAAGAAACTAAACAAAGCTCTCTTTTACTCTCTTTCACTCTCATTCTCTCACTGTCCCTCTCACTTACTCTCACAATCTCAGTCTCTCTCTCTTTCTTTCTCTCTCGCTCATTCTCTCTCTCTCTCTCTCTATCTATCTATCTATGCCAGTTTTGGTCTTTCTAAAATACAAACATAATACGATTATATATTTTTATTACATTCTATATTTACTTTTTGTCAACATTATATTTCTTTCTATCTTTCCCTCTCCTCCTGTCTAGTGGATGGTGTGTGGAATGAGTGGTCTAGTTGGAGCACCTGTTCAGCATCCTGTGCTAACGGCACCATGCACCGGACCCGCGAGTGCAATGGACCGTCCTATGGTGGCTCTGAGTGTCACGGCGAGTGGCTTCAGTCACGCGACTGCTTCCTGAGAGAGTGTCCTGTAGATGGACGATGGCAGCAGTGGACTTCCTGGTCAGGCTGTACCAAGACTTGTGGTGGGGGGAACCAGCAGCGACAGAGGGTGTGCTATGGACCCTTCTTTGGCGGGGAGCAATGCGAAGGAGATCGTGAGGAATCACGCTCCTGCAATGAGAAAAGATGCCCAGGTGTAAATGCTAGTTATGCCAGCAACCGACACAGTTATAATATTAGGGTGTTTGTTTTCTTTAAGATGTTAAACATTTTTATTTACACAGAGCCCCATGAGATTTGTGATGAGGAGAACTTCTCTAATGTTGTGTGGAAAAGAACTCCTGCAGGAGATACAGCTGCCGTACGTTGTCCACCCAATGCTGTGGGTAAGACCCAATTTACAGACACACACACACACAGACACACACACACACACACACACACACACCAGACACACACACACACACACACACACACACACACACACACCTCACACTTAAATGCCTCAGAACTATCAATACTAAGACAACATTCTGATTCAGCACCATGGACAGCTCCACTCAAGTAAACGGTTCAGCAGAGCATTGTTGTAGGTGGTATGAAGAATACATAGCATTAACAGGCTGTAGTCATGGAAACTCAATGTCCATGGTACTGATACAGGCCTCATCCTTCGCCGCTGTTCTCTGGATGATGAGGGTATCGCCTACTGGGAGAGTCCTACGTACATGAAGTGTATCTCTAACGACTACCACAGCATCCAAAAATTGGTGAGCATTCACTCAATCCTACTGTAATGCATCAACCCATATGTACTGCATTTCACTATGAAAACCTAAACACTTACTGGTAAAACAGTCAGTTGATTATGATTTCCTCAGACCCGAGAACACCTGTCAAAGGCACAGAGGGGGCTTGTAGGAGATGGAGTATCTGAAGTAATGACCAAGCTGAGAGTGATCTCCAGTGATGGAACCAGCTACAGTGGAGACCTCTTGGCTATAGTGGACGTACTAAAGAACATGACCGAGATCTTTAGAAGGTCCTACTACAGCCCAAGCAGTGCTGACATGAGGGTTAGTGTAGCCCAGATAATGACAGAGATACAGTCAAATGGAGAACTGCCATATATGCATATACCTTATGAAATATTGTTTCCTTGTTTGGCCTGCAGAACTTTGTTCAATCCGTTAGTAACCTGCTGATGGAGGAAAACAGGGAGCGATGGGAAGAGGCGCAGCAGGTGGAGTGCAGCTCCTGCACCTGTGCACCTGTACACCTGTGGTGCACCTGTACACCTGTATACCTGTGGTGCACCTGTACACCTGTGCACCTGTACACCTGTCAAGTGCAAACACGTCTTAGAGAAATGCATAATTAATTGCTTATTAGTACAATTCTGTTCATCTATTAGGAATCATGCTAATAGATGACAGACAAAAGAAGAGAGAGAGAGACAGTGAGGAGTGTGTGTGTGCGTGTGTGCGTGAGTGTGTGTGTGTGTGTGTGCATGTGTGTGTGCGTTTGTGTGTGGCACATATGACTATGAAGCTGTGAAGAGTATAAAAAAAATCACGGTATTTTGGAGCAATGGGGTTTTCCACCAGTTAGTTTTCCACCACTAGTAGACCAGCACCACAGCAGACAGAGCCACATATACTCAGAATACCCGCACACAGAAACACGAAACACTCAGGGCTCTCATTTCATGGCTGTGCGTGGGCACTAAAGCCACCTAATGCTGCATTGTACCAGTTCCTGATAGCACACGGACATTTATCACCGTTTGTTAATTTGGCGGACAGAAAAAAGTACACCTGCGACAAGATAGGAGCAGTGCCACAACAGGAGGTGTGGCATTTCAAATCTGCCAGTGCTGCAGTATTTTTGATCCCATTTTGGATTAAGACAGTACTTGCAGTGCTGCTTCCTCTGACCTGCTCTTAGTACAAACACAAAGGCAATACAGTATTTTCCACTGTTCAAACAAGCACATAAAGGCCTGTCCGATTTGTCATAATGGGATTTTGAAAACAAAGATCTCTCTCAAACTAAATATATCTGATATAATTTTTAAGGAAAACACTTCTATAAAAATATGAATCAGACAGTTGATATCACATTATGCATGGAAATATCTGCTCCATACATGTGTGAGCACCAGTTCTGCGGTGCACACGTGTCTTTTTTCTGCTCTGTGCTGCGTTCCTTAAATCAGAGCTCTTATTGATTCTGTGACATAAAATCTCAGTTTCCCATAAGTTTCATCTCTACAAACTGACACTTGTTACACCAATTTGAATAATTGCTCACGGTGATTACTGCCAGTTGGTATATACAGGGTTACAGGATAAGAGACCTGAAGTTCATTGCTTTGTTATCTATCATTGTCCTTGTCATCTTTTACACACAGACCTATCTCCAAAGTTTTCACCAGCCTTTTAATTTGACCCCTCACCCCTAATCTTCACATATGTGTCTTTCAGCTCGGTCCTAATGTGAAGGAGCTCTTTCGTCTGATGGAGGACTTTGTTGATGTAATCAGCCTTCGAATGAAGGACTTTCAGGACACCTATGAGGTCACTGATAACCTTGGTTAGTTTGTGGTCATATTCCCTTTCAGTTGTACCTATTTCTGTCTGTAACATAAAACCTCACTGTGGGCATGGTAATCAATTTAAATCCCATCCACCAATGAAATTATATTCCAGGCATAAATCTTTTAGCAATTGTAAATGTTGGAAAACTGTTCCAGTAAATCCTCAACACTCCTTTTACTGTGAATGAAACATTCCCCTGGTGATGTATTATGTGCTGTTCTCCTGGGGCCAGCAGGTGTACATATAATCTACCCAGTGCTTAGAGCCTGGGGCAATCTAGAGGCCTTGGAATCCCACTGTGATCCACCCACATCTCCCTTGTGCAGGAACCAAGTGAGAGATATGCTTTACTCACACGCGCAAACTGGCCAAGACAGGCAGGAGATGAGATGTTTTGCCCGCTCAGGGGGGCCAGGCCTGGCAGAACTGCAGAGGAGAGAGTGGGAGTTTGGGGGTCTGAGCAGCTCTTTAGCACTGCTTCTCCAAAGCTCACAACCTCCCACACAACTGTCACCTGTTTCCAAGCAAATGACCACTCACAGTCCCTCACATCATAAGTGTGCATGCAAATGCATACAGTAAATAAGCAGGGTTTTTTAGATTGAATTGGAATTGAAAGGTGTTCAGATGAGAAACATGGTTAGCAAGCAGGGCAAGCTACACAACACAGGGACTTAGTGGCAACAGTGTGTTTCCTGCAGGTTATCAGGGGGCACTGTGTCTGTGTCATCTCCATTCTAATGCCTTGGCATGTGTTTCCCATCAGTGTTGAGCATTCACAAACGACCCATGGCAGGCAAGGCCGATATCAACTTTCCTATGAAGGCCTGGAGGGGCATGACAGACTGGGCGCGCAACTCGGACGACAGGGTGACCATCTCCAAGAACATTGTGTCATCAGGGACCCCAGGTGAGGACCTCGTATGTTGCTATTACAAACACACAGGGCAGACAAGACATGCAGAGCATACCCATGTATAAACATGCCTTGGGATACATACTCCAATGCCCGAGTATGGGTGAAAGCTATTAATGAAATACATACTCCAGTGCAAGATGGGTGAAAGCTACTGATCACACAAAGTGAAGGATAAAGGAACCAAAATAACAGCCTGGTCTGTACTTGCACACATGAACACACAAATGCACCCAGCAGCCATAGCTGTGATTGTGACGTCACAAACTGAACAGTAATGTTTGGGGTAAAAGGTGGCTGAAATTCTGCATGCCCGCAGATTACAAAATAAATCTGTTAGGATGTTGTGTTCTTGCTGTTGCTTGTTTATTTGTTTTTCATTTTGTCTTTTCTTTAGTCACAGTAATTTCTTGCTTTTACAATTCATTTAGCTAGAATCTTCCTACTGTGTAAATTACTGTGAACTACCTTTGCCAAAAAATTAACTTACCTTGTCTGGAAGATAAGTGTTTTCTTATAAAGTATAAAGTTATATACAAGGAATATAATTCTAATTAAGTGGCATACCGTATTTAGTTTAGGTCCATGTTTAGGTCCATGTACCTAACTATAGATAGATACTATAGATAAGAATAAATGCCTATTGAAAACAAAAAAAAAGACATTTGACTAAGGTTTGAGTTTGAAAAAGGGCTTTTGAAAAGGGCTAAGATTTACTGTAGTCTATGTCTAATGTTTGTGAGGCCCAATGTTACAGACCATTAGAGAAGTTCCCTCCCCTGTGACTATACTAATAGGGCAGTTGCTTCTTAATCAGGAGTCAACAGGAGCCAATCAAAGGCAATTAGCCCTAATTTCCACTCCCATTTGGGAACTTGGTTTCCATGGCACTTGGATCAGATTGACATGAAGTCAAGTTCTAGGCCATGCTGTGAGTGGTGCTTCTATTCAATATACTTAAGAATCAGTTAATACGGGTAGGAAAAAAGAATTAAAGAAAGAAGAGCTCAAATAATTCCTGTGGACCACAGTAGTGTAGCTGGGCCTGTCAGCAGTTGCCCCGGGGCTACAGCTTCTGCCCATCGTCCAGCCGTCCTGTCTCACTCTCTGTCTCCCTCTTTGTCTGTCTGTCTGTCTCTCTCTCTCTCTCTCTCTCTGTCTTTCATGTTTTCTTTCTGCTGAAGGTCTGAATCCAGATGTTTTGAGCTGAATCAGTGTAGCAGATTGAGCCTTTTTGGTTGTGTGTGTGTGCGTGTCTTCCATCCCTGGGGGCTGTCCAATTCTGCTTCTTCTTTTGCAGTGGTGAAGTGTGACTGTGTCAGTGGCTGGACTCCTGGCCAATGTTTTTACATGCTTATTCATCTGCCTGCTCTTCACATTAATGGATTAGATTTGGTTCTGTCATTTCAGACCCAACATGCCAATATGTGTCATCATAGCAACCACAGTGTGTGTGTGTGTGTGTGTGTTGTGTGTGCTGTATGTGTTGTGTGTGTTGAGGTTGTGTGTGTGTGTCTTTATGTGAAAGCGTACTGGTTGTTTAAAGGTAAGTAGTCAACTAGGCTGAAAGGAGATAAAGGAAGAATGAATGACAAGCATATTCACTGACTGAATGCTCTGACTGAAACCGCAAACAGGCACATATTCACACTTCACACACACGCACACACACACATATATTACATATAAATATTCTCTAGGTTTTCTTTAATTGTAAGTAGCCTTTCATTAATTATTGTTTCCAACTTTCCGTTTGTTGGGATTATTCATGTTGTTTCCCTCTATTTATGTGTGTGTGTGTTGCAGATGAAGACGACACTTCAGCGTTTGTGACTGGCATTGTCCTTTATCGAAATCTTGGCAGCATGCTGTCGCTTCAGAGGTGAGGTTCAGAGTTACAGCTCTCTGCTGTCCTTGCCTGTTTAGGGTCCCTGACTAATCTCTACTGCTCTTAAGTGAATACAGCTACATGTACAGGTGCCACTGTGATACA
The DNA here is from genome assembly GCA_020368025.1 of Brachyhypopomus occidentalis. Lineage (NCBI taxonomy): Eukaryota > Metazoa > Chordata > Actinopteri > Gymnotiformes > Hypopomidae > Brachyhypopomus > Brachyhypopomus occidentalis. The sequence goes on along the minus strand of JAGXOD010000009.1, from coordinate 1,138,847 downwards.
CAAAGCTTACTAATGTTTTCTTTTTTTTTGTAGATAATAATGTAAAATGTTTCAGATGAGTTGTGAGTGTGTATATTAAAAACACCTGCAGGTTAATGAGGCATAAATATCAGCAAATTATATACTGTATATATATATATATATATATATATATATATATATATGTGTGTGTGTGTGTGTGTGTGTGTATCATTTGCTGATTCTCTTCCTGTCGTTAACACATATTCATTTCTGTAAGATATCAGTTCTCAGATTTTCTGCTTTTTTACCCACCTGAATGTTGTAATGTGGTGGTTCTAAGGTGGCAGGTGACAGAAACACTGATTATGTGACTGAAAGTACCAAACCTTTGTGTGTGTGTATATGTAGCTATATTTGGTTGGTCCAGACATAATGTGGAAAACCCACATCATATAGTATGAGAGTGTATATGCTCAATAGACATGTTTTTGTGTATTAGGTTGCAAAACAAATCAAATGGAGTGTTCAGTTAGTCAGGGCCTTGGACTGAAGCTCGTCTTCTCCTGTCATGATTCACCTTCTCTTTGCCTGCTCTATCAGAAACAGCACAGTTCTGAATTCCAAGATGATCACTGTGACAATCAAGCCCACCCCCAGTTCACTCTCCGCCCCAGTGGAGATAGAGTTCTCCCACCTGTACAATGTAAGCCAGGTTGCCCTCCTCTCATTTGATACAGTCACTGTGTTGCCCGAATGATGCATTCATTCATTCATTATCCGTACCGCTTATTCCCGCTAGTCGGGGTCACGGGGGGGCTGGAGCCAATCCCAGCATCTCCGGGCGAAGGCAGGGTACACCATGGGCAGTTCGCCAGTCCACCACATGGCCAACACGCACACACACACTCACACCTACGGGAAATCTAGAGTGACCAATCAACCTAAGATGCATGTCTTTGGACTGTGGGAGGAAACCGGAGTACCCGGAGAAAACCCACGCAGGCACAGGGAGAACATGCAAACTCCACACAGAGCAACCCAGACCGCCTTGCTGTGAGGCGACAGTGCTAACCACCACACCACCATGTCGCCACCCGAATGATGCATGTATATTCAAATGCAGTGACAAAATTTCAAACACATTTGCTATTCAAACTTTGAGTCTTTATTTTAGTCTTTAGTCTATTGTTGGTACAGTGATGGAAATACTTGTGTTTAAAATCACTGACCACTTCATTAGAAGCATCAGCACCAGGACATCAAACTCCATTATTGTAGGTGCACTTACACCTGCGTATGGATGACCAATCAGAGTCCACCTGCTGCCGTGCACAGCCAGCCAGCCACCACATCCCCTGTTGGGCACTGGTCAGTTTCTGACCACATGATGGACTTTCTAAACACTTTCTGTCACTGATGGATTGAGAGTGGCCTGCCACCTGCAAATGTCTGAATCTGACCATAGGACCATGAAATCTCTCCATGTATTATTCAGATGGCAGAATATTTTGACCACACCAGTGACACTGACAAGGTGGTGACATGCTAATTAGGGAGCTGTGCTCATTCGAGTGTATCAGGCTCGGCAGAGTTAAACTGGGCAGCAGTGAAGCTGTGAATCTCTAACAAAGTGGTCACTATCAAAGTGGTTATTATAATTTTTATAATGCGCTTCTTTTATATAACTTATTGAAACTTCACAGATATCCTTCATAGGGAAATATTTGTAATGATGTAATGATGAAAATAATTTGACAGTAGAAAAGTACAGAAATAAAACGGAAAGAAAGGATCTGTTTTAAAAAGATTTTCATTGCCTTGAAGCATGCATCCAAAAACCAGTATCTTAATTTCTTTTGAATCACTTTGCCTTGCCTTCTGTCAAAATTAGCCAAGAGAACATTTCAACACTGCCATGCTAGATTATCTTAAGCACTGTTTCAGGACATAATGAGTCAATCAGTCTGAAAGGTACAAATTACTTGCTTTAAAAACAAGTGTGAGATCCTGAAGGGAAGTAGCGTCATTCAGCTTAGAGTGTGTAAGTTCTGAATCAGGTACAGTCAGGTGCAACACTGTAAAGAGCATTCAAAGACTCTAGAATAGCAGAGCATTGGTAGAGGCTCATATTAATGACCTTATCCATTTGTGACTTAAATCAGAGTTGTTAAAGACTAAGAGACATACAAAAGGCATGCCTTCATGCTTAGTCCCTCTTAATCTTGCTTTGGAGAAACAATATCAGGTTTTATGCATTACATTTCCTTAAATTGACATTTATTCTTATGATTAGTTATCATTATTTATAATAATTATGACAGTACGTAGACAATTGACCTAATGCAGACTTCAGCAGAGCTCAGATGAATAAATACAAAATTGACACACACACACACACACAAATATATCTGTTTGTCATTGGTAAAGATATGGAAGTAGACTTCTTGTTGCTGGTACATTGTTTGCTTTTTAATGCTGCTCAGTGATAAACTGTAATAACTGTCTCTCTCTCTCTGTTTGCACAGGGAACAACCAACCAAACCTGCATTTCCTGGGATGAGAGTGACAGGTAAGAGGCTGGCTCTCATTGATCTCAGATCTTTTCTGTTTGCTCTGCTGGTTACTGGTGAAAGTCCAGTTGGAGTTGGGGGCAGGGTGATATTAGGAGGCTAGTATCATAGGATGGTGACACAGCTAGTGCGCCACAGGAGATGTATCACCGTAATGTCAGAGACAAATATATGTGGGTGTGGAGCAGTACGGGCAGTTCTACAGTGATGCTTACCAACCCTGGCCATCGCATCCAAGTCAGCAGTGGGAACTCTCCAAGTCACACTCCCCCCAGGCTGCTTCCTCCCGTACACACACCAGACGCCAGAATGACGAGAGTGCGACGACCAACTCGTTTGCACACATCACAGGACCAGAAACGGGGCCAAGGGATGGAGAGATAGAAACAAAGCAAGCGTCAGAGAGATGGAAAAGGTGACCGAGTGACATTAAGTGAGAAGGACAGGGAGAATGAGTCAAGCAGAGGAGAGGTCGAATCATCTGGCGTAATTCCGCACGCCAGCGATGGCCTGTCTCAGGCACACTGCTGCTTCCTTCCCTACGCCACCATCTGCTTGGGTGCTCTTTGTCTTCTGATGGGGGTGGAAAGTGGGGAGGAGTGCGCGTAGGGAGGTGAGAAGTGAGGAGGGCATGTGATAGAGGGAGCGAGCAGATATGTGACGGAAACATTTGCATTTAGATGGATAAGCTCAGTCTTCTTTTCATGGCCCCAAACTTGGATGCAAACATGCATTCACCTTTTTACCTAAAAGGGTGGCCAAAAAAATCCAAAATTGGAGTTGAGTAAGAGGAAGGCAAGAGGAGTGTGAGGAAACCCAGTCAATTGCGCAAGTGAGAGAGAGTCCGGAGCGAGAGGAATGGAGGCCTGTGATAGGGGACAGAGTGTCAGAGAGAGATGCGAAAACACTAAAATGTAATCTACGTGTACGCTGACAAGAAGGGGAAACGGGGGAGGGAGTGTGTTCGGTGCAAAATTAAAATCCATCTTGGACAGCTGCTATGATTAATGAGTTAATATTTGGGGAAGAAATTGGAATGTGAAGAGGCGTCCTTGTCACTGCGGGTTTTGTTGATAACAGCTTGAAGGAGTGTGGCTCTTGTGGTGACTCTCACTTCAGTCTGCACTATCAATATGAGGGTCCACCACCAAGGCAGTGATTCCACAACATACAGTACAAGACTCCGCTAATTGATTCTTGTTAACCAAGCAGTGTGGTGGTCCATGTAATGAGCAAATGCTGTTTGTTAAGATATGTTCTTTCATCATGGTTTTGCGTGGTATAATCTTTGGCTCTATGGTTTTCCCCATTTTGGCTGGCTTTTTTCTCATGCATGTGTTCTTGGTATATCTTCCACTGTTGACATTCTCTCTTTCTCTCTCTCTCTCTCTCTCTCTCTATTTATCTTTCTCACTCATTTACACACAACACAAATGCACAGACCACACATCTGCTTAGTAATGCAATTACACAAAGGTGTTTTGTTGTCTATAAATGTGTTTGTGGTCGGCAGGGAGACCTAATCAAATCATCCACAGAGACTCTACAGGGGGTGATAATATATCTGATTTCAGACATGATGTTATTAACACAGAGCCTTCCCCTGGAGCTACAGACATGGCCCCTCCCAGGGTTCTCCACCAGCCCTTGTGTGCTACGTCTACCCAAAGCTCAGGTTCTGGAGTCTCTCTGTGCACTGTGGGTAACCCTAGCTCAGGTTGTGGAGTGGTCTATGGATGTTTGGAGTGTGTAGTTCTGTGTCACAGCTGCCCTTATAGGATGTTGGGTTTGTGTTAGCCTATTTGCCCACTACACTATGGTGTAAAGTAGAGATTAGCATGTTAAACTGCTGGGTGATACTATGTGACACTGTAAAGGAAAGAAAAAGTTTTCATTATATTGTTGTTGATCATCTTATCATGGCCAAGCTCACACTCTTAAGTGGGTCTCTGTTTAATCAATTAGATCACATTTATATATGCAGTACATATAACAAATGTACTCGGGACCTAGGTAATTGGATATGAAACCACCGACATACTAAATAATATATTTATGATTTGAACACTTATTTCCCTCAGACACCTAAGTTACTAGATAAGTTGTCTTGGAGCAATAAAATGGATGTCACAAAAACTATTAAACTTGACATTTGTTTTCCATGTGGAATTCACCTTTCTAGTCATAGTTTCATCAACTATTGATGAAGGTCAAACTAGCTAAAGTTTAGCCACTTAAATGTTAAAAACAATTATAGTTATAATACATTTAAATGCAAAGAATTCCATTTAATTTAAGGTTGGGTTATAATGAGATTTAAGTTGTCTGAATAAAAAAAAATCATACTGTAAACTGAAACTATTAAGTGCCTTAATTATTAGTCGACGCAACTACATGCTAGTATAACTAGTATTAATAGTGCTAGTATTAAGTAGTAGTAGTAGAAAGCATAAGTAGTAATAGTGTAACAGTTGTCTTATATAACGTCTAAGGATTTTTTTCCTTATATTTTTTGTCGCATTTTGCATTGCTTTATAGCTAACCTGGCCATGCAGAAAGTAGAAGTGCACGCCGCATCGCACCGTCTGTACATCTCCATTTTCAGTCTGGTTTCCTGTACTCCAGCTCGTTAACGTCTGAGATCGTATATCGGATTAGGAAAATAGCACTGGGGATTTGATCTTGCTTTTCCTGTGTCTGAATCATCGCATCCCTTTCTCTTCCTGCTGCAGCGCTTCGCTGCTCGGGTCCTGGTCTGCGCGAGCCTGCAGAGCCGTGCCCCTCGACTCATTCAGAACCAAATGCGTGTGTGACAGGCTGTCCACCTTCGCCATTTTAGCGCGCCTAAATCTCGATCTGGTAAGTCCAGCTTCTGTCTTCTCACTTTGATGCTAAAGGATGTGAAATGACGCGTTTGTCTGATATTTGAATGTATCTGCCGTTTTTGGGATATAGGCGTCATTGTCATTCCGTATCAACAGATCCCTCTCGCGCTCCCTCCCTCTCCCCCTCGCGACATGCCAGACTCATAAAGAGCACTCAGCGCGTTGATGTAAAGAATTTTGGCATATTTCTGTAATGTACAGGCTGAGGACGTGTCTGTGTTGATGAGAAATGTCAGCCTAAGCAAATGGTTGGTTTTAACGCAGAATACAAGCATGCAGAAGCCATGTTCCCGTTCAAATGCATTTGATTTGCATACATTTGGTGCTGAATCAAAAATTACATGTTCATGATTTGTGGGTTGAATATATATTTCTTAAACATTATATAATTGTAAGATACATTTTGCACCAACCTGCATTATATTCTATGAAAATGCAAATAGCTTAAAATTCTGAGTAGAGTGTTGCAACACCACACATTTTTTTACTGGATTATTGCATTTGCCATTGCTCCTGTATGAAGGACATAATCATTGTTTTTATGAAATTGCCCCAAATTATAAATCCACCTGATGTCACTCCAGTTCATCGTGGCCTAAGACATCTTTGCATAAAGATTCTGTATGTTTACCCTAAAAGCATATATTATCCTATCCTGTGGTTGTTCATTTAAATAACTCCAGCGTGCTTCATTTTGGTGACAAAAAGAGCAGTGTCTTTGTGTGGATATTTCATTCAATGCGATTAGTTATTATTAGACTGGAAACTGCCTCTGAAGCAGTTTGTTCAGTAGTTGCCCTGGTAACAGCATGGGCAGCAGAGCCTCTTAAAGCTATAGAAGGCACTATAACATTCCCGTTGTGATTCTTGGCCCAGATAGTCAGTAGGCCACAGAGCCCTGGCAGGGAAAGGAAACCCACTAACCGTCCGCCCCCGTCCTGAATGCTTCCTCATAATTCATGAAGCGATGATTTTTTTGGAATTTCTTTTGTGTCTGATGTGCTTTTTTTGCGGTCACATTTGTATACTCAATGTATTATTGGTGAAGTGCTTAAAGCAATTCATTAATTTTTTTCAAAGTACTGGAAATGAGGCCTTGGTCTCAGCTGGGTGTCGCTGAATAAATCAAGGGGGTTGGACTCAATTCAGCAGTGCTCCCCTCTCAAGTACAGAATGCAGACACCAGCTTGTGTTTCAGAAACAGAAGTTTGATGATCCTCTCTCTGTCCCCAAGCACAGATTGCTTGAGGACAAGCTGGGTTTGGGTTGTGTTTTAAACACAGACTGGCTACTCACAATGATACAAGAATGTTTTTCAAATCTGCACAAGACGATGGCTGCTCTGAATCTCCCGGAGGGCTTCGCTGTCCTTGAGTGGGTGTTTCTGTTTTGTATCCCAGACTTCCATTTGGATTCTCTCCTTTGAGCCATGGCCTGTACAGTAGCAGGGTGCTAATCTCACTCCGTGTGTGATGTCTGCCTGGTCCTGGAATGAGCACTACCTGCGCAGATGGCAGCAGACTCAGGGAGTGTCGCAGTTAGCTCGTTACGTTCCTCGTGGGAAGCATATTAGGGCAATTTGATTGGTGGTGCCGAGTGCCAGCAAAGAAGCCAGCTCCTTTCTCTGGCTTTCTGTCCAGACCCCCACTGCCACACTGCTAATTATTCCTGCCACTACACTTGCCACCTTCTGAATGGCCCATCCGATGGCCCCTCTGTCTGCAACTAGCCTCCTACAGCTTCAGAATGATAAAGAGCCAGAGAAATGGGCTATAGTCTCCTCTTTCGGACTTCCCTCACTCCATCTCTCTCGCTCTCGCTCTACGTCTGTATCTGTCTCGCTTACTTCACCATTTCTTTACACCCATCATTCTGTTGCTGTGTGGTGTGTATAATACACCTGCAGTACGTACGCAGAGGAAAGGCAGGCCCTGGTGCAGCCATTTTAGCTGGTTGTACTTGATCTCAGGGGTCTAAAGGAAAGCAGTGTGTCTTCATTTAGGCGTGTGGTCCTGAGCTTTTGAGTTTAAACAAGTTCTTGACTTCAAGGTTGCATATGTGTAAGCTGTCAATGTGTGGACCAAGGAGGCATTTGCATATTCAGAACGGGACTGGAAGAGACAGAGAATGTTTGAAATTAGATATTTACACAGTCTAATGTGTCCCGTTTGTGTTTCTGCTGTCTCTTTATTTAAAGTGAAATAATACAGTAAAAGTCAGTATGCGCCTAAATTTGCTTTGCAGCTTGTTTTTGCTGCTTCAAAGTCTTGATGTTCTGTTTTTACTTTGCTGATGAGCTCAGAAATATTAAAAAAATAGTAATAAGGGAAAAGTCTCAGTGTTAAAATATTCTTGGCTGTATTAGTAATAGGAGTTGTAATTATTCATTACCTAAAATTACACTTTCATTAGAATTCCTGCCAGTTTCACTGTATTGATCCTCTAAAAACTCTGTTGCATTAAGTTGTCCTCAATTGGCCTAAATTGATTTGCTTTATTTAGTGAATTGCTTTTGTAATTGAATGACCAGTGATTTTTTTAGCGTAAACATTTTATGCATGACAGAAATATGTCATAGTAAGTTAGACTACATTATGTGGTGTTCAGCACCTATACCTGACAGACGGGAAGGTTTATTTTGCTTGTCTCACCCTTAGTAGCTCTTCATCCAATTTGCTACGTACACAAGAAAGATGGGCTCCAAAATTAGATATTTGAAGTCAAACTGGCAAGTTTTTAATTACAGAATCACCATTCTTCAGAACGTTTAACTACTATCCAGATGGAATACAGACAATAGACTTTGGGAACACTGAGAAGTACCTAAATATTATATTAGGAAATCCAACTAATTATTTTATGTTTTCAGGAATAAAGCCAAGGTGAAATAATAGCTATCCAAATCTGGGGATTTATTTTTAGCAAATTTTAACAAAAGCAAACAACTCCATTAACAGTTTACCGAGCACCTGCAGTGATACAAAAGCCGCTTCACAATGGCCAACACAAACATTCAGCTCATCCAACACAAGAGATAGCTTATGAAACTCAAAACACAAAACTTCTGAAATGCTAAACTGCTTCTCTAGACTCAGGAAGGCTCTGATGTGCAAATGGAAGTGTTAGTTTTTGTTGTTTGAGACAGAAATTCGTCAAGAGTTGCCCCTCTTGTGCTGTAGTGGGAAGGGACGGGTCACACTTGGCATTTTGTGTTCTGTAATGTCAAATGTGTTTTACTTCCAGCTTGACCATCTTGAGAACGCTACTTTTATGGAGCATGGTACATGTAGTTCAATAGCTTTACCTCCATCTGCTCCAGAGCAGCATTCTACTGAATGCAGAACTCACCTGGAACACCTGGAACTCTCTCAGTGCTGCTGTGTAATGTGGTCATGCCTGGTTCTCAGAGGTCTGGTACACACATGAACTTCTTCCACTAGGGTGACCAGCTGTTGGTCCTGGAAGAAACCATTCCTCTCTATTCAGCTGTTTCTTACAAAAAATATTTTAGGTAATGTAAAAAAAATCATTTTCATGGTAAAAGAATAAATGAAAATCTGATGCAATAAGAATCTGCTAAACGGATAGTTTCTGGAAGATCAGTCAGTTTTAGTTATGAAAATGTGGTTTAATAAGGCAGACGTGCAAGCCACAATATAGGAATCTAGTGTAGTCTATGTCAAATAATTTATTCATTTGCTTGCTGTACATCCATCCATCCATTGTCTTCCGCTTATCCGGGTCCGGGTCGCGGGGGCAGTAGCCTAAGCAAAGAGGCCCAGGTTTCCCTCTCCCCAGCCACCTCTTCCAGCTCTTCTGGGGGGATACCAAGGCGTTCCCAGGACAGCCGAGAGATATAATCTCCCAGCGTGTCCTGGGTCTCCCCCGGGCCTCCTCCCAGTTGGACATGCCCAGAGCGCCTCCCTAGGCAGGCGCCCAGGTGGCATCCGACCCAGATGCCCGAACCACCTCAACTGGCTCCTCTCTACATGGAGGAACAGCGACTCTACTCCGAGCCTCTCCCGGATGACCGTGCTCCGTACCTTATCTCTAAGGGAGAGCCCGGACACCCTGCGGCGAAAACTAATTTCGGCCGCTTGTATTTCATTCATTCTTTCGGTCACTACCCAAAGCTTGTGACCATAGGTAAGAGTTGGATTGTAGATTGACCAGTAAATCGAGGGCTTTGCCTTTTGGCTCAGCTCTCTTTTCACCACAATGGTCCAGTACAGCGTCTGCAATACTGCAGCCGCAGCACCAATCCGCCTGTCAATCTCTTGTTCCATCCTTCCCTCACTCGTGAACAAGAACCCGAGATACTTAAACTCCTCCACTTGAGGCAAGGACTCACTCCCGACCCAGAGAGGGCACTCCACCCTTGTCCGACTGAGTACCATGGTCTCAGTGTTAGAGGTGTTGATTCTCATCCCGGCCGTCTCGCACTCGGCTGAAAACTGATCCAGCGAGAGCTGTAGGTCTTGGCCTGATGATGCCAACAGGACCACATCATTCGCGAAAAGGAGACGTGGAATCCTGAGGCCACCAAACCGAACCCCCTCCGCCACTTGGCTACACCAAGAAATTCTGTCCATAAAAGTTATGAACAGAATCGGTGACAAAGGGCAGCCTTGGCGGAGTCCAACTCTCACCGGGATCCAGTCTGACTTACTGCCGGCCATCCAAACTCCTGCACCTGGATCCAGTCCCCCCCAGAGGAATCCCCGAGGGACACGGTCGAATGCCTTCTCCAAATCCACAAGGCACATGTGGACTGGTTGAGCAAACTCCCATGCACCCTCTAGGACCCTTGCAAGGGTGAAAAGCTGGTCCAGTGTTCCACGACCAGGATGGAACCCACATTGTTCCTCTTGTAACCAAGGTTTGACTATCGACCGGACTCTCTTCTCCAGTACCCCTGCATAGACCTTATCAGGGAGGCTGAGGAGTGTGATCGCCCGATGGTTGGAGCACACCCTCTGGTCCCCTTTCTTAGAACGGGGAACCACCACCCCGGTTTGCTAGTCCAGAGGCACTGCCCGATGTACACGCGATGTTGTAAAGACGTGTCAGCCAGGACAGTCCCACAACATCCAGAGCCTTAAGGAACTCAGGTCGGATCTCATCCACCCCCAGAACCTTGCCGCCAAGGAGTTTCACAACTACCCTGGTCACCTCAGCCCTAGTGATGGGCAAACCCCCCGTCCGAGTCCTCCAGTTCTGCTTCCTCTGTGGAAGGCGTGGTGGTGGGATTGAGAAGATCCTCAAAGTATTTCTTCCACCGCCTAATGACATCTCCAGTCGAGGTCAGCAGATCCCCAGCCCCACTGTATACAGTGTTGGACGGAAACCACTTCCCCCTCCTGAGTTGACTGAAGGTTTGCCGGAATCTTCTCGGAGCCGATCGAAAGTCACTTTCCATGGTCTCACCAGACTCTTCCCACACCCGAGTTTTTGCCTCTGCGACAGTCAAAGCCGCTATACGCTTGGCCCTCCGGTACCCTTCTGCTGCCTCCAGAGTCCCACGAACCAACCAGGCCCGATAGGACTCTTTCTTCAGCATGACGGCCTCCCATACCCGAGGTGTCCACCACCGGATTCGGGGATTGCTACCATGACAGGCACCAACAACCTTGCAGCCACAGCTCCGGTCTGCCGCATTAACAATGGAGGCACGGAATAAAGCCCACTCGGACTCAATGTCTCCGGCCTCCCTCGGAATGCGGTCAAAGCTCTGCCGGATGTGGGAGTTAAAGGCCTTTCTGACAGGTTCCCCTGCCAGATGTTTCCAGCAAACCCTCACGATACGTTTGGGTCTGCCAGGTCTGTCCGGCATCCTCGCCCGCCATCTGATCCAACTCACCACTAGGTGGTGATTGGTTGACAGCTCAGCTCCTCTCTTTACCTGAGTGTCCAAGACACACGGTCGCAAGTCTGATGACATGATTACAAAATCGATCATCGAACTGCGACCTAAGGTGTCCTGGTGCCATGTGTGAGCCCACTCCAGCCCTCCGCCTTTCACCCTGGGCAACTCCAGAAAAGAATAAAGTCCAGCCTCTCTCGAGAGGATTGGTTCCAGAACCCAGACTGTGTGTGGAGGTGAGCCCAACTATATCTAGTTGGTATCTCTCAGCCTCACACACCAGCTCAGGCTCCTTCCCACCCAGAGAGGTTACGTTCCATGTCCCAAGAGCCAGCTTCAGTAACCGAGGGTCGGTACGCCAAGGCCCCCGCCTTCGGCCACCGCCCAAACCACAATGCACCGAACCCCTAGTACTACCTCTCCCACAGGTGGTGGGCCCATGGGAAAGTGAACCCATGTAATCCCTTCGGGCTGTGCCCGGCCGGGCCCCATGGGTAGAGACCCGGCCACCAGGCGCTCGCCGAGGAGCCCCTCCCCAGGCCTGGCTCCAGGGTGAGGCCCCGGTAACCCTGATCCGGGCAAGGGTATCTGGGTCCTGTTTTCATATTCCATTGGGGTTTTTATTTGGACCACTCTTTGTCTGGCCCATCACCTAGGACCAATTTGCCATGGGAAACCCTACCAGGGGCATTGCCCTCGACAACCTAGCTCCTAGGATCACATGGGCACGCAAACCCCTCCACCACGATAAGGTGGTGATCCATGGAGGAGCTTGCTGTACATGAACATATACAAACAAAAAAAAACATCCAGACATCACAAAACATAAGTACAACCCTGACATCGCTATCAGCTCTGTGTTTGAGCTTTTTAGGCCTTGTTAAGGTACAAAACAAAAGATCATATAGAAGGCAAATTTCATGTATCCTCTTTGGCCATACACTTCTGCGAAGCAGCTACACACACACACAAATGCAGGCACACACCCTGAGAAGCAGTTGAACCGGTGACTGCGTGTAGGGCAAGTATGTGATCAACCAATAGTGGTGAGCGAGAAGGATGGGACCTATACAGAATGTTCGAAGCAATGCCTAATCGTCCGTCCAGTGTATGGTAACTGCAGAAAGCAAAGGTCCACAAGATAGGAAAGACAAATCTATTTTGTCCAAGAAAACTGTACACTGAGTGATCACTTTAATTCTTTAATGTGCGAATGATCATGTCATTACTCTCCTACTCTGCTACATACTCTATGGTGCACATAATGAAATGGCATATAATTCAAATTTTACCTGTGTAACTAGTATATGTATAGAGAGAGAGAGAGAGAACGAGAGAGAGACTGAAAGGCAGGAATGAAAGACAGCACAGAGGAACTAATCATGGCTACACTAAGCACAGCACTAGGTCAATCAACGCAGGAGTGCATCAGACAAGATCCAAGATGCACTGGAGGGGGAAGCATGTGCTAAGAGACAAAGCAAAGTGGCACAGTGTGATCGTTGATAAGACGCAGACAGGAGCGAAATAGATGTGGCAGTCCCAAGTGATGGAAACACGGAGTATGAAAAATACCAGGAACTGAAAGACAAAGTAGAGAGAATGTGGAGGCTTCCAAGTTTGTCCCAACACTGGCAGTGGCACTGGGAGCTGTGATCCCTAACGTGGAGCCTCATCACATCCCAGCAATGATGACATCAGTCACGGTCAAGAAAAGCCCAATCCAGGGAACAGCAGAAACACTGATAGTGCGTCGCAGTGGCAGCAAATAAGACGTTAATGCTCTACATTATTATATTCAATTACCTTCTATGCCACATAAATCTGACAAAGGATAGGAAGTCTATAATATGTATAGCTATAATATTGGTGAACATAGTAAACTGGCTACTCACTCTTATAGGCCCTTATACTCACCTTTATTGGCCCTTATACTCACCTTTATAGGCCCTTATACTTTTATACTCACCCTTATAGGCCCTGATATTCACTTATAGGCCAAGCTCACCCAAAACATGTGATGGGCATTGTCACTTTCAGCAGCCACTGTTTTTCTGTGCTGTTCCATATGTGTTCATAAGCGTATTTATATAAGTAGGGAAGGACGGATGGGTTGGATGGATGGATATCTTCATTTATTTCTGTGGTGCAATGTACATAAATGACAAGACACAAATAGAAAGAATACAAAAATCATAGGGCAAATATTGTATAAAAAATATACAAAAATAGATTTAGTGCAAAATAATGTAAAACAATGTACAATGTGCTAACTGATGTGTCCTGTAACACTCAGAGGAGCAGCCTCCTCTGGATCAGCATCTCCTCTGGATCAGCAACAGTGAGTCATTCTGTGTAGCTATTGTGGTGGGCAGGAACGACTTCCTGTAGCAGTCCCTACTGCAGTGGAGCTGAGAGGCCTCTGGCTGAACACACTCTGCTGTCCTCCAGTACATTGTGTTAGAGGTGTGTTGTGGTGTCCATTATTCTGATCAGTTTGTGCAACATCATTCTCTCTACATTTGCATTAAGAAATTGAATGTGTGAATATTCTCAAAACTGTGGGTTTCTTAAGATAGTCATAGATTACACCTTTGTATGTATTTTACTTGTATTCATAGAGTTGATGCACTGACATATAAACAAAAACAATCTGCTGTAACTGTCATCCTATAAAATATATAGTGGCTTAAATTATACTTAAACACTTCAGAATCCTCCAAGATGACTCCAGGAGACCACGTCCCTTCTAAGGATCCTCAGCTAAACCTCTTCAGGCCATGCAAAACATAATTGACATGCTTGTCAAAAGTGAGATAAATTACCATTCAGATATCAACTTTGGTACTGTAGCCTGCAACCAACCTAGATGTACAGCCAATAAAATAACTGGAACAAAAGGATCAGTTGTCATCAACCATTCCTCCTTATGCATTACTGTGGTAGTTGTCTACTGTATTAATTGCAAGAGATGCAATAGGCTTCATGTTGGAGACAACAAGAGAAGACTTGCTGATCGGTATGTTGAACACCTTTGAACCATCAGGATCAAGGATTTGTCATTTACAGTGACAAGGCATTTTAATACTAATGGACTTTGACTTATCTGTTTGCATTTATCAGATGTTGCTATGGCAGCAGTGATATAATAAAACTGAAAGAAAAAGAACTGACCTGCACTCTTGGAACTATTGAACCCTATGGAATAAATTATATGATTTAAACATTTCTTTTTTCTAATATAAATTGGATTTTCCTCCTACAAATTCAGGTGCATTTTGCTTGCAGAGCTGATGAAGGACCTCTATCCAAAGAGGCCATTTCTAGAAACACTGTGTACTTCACTACAGTTTTGAATATATTGTGTGCCTGTCTGTGAACTGCTTGGTGAAAAGAACTCACTGCAGTGCTGATTAATCAGTGAGATTTAATTAGGTTCTGCATGGCCATCAGACATGGAGACAAGGAAGGCTATAAACTCAGCCAATTATCTGTTTGAGTGAGTGAGTGTGTGTGAGTGTGTGTGTGTGTGTGCCCTATACTCACGCTGTCCTGTCATTGCTACAGTGCCTTCCTGCCACGCCTCTGAGAGCAGGAAAATGTGGACAGTTCCTGCTGGAGTCCCACCGTCCTTGTCCCTCCGAGCCCTTCTTTAGGACACACACACACACACACACACACAGGGCTTTTGGGTCTCTCCAGTTTCTGCATTTCATCACTGTATCAGTTCACGTCCTCTCTCTTTATGTTTAACGTGATCCCTCTCAACAAAGGCAAGCCTCATGCTATAAAGAGTACACACACATACATGACGACGCGGACACATGGACACGCTCAGCAGTAATTGTGTAGTTCACGGTGCAAGCAGCAGCCATTACTGCATCCGCCACTGCAGTGGCCGCTGTTGCTCAGCTGCATCACCATAGCAACTAAAGCATTGTCTGCGCTAGCATGGAAACGGCATGATGGCTTATGGTGGCAGTCTGGGCTTGTGCGGCTCGCTACATGCAGCCTTTACTCCAACGCCAGCATTTTTCGGAAGGATTTTGCGGTAGGACTGCGTCTCAGGGCCGGTGTGGAGCACCTTTCTTCTCCAAGCTCTGGCTCTCCTAGCAGCAATTCACAGAGTCACCTTGAGTTCTCCTTGCCCCCCCCAGCCGGAAACCTCCCAAATGGCAGGTGGCTCTCTCCAGTTGTCCGAGGTGCAGACACCCCCATACTCCCCCCGCACACCCAGGCTCTGCTCACCCCCCACCCTTCATTTCTTCTTCCCAACAGAACATGGACCCGTCCAAGAGCCAGCTGCCCTCGGTGACGCTGATCGTGGGCTGCGGGGTCTCCTCGCTCACTCTCCTGCTCCTCATCATCATCTACGTCTCCGTGTGGAAGTAAGCAGCTCCTCCTGGTCTCGTGCAGCGCTGTGCAGAGACCCACACCCCGTCTACGCCAGTGACGGCCCTTCACCAAAGCATTCGCAAGCCTGATATCTGCTGCATTACACATGCAAGCCTAGACACTGCCTTTCTATTTCTTTATTATAGAGTCGGCATACAAATGTGTACATTATGCAGCAAAAGATTTTAAGAGGTTTTTAAAGGGCTGCACAGTACATGGTATTGCACTTGTAACACTATTATCTCTCGCAATCTGGTCATTACAATAAGGCACACTTATTACATAAAATTCCACACTGTAAATTGTAAATTGTACACCCGATGAATCAGAAACAACCATTCCTGGCTGCCAGCTTTCTGCTGACCAATATCGTATTACTATGGAAGGCACAGTGAGTAGGTTAATAAAGCTCAGGCAGGCTGACAAATGTGCAGTCATTTCTGTCACAATGGTGCACCTTATCTGTAACCATGACACAGTGAAATATTCTTTCAGCTGTCTGTTTAGCTTGATCCCCATTCGTATCACAGCTGTGGTGTTATTGAAATATATATCTTTGTCCATATTTCTAAGTGTAAAAACACTGTCGTCGGGGTCTCCAGCATGCATCTCTCTCTCTGCGTATTTCTGTCAGAACGTATTTTTAAACGTTATTGTGGGGTTTCTTTCTAAAAAAATGTAATTGACTAAAATAAGCTCCTAATAAAAACCCCCTTATGCTCTCAAAATGTAAACACAAAGGGGGTCTAGTACGGCTTTATATGAAATCAACAGCTGCCTGGATTAATGGGACAGACCCATGCAGTGTAGGGTCTTCGCTCATGTTGAATAGGCTGGATAAGTGTGAGGAGGCGGCAGGGTTGACTAAGCAGAGCCTCCTCGTTCTCCCGCAGGTACATCCGCTCAGAGCGCTCCGTCATCCTCATCAACTTCTGCCTGTCCATCATCTCCTCTAATGCCCTTATTCTCATTGGACAGACTCAGACACGCAACAAGGTAAAACAGTCTGAAGCAGCATACCCACGCTTGCACACACACACACACATTTTCCTCTCTGAAACCCCCTAAAAGCCTGCTGTTTAACCACCTCTTTGGCTGTCTTTCACTGTTTTTCCTTTCCCGCGTTACTCTCCTCTCTCTCTCATGTTCTCTCTCTATTCTTCTCTCTCTCTCTCTCCCTCTTTTGCTCTCTTTCTCAGGTTGTATGCACCCTTGTGGCTGCGTTTCTGCACTTCTTCTTTCTCTCCTCCTTCTGCTGGGTTCTGACGGAGGCCTGGCAGTCTTACATGGCTGTGACCGGCCGCCTGAGAAACCGCATCATCCGTAAACGCTTCCTCTGCCTGGGCTGGGGTGAGGCTGCTCTGCCTGCTGTCTGCTCAGCTCTCTTCGTGCGGTGCTCTCTGCACTCCTGCACTCTTAGAGACAATAGCTCACGCACAGTCCAGGCACAGGATGTGAAGTCGAACATTTTTAACTCATACGACTATGGTAAAAACGTTCGTTTATAGCGTTAACGATTCAGTCCGCCTGGTCATCACACCCCACTCTCTCCCTCTGTCCCCAGGATTGCCTGCTCTTGTTGTGGCCATCTCGGTCGGGTTTACCAAGGCGAAGGGATATGGTACAGTGAATTAGTAAGTATGCTTTCTTACTACAATCCTTGGCATCCTGTACACTTCGCACTTTTTCGCACATTCCCCGTGTCGCAAGGTTCCAGGATTTGGGAGTGTGGAGACGTACGCTGCGCTGCAAAATCTCATATATCTTCTGGCTGAAGTGACCTTTCTCTGTCTGACCTCTTCTTTTTTCCCCCTCCAACCATCCTTGTCTCCCTCACTTTTCTTGCCTCCCCCCTCCTCTGTCATTCCCTCTGTCCTCTCTCCGTGTCCAACTAGCTGTTGGATGTCTCTGGAAGGGGGGCTCTTGTACGCGTTTGTGGGACCAGCTGCAGCAGTAGTCTTGGTACTTTCTCCTTCTTTGCTCTCCACTGTCAGAGGGGAGGGATCCTCCCAGCTCCTCGCCCATCCAGATGCAGTGTTAAATAATGCATGACTGCTTCTAGTTATTTAAATACCTGTTATTGCACCTCATATACAAGCCCTTAAGACAGTGAATGGGGTTTTTTTGCAGGAAAAACTAATGAAAAATATTCCCCAAACTGTGTCTAGCCACAATTGTCCATAGCATCAGTTAAACCCCTAATCCCAGCACTGCAGTGTCTACTGGGAAACGCATTTGTATTTAGACATCTGTTTAAACAGAAAGACATTCATCATAGCCTTTGAGCACAGTAGTCTACTCACAGCGCCACTGCAGATTGATTGGTGTTGATCTCGGCTCCGGGTGATAATGCTTTGTGCCAGTACTTTATCGGCGAGACTTGCTGTCTGTCGCAGGTGTTGCACAATACATATGTCCAATTCACCCCTCTGTTCTCTCTTCTCCAGGTTAACATGGTTATCGGGATTTTGGTTTTTAACAAACTGGTGTCCAAAGACGGCATTACTGATATGAAACTGAAGGAGAGGGCAGGGTATGCCTCATATCACACATCCATGTGACTGGTTGATATGTAACCAGCCTAGCGCAGAGACTCAGTAGCCAGGCCTACCCCTCTCTCCCCACACAGACTACACACAGGAAGAGAAGATTAGCGACTAATCGAGACGAGGAGAGGTAGACGAGAAACAGGAAGGACAGAGAATGAAGTGGAGACAGACGGAGAAGAAGGTTAAACCAAAAAAAAAAAAGCACACCATTTGTTTTAGCAAAGCTATGAGAAAAATGATTTCAGCTAGTTTCTGGAGCATGAAATTAGGCAGAAGACAACAGGGAGTAAATGAGCGTGGTATGGCTGAGGGAGAGATTAGAGAGGGCTGGCTATTGGTCCTGTCAGAAGCAAGATGGCACAGCTGTGCTTATCTCATTGCATTCTTTTGACTTTCGTGAAATCTACAATGTGTTGCTTGTGTATGTGTCCACAGCTTGTCCTGATATCTGGGTGTTGATATGTGTAGTGTCTGTTGTAAAATTGCATATGTCCATATCATTTTTTCATGTTAGAAAATGTTTCTTTAAAGGAAAGCAGTGAAGCCCAGCAAAGGCAATATATTTTATATATATATATATATATATATATATATATATATATATATATATATATATATATATATATATATATATCTTCTATATGATCGATATTGTTCAGCCTGAGTACATTCCAATTTATTTCCACTGATTTAGACAAGTTTCAAATCATGTTAACTTAAAGGTTGTTCAGCTGTCATATGAACTGAGAATAGTGATTAATATACCAAAACACAGCACTGTACAGATCACTAATATATTTTTTAAATTGGGCTTTTACAACCATAACAGTTATTGTATTGTAGCCATGGATCAGTAATGCTAAGGCAAAGTAATGTGATACTCTCATAATAATTTCTATTTCACAAAATTTTAGCATTTATTCACAACCTTCTCCCAAATGTTCGGCTGTAGAGTGAATGTGATATATGTGCCCCCAGTCTGACCCCACTCTGACCCCAGCCTGACCTCAGGTCTGACCTCTTCCCTTTGCTGGGCACCTGCTGTGGCCTCATCTCTTTTGCTTCTTCATCCAACAGCTTCATCTCCTCTCCTGCCATTTCTGTCTGAATCTCTTTCTCTCTTAGAAGAAGTGTTTGTCTGCCTGTGTGATGATCTCTGTTTTGTTTTTGTTGTTGTCAGAGTTACCACAGCATCCTCCTCGCTCCCACTCAGGGCTGTCCTCTCTGCTCCGCCCTCTATGTGCTAATGGCACAGGCGTAGGCCCGCACCAACCATCTCAAACCTTCTCCTAATATTTGTTATTGGTCCTCACTAGCCCTCAGATGGCATATTTACAGAGGTCCACAGGCTTTGCCCACAGTCCGTTTGACATATTAAGTGACTTTCTGGGCTTTGATTTAATTATTCAAAATTTAATGCAAATTATTGAGGAAATGAGACCAAAAGGAACATTAGGTTCAAATTTGTGTGTAGATTTAATTTGTGTGTGCCTGTGTGTGTATGTATGTGTGTGTCTTAATCTGTAAATGGAAGTGGAAGGTTTAGAAGAGCATCCCTTCACCTTAGCACTCGCCCCTCTAGCTTTGTCTCTGCTTTGCCCTCATTCTCAAGGTTCAAATACATGGCATGTTTAATTAAAGCAATTAATGTGTGCTGTTTCTAATTAAGCACAGTGCAGCATCTGCACACAGCTAGCATTCTATCCCCTTTGAGATTGGTTGTGCAGGTGGGAGATATTTTATGAACCGGATAGTCACAAAAGAAAAAATGAGGAACCAGAGGAACGACAGGCATTTTTAAGATAGTCCCTGTAGAAAACGTTGCAGTTAAAGACAGAGGCTGCTTCAGAGTCAAGGTGCACGTGATCCACTGCAAGGCAGAACTGTCTGAAGGATTAAGGAAATCGTTTCCCAGCCTCTGAACGTCACAAGCACAACTGTAAGCGTCCAGCAGTAACTCAATTACACCAAGCAAATATGTTTGTTGTTTTTGTTAGCTCATTTATTGACTAAGTAATGGTCACAAGCTCTCTAGATACAAGCTACAAAAATAACTTATCTGCACAATTACTGTAAATATCTGACAAATCATGCAGTACAAATTGTTGCTACTTTGTAAAACGCACAAAAAAACAGTGAGGGTATATGAACGTTAACATGCTTATTTAATGTTGCCGTTCAAACAAAAATGTGTTTAACGTCATACTAAGCAGTAAATGGATGTGTTCAATGTATCAGACATATTGTGATTGGCTTAAACATTTGCTGCATGATTCCAAGGAAATGGTACATTTAGTCTATGGAGAGTGGTGCAATCTGCAGAAATGGTGTATAGCATATTTAAAACATGTACAATAATACATGTAAGTAATAAGTTATGGTTTAACAAATACTTTCTGGATGCTTTTCTGCATATTTGTCTATGGGTGTATGACACCCACATCACCCACTGAATCTCCACTATAGATGCAGTGATGTTAGCATGTACCATCATAATTCCACAGGGCTGCGGACTAGGGGATTTAACAGTTAAAATGAGTTTTAGTTGTGCACAACCTATTCTGAAGCTCAGCAGTGGCTGTGATTCAAATGTCACAGAATGGTTCACAAAACAATAACTCTATGAAGCTTTCATAGGCTTCCTTAACACAGAAGCAGAGGTGTTCAACTCTGGACACGGATTCCAAACTCCATTCCTGCATTTTATATTTGCTGCTAATTCATGACATGAAATTACATATTCAAATCACAGCCCTTGAGGTCTAGGATTTAATAGCCACACATTATCCAAGACTCAGGTATGACAATCACCTACATTACCTATTCAATTAACTACCAGTGATTACAAAATCCAATCCCCACATATAGCATTATGAGCTCTGGAGTTGAACACCTGTAACACGGCAGTCACTGATTGGCAGAGAGGGTGGAGAGGGTGGGGTCAGACTGAAAATCAGAGCGGCAGGCGACATTTTAGCCATGGACCAGATACCATCAAACAGAGAGTTGTGTGCCTGTGCTGGAGTGACTCTTCAGTGCAGCACACCTTTGCTAGAAGCCCCTCTGGCCCCTCAGCTTACACACTAGCAAAATGACCTTGTAATCCAAAAAAATGCTGATTGCTTTTTAATATCACTGCCCACAGCCAGCATTTATTGGTTGTATTGGCCTTTAGTGTGGAATTGAATTTCTGATATTATGTGGATTGTAATCTACATGTCTGCCAGCTGTGGGATCGATCCGTTGGCTTCGAGGCCAGTCGCACTGAGCTGAAGGCTTTTACTGGTACTTCACAAGCAGACACTTTATGTCTACACACAGGTTCATGTCTTCACGAAGGTAATTTTGTAGGAAGTTTTTAAAGTATGAATGCTTTCTGCATATCACAGCTGAAAGGCATTTTTTTCAGAAGCGAGCCTATGTATTCCTCATTTAGACCAGTCTAGTAACCAAACCTGTGAAAAATACTCAACTCACACTGATACAGTCTATACAAAACCACACACACGATTTTTATGATACAAAACCACACACACGTACACACACACATATACACACACACACACACACACCTTAAGTTATGAATGGACAAATGCAATGTTCTTTTATGTTCTAAAGAATGAGGTTAACCTTGAAACCTCAGTGAGTTTTACCATGGTGTGTGTGTGTGTGTGTGTGTGTAATGTGAGTAGTATGCTTTTAGCGCAGTTATACAGTATGCACATATAAGTATGGGTTGCAGTGCTCGATTCATGAGTTTCTATGTCCCTTTCCAAGACACTAAGTGTGGGACAGATGAAGGCATTCAGCTCAAAGTAAACACAGCTGTAGACGGCGTAGTAACAGAAACATGTGGACTTTAACATGACCAGCATCAAATTAAATAAAATTTAACCTAATACTAACATGAATAGCAAGGACACTAGGTTCCATTGGACTGATTATATAGATTGCTAATTGCTAATTCTCCACAGGATATGTTCACAATATGTATGTCCCGCTTGTCGAATTCGAAATAAATGCAGGAGTAAAGAGGAAGTGCTGTCAGCCCTGCACATCCCGTAGCCCTGACAGGGAGCTCGACAGGGGATTCTGTGGCCACTAGTTCTCTGTGTGTATGTACGTATGTTAGTGTATGTGTGTATTTTCA
This sequence comes from Brachyhypopomus occidentalis, assembly GCA_020368025.1. Lineage (NCBI taxonomy): Eukaryota > Metazoa > Chordata > Actinopteri > Gymnotiformes > Hypopomidae > Brachyhypopomus > Brachyhypopomus occidentalis. Next base: position 1,116,474 of record JAGXOD010000009.1, on the reverse strand, counting down.
GTGTGTTGATTTGACTTTGCAGTCAGATGACAGTGCCACTGTACAATATGACGCTCAAATGTGCCAAGTGCGGAGTTATCTCGTCGGCCGACCTTTCTACCACAGCCACCAGTAACGCCATGTTAGTGCTGCTAATTATTTACCAACTCTTTACTGCTCGACCTTCAGTCCTCTCCTCCTCTTCTGCTTATTTCCTCACTCCTTTTTTTTACGGTTTTCTCCTGATTCATCCCCCGCTCCAGAACCCCTCCCCCTCCTCCCCTCAGAGGACTAGTGAAGCTCACCCTCATGGCTCATGTTAGACGAAATGTGTAGATTTAAACGATGATATAAAAGACTATTAAAGGATATAAAAATGAAATAAATAGATATAAACAAAGGATATATTAATGTTTACAGCATACCATGTATGAGTGTATATATGCATGAATGTGTATGATTGTATGATGATCTATGTTAAGTAGTCTTGAAAAGTTAATCTAATTTGCATCATCTGATAGCAGTCTTGCTTTGAGAGAGGTCATTATTATCATAACATGGGGTGGAGTGGTATGATTCTTAATATATTAATGAAAGACAGAAGGATGTACATGGAGACGAATGTGGCCTGACCACTTGGTACTGCGTGAGTGTGGTTTTTTTGTTTTTTCTGTGGGTGTTTAGAATTAAAAAACGTAACAGTTGGCATAATCCACAATCTGTATTCATCTTTGGATTGTTTTTGTTTTGGTTGCGTGTGCGTGTATGTGTGCCTGCTTGTGTGCATTTGCTCACGCCTACAATGTGTAGATGACAGTGTGACTACATGAGTAGACCATTTGAGGGGTTATTGTGGTTTATTACTGAAAGAAAGAGGAAAGTGTTCACCAGCATGTCTGAATGTCAACACTTTGTCTATTGGACAGTCAAACCTTATGTCTGAAGAACATTCTAATTTGATTATTAAAAAAGTAGACTAAACTGTATTTACAAGGGTTAAAAACTAACTGACTTTCTGTGAGTGTGTGTCTGTTTGTGTGTGTGTGTGTTTGTCTTTCAAACAACAGCAATAATAATAATAATAGAAGTTGAAAGACCACAAACCTGACAGTGAAATTGGAGTGAGATTATTGAGTTGTGGCTAAGGACAGAGAGCTCCTCTCACACCCATCACTGTGTCTGTTCTCCTCTGCCTTCCACCCTTTCATTTCTCATGCCTTTCTGTTCTTCATTGTTCCTTTACTCACATTCACTCCTCTGGTGTTCCTCCTCCCATGTTTTAAAACAGCTATGTAACTACATACATACTATGTATGTCAAATCTGTCTATATAAAGGTATGACTGAACAAACTGTGTTCCTGTATATCTCTGTAATATTTTCCTATAAATGTGCAACCTGTATATCTATACACATTATAGGTGTATGGCTATAGCCTTATTGTAATTAGCAAAATACATAGCCAACTCAACAGACTCATTGAAAAGTATGCTAAAAATTATATTTCACTAAGAGTAAACTACGAAAGTGGAGTAGCACAAACTATTTCAGTGGCAGGAAATACATAATGAATGTTCAGTAACTGAATCAAATAGCACATTTAATTAAAAACCTGTAAACACAAAAAGTATAGATTTCCCCATAAACCTTTCTCTCTTAGACATTTTTGTATTAATTTATTTGCTTTTTTTGTGGGGGGGCGGGGTATGTGTTGAGGATTGACTGTATTTCTTCTCCCATCCTGCAGGGCGTCGCTTTGGAGCTCCTGTGTTGTGCTGCCCCTGCTGGCCCTCACCTGGATGTCTGCAGTGCTGGCCATCACTGACCGCCGCTCAGCCCTGTTTCAGATCCTCTTTGCTGTCTTTGACTCACTAGAGGGCTTTGTCATCGTCATGGTGCACTGCATCTTGCGCAGAGAGGTGTGGGGATGTGTGTGTGTGTGTGTGTGTGTGTAAATTCATATGCCATTTGTGTAGTGATTTGACTGTGATTGTTGTATTGGCCTTTAGGTTCAGGAAGCAGTGAAGTGTCGAGTTGTTGATCGCCAAGAAGATGGTAATGGTGACTCAGCTGGATCTTTTCAGAATGGCCATGCTCAGCTTATGGTAATTAATTTGGTAGTACTTTCTATTAAGTGTGTAATGACATGCAGCCCAAATGTCTTTCTCTAGTGTCATTAGGTTGTGACTTCTGTACTTCCCCACTAATCTGGCCTCTCTGCATTCCTCTCAGACTGACTTTGAGAAGGACGTGGATATGGCTTGTAGATCAGGTAGGATACAGTTCTTTTATTATTCCTTTGCCTTTCACAGTACTGCTTCAGGGTACAGACATTTGTTTTGACAAGAAAAACACCGCTTTGTATATACGACGATGCAGTTTTTTTTCCAGACAATTCAGAATCCGATATGCCTGCTGCTGAGTTATAATGCTCAGGTAAATAGGCCTGTTAGCTCCCTCGCTGGGCCACAGATCTGCCGGCCGCTCCTAATTAAGACCCTCTCGATGCCTTGAAGCCAAACAGCGCTCCTCTCTCTGATATCCATCAGGGGTGGGAATCTGATTATCTCTCTAGACAGGATATCATGCCCACATCTAGACACATAGCATGGATGCGACACAGCAACATGTCAGCGGGGTTTAACGGATGATTTTCAGACAAGTTTGCCTGGTTATGTGCACATGTGTGACTTGAAGACTGCAGATAATAAACAGGTGTAGTGTAGGAAAGAGAGATTAGCAAAATCAAATTAGGCTACTCTGCCAGCTTTGGCACAAGACAGCCGCTTTAGAAATAATGACATAATGAATGTGATGCTCTTGTTTTCTCTGTTCCAGGGACGATGAAGCGCTCCTCACTCCAGGCCGAGGAGAAGTTGACACCTCAGCAGATCACCCTGCAGAAGGGCTCCAACTTCAACACCATGCCAGCCAGCATGGCCAAGGTTCACCTGCAGAACGTGGCCGATTACTCCAGCCACACGCTTACTCTGCGTCGAGAGAAAGGGGCCATCGCCGGGGTCAGTACAGAACTGCCCGGGGCCAAGTCCATCTACATCTGTGACGGGGAGCTCTTCAAGCAGCTTGATGGGGATCTAAACCGAGGCCCAGGGGACAGCACCACTCCAGAGGGAGGAGGGGTGAGTCAGGGTTACGTCATCCTGCCCAACAACAACAACATGGCCACCCTCAGGCCAGCCAAGGCCGGCAAGGAAGACCAGGCCAGCAAGTACAATATCAGCATTGAGCAGCTGCCCCAGACCCGGCTCATCCACCTGACCAATCCCACTGGCACGGAGCCTGGGGTAGCCTTCGGCCTGAAGCCCCTCCCGTCAGAACGGGTCAGTGTGTCCTGCTCAGAGAGGGATTCCCCTGTCAAGACTGTGCAGAATATTTCCGGTGAGGTGCAGATGACCAACAACGCATGTGAACATGGGGAGTCTGGCACTTCGGGCATGATGTCAAAGAGTGAGACCGTGTCCACACTGTCCATGAGCTCCCTGGAGGTAGGCCACTTCAGATGGTTCGTTGTTTAACCTGAGAGTGAACACGGTCATTTCTACAATCAGAATGAACAGATATTAGGATGTGTACTGTACAGCTCTGTGCTTTTAACCTCATTGTTTTCTTACCTCAGCTATTTGATGCTGCTGTGACTTGACTTTGATTCTGCTGAAAGATCTTGCAACTTTCATTATTTTAATCTGTATAAAAAGTCTGGATTTGGAGGGGAAATTATAGACATCTAAACAGCAGAGTCTTAATATTACAGTAAACAGCAAAGTCTTAATATAGAAAGGTTTCTAGCATTAGCTGAAATGAGTAGATTCTTGGATCTTCGGCATTGAATTGCTAGAAATGGTAGCAAACCACTGCCTATAAAATCTCATCAGTTACTAAAAGGTCATGCTTAAGCAGGGTGAACAGTAAAGGAGTGCTAATCAAATTCTGTGTATCAGTGTGAGTGTACCTGCAGGCTGTATGGGGATGGAGCTGAGCTGCAGCGACACTGTTTGTGTGTAGCTTAATTAAGAGAGGATGCTCTGTCTGAATTATTCATGCTGCCGGTGATGGGCTTGTTTTCTAAATGGCTGTGTATAAACTCAACATGCCAAAAGGCACTATCAAAAAGACTGAACATCGGGAGTGTTCAGAGAACAGGTGGCATTAGTTTAACTCAGTCTTTTCCCTGGTTTCTCATTCTATCCTGTCCACAAATCTCCTCGCCAATGTTGTTCTTTCCTCAACACGTTTCCCAGTGCTGCTGTTCGCTAATGGAGAAGTCACTCAGCGGCTCATGGAGCTGTAATGCACTTTGCCTTTTGAGCTGGAATTTCATGTTAATGTTTATTGTGTAGGGCATGAAGATTAAGGGTGCAAGAACATACACGTCTCAGGAGAGTGCCTGAAATGAAGGAAGCATTAGGTTTATCAAAACCTCAATAACACTCTTTGGGGAAACTGAACAGTAGAATATCAACAAAAAAAAAACATTTACAAAAATGTAAAATCTGTCATTTTGCAAGCCGTACTCAAAAGGCGGAAAGCATCAGAAATAAGCCTCTTTAGCACAGGAGGGAGATACAGTCTCCTCCAAAGGTCAGTCCTTGGTCACGTTTTGAACGTTAGCCAGCGACTAGTGTGGACAGCTCAGTGACCATGGTGCCCAGACCCCAGTCTGCCTCTTCTGACCTCAGGCCAAACATGCTCCCAGAATGCCGTGCAAGGTGGCATCTGTGCTGCTGGCGAAGCAGGCAGAAGGTCATACTCTCCTCCGACGGTTTCGGATGGGCTAACGAAAGGCCATGCGGTCACAAGCTGTTTCCTGCACATTCATGCCAAGTTCTCAGTGAAAACCACTATTCAGGCATAGCCCTTGTGTACTACTTAGTCACTGAGTTTGTTCTGATTCATTTATTCTATTTATCCTATTTTCTGATCCAAAAAGTATTCTGTGTCAGTTTTGCTCTTACTACAGACAGATCAAAAACAGTGAATGTTTTTTTTTTTGTTATTTCTTTCTCCATGCAGAGAAGAAAATCACGCTACGCAGAGTTGGATTTTGAGGTACTTACACTGTCCTTTTACCTCAGCTTCTGTGAGTAATGATGTTGTGCAGCTCTGTGTATGTGGTATTGTGTATTTGGTACCATCATTTCCTTTTAATTCGCTTTTGCAGAAGATCATGCACACGCGGAAGCGCCACCAGGACATGTTCCAGGACCTGAACAGGAAGCTGCAGCATGCAGAGAAGGAGAGAGATTCTCCCCCAGTGGACAGCAAGCCTGGAAAGAGATGGAGCGTGTCATCTGGAGGCAGTGATAAGACCAACCTTAGCGTAAGCATTTAAGCATATTTTCTCCATTATCTTTCAGTTTCCCGTCTCTCTCGATTCCCCATTTCCCTTCATTTATCTTGATCTTCCCAGTGTTCTCTCTCTCTCCCCCTGTCTTTCTTTCTTCGTTGTCAACGTATCTGTGTACTGTATTCTCACACCTTTGCTGTCCTTTATACCTTTGCTCCACAAACAGGATAAGCAGCAGACTCCCAGCAAGCGGGCATGGGAGGGCATCAGAAAGACGCACTCCCCCCCATCGTGGGTGCGCAAAGAGCTGGAGCCCCTGCAAGCCTCCCCTCTGGAGATGCAAGCAGTGGAGTGGGAGAAAGCTAGTGCAACCATCCCTCTGGTGGGCCAGGAGATCATGGACCTGCAGACAGAGGTCTGAGAGGCCTCTAGCACTGTACATAGTCTTGGAACAAACTCCACTGGCAGGGAACAGAGAGATTCAGAGAGAGAGTGAGAAGTGAGGAGTGTGAGTGTGTGACAAGCAAAGAAGAATCTGGAGGAGTGACAGCAATTTGGTGTGCAGTTGGTCTGATATTGATGCTCAGATGGCCTTTACCTTGAAGTCAAAGGAATCATAACACATGGAAAATACACTCTGAACATGCTCTTGTAGAAATGGCCCGGCATTACAAGACTTGACCAGATGGGTTTTGGAGGTTGTCACTGGAACATGGGGAATGACATGAGGAACTAATGAGAAGAACAGAACTTCAGGCTGTGAATGGGAGGAGCCTGCGTGTGTGGCCTTCAGTTTCTTACACTCTTCTTGAACATACACACACATAAAACTCATACACATACACAGATGCACTCACTCACATTTCTGTGCACAGCAAATGTCTAAGACCAATATGGATAAAAATATTTGGATTTCTACCCACACGAAGCCTTCTAGCAAAGTTCTGGAAAGCCACAAAAACACTGGAAAACCTCATTTCATAAGCAATCACTCAATATTGCTGTCATCATGATTCTGATGAATTATTATTATTATTATTATTATTATTAATGTGCCACAAAACAAATGCCTATGCTGCTTCAGCTGTGATGGGTCGTATGGTGGTGGGGTCTCCACTACCCAAGTACAGAGGCCAAAGCCATCCGCGTATGACTGTTAATGAAAGGAACACCTGCTCCACATGCTCTCCCACACTAACTCAATGGGGGATTTGACCACATGACCCTACCAAGCCAAAACCGCCCGTGTCAGTGCCACATGAGTGCCACTCACAGCCAAGCATCAGCCAATGGGCCGCCTGCCGCACGCCAGCCATCCATGGATGCTTCAGAAACATCTAGGCAAGGCTACAATTTTACAGTGCCATCAGCAAGAGAACCTCCCCGGGTGATCCTGTTGGTGAATTCTTCATTGCAGACAGGGCATGCCTGCTGGATCAGAGTGGTGAGCCCATCTGTGGATGTGCAGGCATGAAAATGACGACTCTGATAGCTTCATGGTGACGCCTTGACACGCTCATCAGGACTGTGGAAGATGCTGATCACAGTAAGCAAGAGAATGTGAGCTGAGAATAAAGCTGAGAATTAGGTGCAAGCTAAAATGAATAAATGCACAATTTACACACACAAATATATATATATATATATATATATATATATATATATATATATATATATGTGTGTGTGTGTGTGTGTGTGTGTGTGTGTGTGTGTGTACTGTATATATATATATATAATTGTATAAATAGATACAAAATTATGAATTTGCAGAGTTTGAGAGGTTGATTATGTGGTCAGATGATGGTTGCACACAGAGAAAGCACAAGGCTTCATCCTCAGAGTCCTGTTGTACAGCATTGTAATTATTTCCAAAAGAGTTCTACAGAATTAATTTTAGCCTATAAATATCTTTCTTACTGTGCTTGGGGAATATTGTTATTCTTATTATGAAAAATCATTGCGATTATGAGATCCCCAAATCTTGTCAGGTTACTGGACTATATGAGTGTTCTGTAACTTCATGTAACAGTGTGTGTTTTAATATCACTGACTGTCACTCCAGAAGATCTGTACTTGTCTGATCTCCCTATCCAGTACCACCACCCCCTCCCTTTTTTAGTTAACTGGGTCTCTTTGTTAATGTACAGTTTTCAGAGCACAAGATGAATGTGTCATATTTCTAATAAAAAAATATCTATATAATCATTTGTAATGTGTCATATATTTTTCTGCCTTGCTGTCCTTGCTCTGATTGCATTTGGTAGCGTCCTCCCACATGCTTCCTGAAAGAATGGCTTGTTGCTCTTGTGCAGTCTAAGACAAATGGTGTACTGTGCATCTAATGGCATTTGGGCTCCTAACTTTAATGAATGAGTGAACAAACAAATAAACAAACAAACAGACTTAGGGAGTGATGCGCAACAAAATATATTGCGGGGGAGCGTTATGTATATGTGTTGTTAGAGGATGGAGAGAGGGACTGAACAGGAATCGGAAATACTTATCCTCTCAGAACATGAATCTGATCAGCAAAGCAATCTGCTAATACAGATTTGAGTAGTCATAAGTAATGGCGTAGATGAACATCATTGGCATTGTTATTAGATTTGAAGACTGAAGCAGAGCAGGAGTAGCAGCTCGCAAAGGAATGTGACGCAGGCAAAGACATTTAATGTCTGGGAAGGGCTAGCAGCCATTACCCCGCCATTATAAACACATCAAATAAGTAGAATTTAATAAAGATTGGAAAAGTGATGTAATATGGCTACGGTTGGGGTCAATGTGTGGGGCCTATGGCTGGATGGCTAGCTGGAGAATGAGTTTCACCTGTGTGAGCCTCTGATGGCTCTATGTATATGTGTTTGCAAAGGGCTGCGTGTTTAGCAAGACATGCCCCAGGCTCAGGTGAGTGACCGCACCCACAGTGGCACAGGCCTTACTGGGTCTCATTTTCAATGTTTAGTGGTTATGGAACTGTTACAACAATTCAATGTACATTATTTCCAAATGGTTTCTTTGCTGCATCTGCCCCTGGATGTAAAGTAACTGCATAAATGTCAGAACAAAGGCCACAATATTTGACATTCACACATGCATACACATACACCTGCTTCCAATAAAGTCATAGAATGATATGAAAATAAAAAAACACCTGCCCTCTTGTTTTCTCATGTTTGTATAAGTCAACTGTATTTTTTGTAGTTAATTTATTAATGCAGACATCTATTTCCAGAGTTTACTTCCTTAGTCAAGATTAGACTGTCCTGACCTCTGAGTCTGTGAACCCTTGGTTTAATATTTTATGAAGCTTATATTATTCTAGAGGACTCGCCTGACTCATTTGACTAGATGAAATGTTATTTGTGCACTGTTCAAGACAAGTTTGGAGGAAATTTGATCTGTGAAGAAATAAAGTGTGAAAAAAAAATGTGTTTTTCCCAGAATAATTTGTCCAAAGGGCTATAGACATTAGAAGCTTTAATTCATGGTTAGCTGAAGCAATTAATTTAGGAGCCTCTAATCAATTAATGACTGTCGAAAGCTGAGTCAAGCATTGGATACTGGAAAGCAGTGATGAAAATCTTTACATTCTTACATTCATACATTAATTTTCTGATGTGTTTACATTTTTTATTTTTAGGAAACGTCCTGTACAGTACAACAGTTGCAATCTGAATGGTTATTTACATCGCTCTTGTGTTTTTTGACCTGGTCAGAGAAGGTACAGTAATTGTATTGGGCTTCATTCAAATAACATAAAAAAAAACTATGACCACCACAAAACCCACCCTAATTCTCTAGTTTTAACTATTAGATGATTTTTTATTAAATTCTAACATTATATATACAGTATATACACAGTGCTATTGAACGTTTGTGATCGTGTTCTTATGATTGTTTTCTAAAAAGAATTAAATTAATTTTTTGAAATGAACATTCAAATATCAATTTGTAAAGCAGACCTTCCAAATATGGGACAGGAGAAAGTATATATTTACATTATATTCAACAAAAGTAATTTCTCTCTCCAAAATCTTTTGCAGTCATTATTTCAACCATTATTTCTTATGAAAACTGCGTTTTGGGATTTTTGCCCTCTCCTCCTAGCAGAAGTCCACCAGTTGTGAGATGCTGGAGGGACATCTGGCATGTACTGTCCGCTTCAGATCTTGCCACAGTATTTCTATGGGATTGAGGTATGAACTTTGACTGGGCCAATCCAGAGTGTAAATCTTTGTCTAAAGACATTCCTTGATGTTTTTGCTGGAATGCTTTAGGTCGTTGTCTTGTTGCATAACGTTGACGTCCCATTGTCTTGTTCGTATTTAAATGCAGTGTTGACTTTTCACCAAACATAGCATCTGTGATTGTAGCCAAATAATTCAATTTTGGAATCATCTGTCCAGAGAATATAGTTAAAGAAAGCCTCTGGTTTGTCCAAGTGCTCTCCGGCAAAGTTTAAATGGGCAACTTTGTTCTTTCTTCAGAGCTGAGGCTTCTTGAGAGCAAAGGCAACTCTCACATGAATGCCATGTCTATTGATTTTTCACCTGATTGTAGACACATGTACATTTAACCAGATGCTGCCAGAGAGGTCTACAACTCTCTGGAGGTGATGTGTGGGTCGGCCTTTACCTGAATTATTATTTTTTGGAGCTTCTTGTTTTGATGGCTTCTGTGCAGAGTTGCAGTGATGCTGAGTGCCATCCATTTGTAAATGATCTGTCTCACAGTGGATGGATGGAGATGGAATCTTTTGGAGATGGTCTTGTAGCTTTCCCCCAGACTGATGGGCTGTCATCATCTTCTTTCTGATGTCCTCGGATGTCTCTTTTCCTCTCGCCATTGTTGATCTGTGTGTTTTTTATGCCTTGGCACCAGTGAATTGGTTGGTTTCCTCTCCCTTTTAATCAGTGTGGCTGAAATATTTTCCTAAGGCTGTCACATTTGATTGGTCTGCTTAACTGATTACTTGAGCACTCACGTGTGTTTCACCTGAGTCTTTTACCTAATTTACTTTACCAATGCAGCTGTGGTTCTTTTGCACATGTCCTGACCATGTTTCATGTAGTCTGCTGGCAACTCACACATTTCCCTCAAAACAAGTAAATGGAATTGATGAAACAGAAAAATCTAAAGTACTCAAGGAGTTCACAAACTTTCAAACACCAATACACAGTATATATATACAGACCAACACAGGGTTTAGACCAAACACAGGGTTTAAATAGACAAAACTAAATGAGCAACACATGATTACAATAACGAGAGGGCCGGGTTACAAAATTCAAGGAGGGACTACGAACGCACATGACTAAATAAACAAAACATACATGATTGACAGCTTGGGGATGGGCAAACCGTGACACACACACAAACACACACACTTAATTACACTCTTATTTATCTCTAGTTCTGTTAATGTCTGGGTATTTAGGCCAGGTATGCAAACAACTTCCCTTATCACTCACGTGACCTCTAAATGAAATCTGTCACAGCAAAGGTGTAGTTTCTTATTATTTTCAGCAAATAAGGCCGAGAACAAAGAGCTGAAATCTCTAGCAAACTTCACTCTGCACAGTAATGGCCCAGAGCTTATCACCTGGCTCTGGCTGCAGCTTTGTTGATGGAAATGCCAACCTAAAGTACAGCAACCTTTGATATTTCCTTTTTTCCCTCTGTTAAACAGTGAGAAAACACTTTCTTGTTAAGATAATGAGAATGATTTTTTTTAAATATTTTAATGTTGTGTAGCTGTTGATGCTGGAGATTTTTATGTATGTATTTTTTTGGTGACAGTTTATGTAAAATAAAAGTTTTGTGTACTTTTTGTTTAAAGATCTTCTGGTAGGTTTTTTTTATATCATGGGCTTCTATAAACTACACATTGTGTTTTGAAGAACATGTCTTGGGGTTCTGGGACATACTTGCACTCAAACCAGATGAGATGACTAATTAAATGTAATCTGGAATCAATTATATTGAAATCACTCTTCTCAGTGCATCTGCTATGCAATTATGCACTGCGTGTGTTTGCTCATCAAGTGAAATCAACAAGATAACTTTGAAAATGCTCACCTCTGTCAGGCTGATTAGACTGCATCTGATGGCGAATATAAAGAAGACATCCATGGTCCTAATAAGCCTACCTTCAGTCTATTGTGTATGATTCACCTGGGTCATACATGGAAATGTCAGGATAATCTTTATCTCCTACGACTTTAAGAGCAATTGAAATTCACACTATTAGCTAAAAGTATTTTATGTAAATGCTTGAATTTCTCCAAGAGTGCACCCATAATGTTTGTATACATGGTTTAGAATTAATAAGATTATGACTTTTTAGTACACTTCAAAATTACTGGAGACTTCAGAATATTTTTCTTTCATAGCATTTGGAAGCAGTTGGTATTGCTATTGTTTGTTTTTTTCTGTGTGTGTGTGCGTGCATGTGTACATGTGTATAAAAACATCAGATAGTGAATGCTACCTTAAATATTACCACACAACTCCCCAAAAATTACCAGACGTTTACATTTTATTTCATTACATTAATTCACACACTCATAGTTGAAACAGAAACAGTGGAACGTAAATATTTGTTGTTTGTATTTAATTGGATATTAGTGTAGTTGTTCATGATGTAGGAGGACAAATAAAAAACAAAATGTAAGAATGCAAACTTTCAAATTAATGAGTCACAACATTAAAATTAGCTATTCTCTCTGGTACTGCTCAGTTCAGTGCAGACATGCTTTCTGACAGGTTTTAATTAATGGAGAGATAAAGTTTCCCAAAATCAACTAAAGAAGCATTTCTTTCTTTTCTAATATTAACAACTGAAAACATCTGTAATTGAGTTTTACCCCTAAAGGCGCAAACCTCTGCATCTCAATCCTCTTAAGGACTATTGAATGTGGAGAAAACCGAGAGCCACTCAAAGGCATAAAAAAAGTTTGACTCTGGGGATTTCTCCTCTCGTTCTCTGAGTTTTTTGTCCTGACCTCCCTCGAGCTTCCTGGTGTACTCTGGTGGTAATCCCTCTCAGATCCATCCAGAGTGACAGCTGAAGACAGGGCCTGATTTACAACCTGTCACTCTCACTCTGTACACTAAAGTTCTTCTACAGAGGTCTGGCTACAGCCCATCCACACTGATCTGTGTCTGCTCCAGTCTGTGATTAATGTTACCCCTGGTTAAAACACCTATTTAAACAATTGCACACAACACACACACACACGCACACGCACACACAAACACACACACACCTACATTTTGTTGTGACATACTTCCTGTCTGCCTTAGTTCTTGGTCTCACTGATACAGCTTCCTCCTGGTTTACTTCAGGTCCTATCTCCCTGACATGCAACATTTCATCTGTATTCTGCTTCACAAATCCTCCACTGGTTTCATTACTCAGGGTGTCTATGATATCTGTTCTTGGCCCTCTCCTTTTCATTATTTAAATGCTTCCCCTTGGCCAAATTATTTACCACCAGAGCTTCAGTTTTCAATATTATTGCAATGACACAGATTTATATCAGTACCAAAGACATGACAGCCTTGTTATTCACTTATTTACAGCTTTATCTGTGCCAAAATGAACAAAATTAACTCAAATTTTCTCAAGCTTAACACTGATGAAACCAAATTCCCCAGACACCTCTCCCTAGTCATTCAGATCTGAGTATTGATATTGGTGTCAGACCCTTTCAACCATTCTTAACCCTTGAATAATGTTTGGCAGTTCTCTCAGTTTTCTCAGCAAAACTGCTCTAGTAACCTACCCCCACATTACAAACCAAACTCCAATACACAATATAAATGATGTAAAAATCTGCCTTATCAAAGCATACAATGCCCTTTTTATTAGTCTGTCAATTCTGTCAATCTGTCAATTCTCACGTGAAACTAGAACACATTAAACACTCAGTAGCTAGGTATGTTATACATATTCCTCAGACATCCACATCTGACACTCAGGTCCTCTCTGTGGATGGTATGTCATTCAAACATTTAGACCACAAAATTTATTCCCATAGAGGTAAAAAGACATAACATTAATTTCACCTTTCAAGCCACAATTACAAATCACATTTTTGGCCACAGTGCTCTTGCTTTTCCTTTTGTTCATTGGTAACAGTTTGGCTGATGTTTAATGTCCCATTCTTCTTGTTGAATGATCTTGTAAAATGGCCTTCAGTTTGGTCCTATATCAGTACAATATTTATTAAGAATGAGTCACACAAAATAGTAAAAAATCCCTTTATTATTATAAATTTACCTTTGTTCTTTACAATAAGTGCATGGAATACAAATGAGAAAATATTTCCAAGAAGGAAAAAAATCAATTAAAATGGATTGTCAAAGTGTTTGTTTATATAGTTTTGTGTGAGTCTGAATACAGATTATGTCAAGTTGTAGATACAGAACACTAGCCAGAAAGAATCAAAGTGACGTTAAATCTAACCTCAGCATAGGGCTCCTTGAGCACCAGCAAACGTCAACAATAACTTCTAATGGATACTGTTGCTTGCATAATTGGAAAAGCCATTAAAAATAAATCAACAATCGTGCTTAGCTCTGCAGCCGTAATAGCCAGCCCATCAGCTACTCATTCATTTGAGACCCAATACAGGGGGAGTGTACAACCATTTCACAAGACAAACAATGCATCTTTTAATCAAAGGACCTTCACCAACGATTCCTGATTGTACCTTTTCAAAGCCCCAGACCATTATTATAATATATTATTTCATACTTTAATAACATCAGCAGTTATAGATGTTACTAATAAAGTTTTTTTATGGTGAAACAGCACTAAATTTATAGTCATCTTTCCTCATCACATCACTAATTCTGACATTTGTATATTCTGTTTACTATTTCTTATGCTTGTTTTTCTTTTGAAATAAATTATAGTTTTCTTTATGCTGATTCATTCAAGAAACCCAAATGAACACAGCATGCTGGCCAATTTGACAGCTACAAATATTTAAGGGTGTTCATTTACCAACTTTTCTATCTGAAAAACTCAAAATAACACTCTCCATCCAAGGGCATATTCTTGAAAATCAAAATAAAATGCAGAATCTACTGTCAATTACAAATAATGGCATCTGTACCATCCCTGGATTTTTTTGCAGCATGACCACTGAAGCTACAAATGGATGCCTTTGTGAGGTGGCTCTTCCGAGAGCAGAAGGTGCCAGAAAACCTTTCATGCTAATAAAGCAAAGTGGAGCTTGATTTGACTGTGGAGATGACTCACCGGCACCGGGGCTCCACTAAAACATCCAGGCGGGTGGAGTAATAAGGAGAAGCAGACCCTGCCTAACGATAGTGCACTCCCTCCCTGTCAAACTCTCATTTCTACCTGGCAAATGGGAGACAACTTAAAAGGAACTTCATAAAACAGAAGGATATTTCATTATTCGTCCGTCTTGGTCAACAGGATACCAAAATGTGCTCATAATCATTTTCACATCTTAGTGGAATGGTGTATGTCGTTACATACAAACATATATTTCACTGCCTTTTGACAATTTTGTGTAATAAGTACTGAAGGAAATGTCATCTTTGTGCATGCTTTTTTTTTCTTTTTAATATTCTGTACAATACCCTACCCAAAGGCCCAGTATTTAAAAGGACTACACCAGTTGCACTTACATAAATGTTGGTTTTAGGGCCTGAAAATCTCATAAAAATGGCTAAACAGCAATGGTACAAAATATAATGCAGATCAAGCTATAGCACATTGTTAGAAATTTGGCAGTGAAGAGACAGGAGATCTGCAGTCTTCATGTTTATTTGTGCACATGGAATATCTTAAGCTATATATTTTTTACAGCATGATGCAGCTAGTCCAATATTACCCAGTGAGATTATCAAGAGTGAGTGCAAATATGTAACCTGTGTTTGTGTTATTGAACAAATGTCCATAGGAGGTAAATGTTCATTTTAAACTTAGCGCTTGTGTGTGACCAATGGCTATATATTTCATTCACGCACATAATGTTTAGTGTAATTTTATTATGGAAGTTTATTGTGCCTTCAGTTGATTGCACATTTGGAGTTTTGTAATTTAAATATTTATCTGGTTTCATCATAAAGTGACTAGTGCTACTAGTTTAAATAACTGAAATCAGATATTCAAATTTAATTGTGGTCACTTTAACTTTTATTTAAATAACTAAAGGATATTTATTTTCTCTTTAGGAACAAACAGATATTGTGACATGAGGTAAAGGCAGGATGCCGAGACAAGATGCACTTTAAAAAGTGCCTTTATTTGTACAAAATATTGATTTAGCGCTTAGAACACACTGAACACGTAATAAAACTGACGAGTGAGACAAAGATAAGCAACGAACACTATATCGACACATTAAATACCTTGACAATAAATGAGACTCAAGTGAGACGAGCCACAGGTGAGACCGATGAACATACGCACACTGGACCACACCCAAAGGTAATACATACATGGACAAGAACAGATATAGGCAAGACATACACACAAAGGGAGGGGCCAGGGGCTGTACCATGACAGATATACAACACGTGACCAACATGTGACCAAGACAAAGACCTGGAATAATTAACAACAAATCCATATTCTAGCCTTGTACCGAAGTCCACTGCCAGCCATACTATTTAAATTAAAGTTTGCTTACTAACAAAACTGTGTTTTACAAAAATGTGTTTACAACAACATAACTTTTTCAGAGAATACAATGTTCTTTTGTTCACCCAGGCATCCCATTCTAGATGGAAATATCTTTGCCTCATACTTCGAATAGACAACTCAGCAAATTATGCCCTTTGTGGTATGGTTGTGCTAAATGACCTGAAGTTAGCATGTCTGTGCTAATCGAGGATATGCTCCTTCAATGTGCCTTGGGGTGGAATGTGGTGCAGATGTCTGTGCAGATGTCTGCTTTTGGAGATTGATTCATTTTCCTTAGCCCCTCTGGTTGCTGTCACTGTGTTGATATGGCCAGTGGTCAGCAGATTCTTTAAAATCCTCTTACTCTGCCCCTTTTAAGGCCAACGCTACAGTGAAGCATTTCAGAACAGCTCCTCTGCCTCACTTAGTCCAGCTGTACCGATCTGCTCATATATCATGCGCTCAGATTGTCAACTCTTAGACTACATTCTCAAACTCCTGAGCCTGTCCACACTCCACACTCTGAAACCTGCATTCCCCTTACTTCACAGTGATTGCTGTTATGTAATTGGGGGCCATTGTCAAGCAACCTACACTTTTTTCATTATGTTTTTTTTAAGAAAATTCTCACCTGATTTCTCTTTTAACCAAACTTTTTAGGTGTTTATGGCACTGATTACTTCAGCTTTGCTGTCATCACAGCCAGTGCAACATTCATAGACACCTTGTGCAAAACAGTCTGACCCTAATAAAGAAATGTCATAGAATTCAGGTTACATCACTGTGCAGGAGCATAAAGCTTTTTCTCATTGAGTGGTATCATAATTAGATGCATAATTAGAATTTAAACATAGAACACAAAAGTCTGATTCTGGTGATCTACTTCCCTGTAGAGTTTAGTTGTAACCCTCATCAAATATACCTGAACCAGTTAATGTAGGGCTTTAGTAGCATCTGGATATTACAGCCAGATGTTTTGGAATCAAACTCTATAAAGAGGTGGATCTCCAGGACCAGAGTTAGGCACCCGTACAGACTCTCAGCAGATGGCTGCTGTTCTAGAAATCTGATATGTTCACAAAGGATTAACACTAGCACTGACTTCATCTCTGTACATCAACAGCCACTGCATGCAGTTTGTAATGGTCTGTGAAGGGATATGTGTATGCATGAGAAAGATAAATAAGGCAGACAGACAAGTCAGTGACAGTCATGGAGGCTGCGTTATGGAAGGCACCCTTCCAGGTTTGGTAACAAAGGCTTTGCCAGGCGATCCTTCAGCTCCACCTTGGCACCACCCTGATAACACACACCTGCAGCTAATGGGAGCCTCACTGGGACTATGTAAGTACTATTCACTTAGACACTTTGTGTTATCTTGCTATTTTCATCCCTTTTGATTTTTTACCTGGTTTTGATCTCCTGATTGTGGATTTTTAGTTCTGTTATCAAACTGTCACTGAAGCATATATGCCCCTCCAGTTGGTCCTCTGGACCAACCATGCTCAGATCCACACCTCCACAGGCACCAGTTACCAGCTTCCCTAGATGTGTACTCATGGCTCTCCATAGTGTGTGCTTGCAAAAGTCTGTTTAAAAAAGCTGTTAATGGGGTATAGTATTTAAGAGCTGTGGCTGCAATAAGGTTATTATATTGAAGTTTATATTAATGTCAAGCATTTGAATGTGTTCTTACTTGATTGGCCTTACTTGATTTTTATACTTTTTTCTACCTGTCACCCTTCCTGCATACCCTAGTAGTCCTTGTTCTGCTTTAGCTGCTGGCTCTGTTGAATCAATGGACTTGTTCACAGAGTACATTTCCCCGAATCCTGCAGAAGCTGCATGACACCAGAATCACCACCTACCACAACCCACTTCCCTGTTTGATGTATGTCACTGGATTACCGTGTATATATATATATATATATATATATATATATATATATATATATATATATATGTGTGTGTGTGTGTGTGTGTGTGTGTGTGTGTGTGTGTGTGTGTGTGTGTGTGTGTGTATTACCCTGTTTTTTGCAAATTCTTGCCAAGGTTTACCTATACATTCACCTATTCAGCTATACATTCTTCTATATATTCTTCAGTCTCCCTTTTTGCTTCCCAGCTTCTAGACCTTGTCTAATTTTTACATTACATTTCGATTTTCTCCATGCATGTCCTTTGCAGCATATCCTATTGTTGACCCATGCCTATTTTCTGACTACAATTGTTATTCCCTTCTGTGAATCAAACCATTCAATCACTTTTAACTACAAGTCTCTGGCCAATTTTTGTCACGTTACATGTGCATGTTACATGTGCATGTTACATGTGCACAGCCCTGACAGAATAACCTGACAAAGAAATTCTGCAGTGCTGCCCAATGAAGACATGCCTCAGTGCCACTTCCCCAGTGGGACATTCTGAAAGCCAATAGAAGCCCCTCTACAGGCCCACTGTTATGAAGGGCTTAACAACCTGTTAGACTACACTGAGAATACCTCCACACCTTACCTTGCCGCATCCTTTCATGGATCTTTTTCCTCTCACACCCATACTGGTTTGTGCGATCCCTGTCTGAGCTGCTACTGCTGAGGGTGCCGGCCCTACTTTTATAGCTGGTAGTGCTGCCAGCACTTTCACTTGTGCTCTCTCCCACACCTGTCCAGATAACCAATAGTTTCTCTTACAACCATGGCACAAATTGTTCAGGATTTTACCTATGTCATATGACATATGATGTCACATGATCATAAATGCTCCAGTTGAATCATGGGATAGGACAATGTGCTGTAATCGCATACTTCAAAATGGCTCCCAATTCAGTAAACCAATCCTGGTACTTTTTCGGTTACTGTTTAATGCATACTATGTATTCGGACATACTACTCTTTCTACTACATACGTTCTGCTTTGGCGCACTGTATAGGAGGGAAGTATAGCATTTTGGGCGGAGCCCTAGTGTTTTCATTGTCAGTTTGTTCCCTCCTGCTCCTCTGTAACTCCGCCCTCTCATTATTGTCCCCACCTATTTCTAAGTTTAACCCTTGTTAGTCTGGTGTATATATATCCCTGTGTTTTGTCTAGTCCTCTGCTGGTTATTGTTATATATGAGTACTGAATGTTTCTTGTTATTGTTTCTTCTACTCAGCCTGTTTGGTTTTTCAGTGTATGTTCTGTTTAGGTTGCCTGGTTTTTGTTCTGTCTGTTTCAATATGAATGTCCATGTTGGCTTAATGACTTTGGACCGTGATCATGATTCTGTTTATGGATTTGCCCTGAATAAACTTCGCTCTTCTCTGCATTTGCATCCGCCCTGTTGTCGCTCCTCAACGACTAGCGCGTTACATGCTTCTTTAGCTTTGACCCAGTAACCATGCTTTGCCTAGTTGAGCCTTGTGGCCAGACTCCAAATAAGATGTGACATCCAACATAACATTGTATTCACAAAGATACACAAATGAGTAACTTGGTCACAAAAAGGGGATTGTATGCTTTCTAACTTAAAAATAATTTAATCTCATTTGACCAAGTTGAGCAGGCATTCAAGTAACTGGGAGGATGGAGTGAACAAAAAACTGCAGAGAACAAATACCAGGGGGAAGTGCTTTTCGTGGTCAACACCACAAGGTGCTTCTTACAAAGAGTGTGAACACATTACTGCCAGCTAGATCCTGTGTATCACACAAAGGCAATCTTTAAAATACATCCACTTAGTGAAAATGTCATAAACAATCAAAGCAATCAATAGTTATTTTTCATGCTTTTTTACATTACTTTTGTATTTTTCCCTCCTTTTGAGAAAAATGAAGACAAGCCAATGGAATTGATTGATTCTCCATATGAACCTGTGCTGTGATTTTTTTTTTTTTTTTAAGCAGAGAAGCCCAGGGAAAGTCACAGTCACTGCTGAAGTGAAGCACTGAAAGGTAAGAAGCTTGGTAAGAAGCTTGATTGTCACTCTTATGCTTGATTACACTTAGTCAGCTCTTCCCATCTGTTGTCTAGATACCATCGTCCTGCCCAAGCCCTTTCTTTCTCTTCAGTCATCAAACATTGTCATATGAAATAACACCAATGAGTACAGAAGTTCAGAAAAGCCACATATTACTTTTTTATGCAATGCTATCTCAGGATCACAACTTATTTTTACTATTTTTCTTGTTATCTCAATATAACATTGATTTTATTTAAACCAGTGGCCTAATTTATAAACAAGCCAAATTACATTTAAAAACATCAATGGAACTTAGACCTAACAATCACTGAAAAGCCAGCAATGCCAAAATTGTAATTCTGAGTTACTCAAGAAACTACCCCAACTTCCATAACTCAGTACACAATGAGAACATATCAGCAACAGTTCGTTCAAGTAAATGGACAAAAGAAAATGTCTCTATTTTTTTCCACATATGAATGTGTGTGCATATGACTTTGCCTTATCAGTCTCTTGTTAATATAAAATAAAACATATGCATGATGTTCAGCATGTATGCCTAATAAAGAATAATGATGTCATAAGAAAAATAAGGTGAAACCAATTTATTGCTTTAAGACAAAGTCGTGTCAGGGTGAGACAGAAGTCAAATACAGGTTTAAAAAGAAACATCAGCAGGCAATATCAAGCCCCCTGTAATCATATGACAGGCAGGCAAACAGTCCAAAGCAAAACAGGAATCCAAAACTGAAAAACAGGGTCAGCAACAGGAGACAAAAACAAGAACATGAATTAAGTTGTCTTAGAAATACAGGAAAACACAGCAAGACTTGTAACCTGATCTTAAATACACAGTAAGGGAACCCAGTAGCACCTCTCCGGATCATAGCCCTCGCAATTCACAAGGTATTAGATGGTGGCGACTCAATGCCAGTCACTGAACTTTGCAGTCAGGGTACCCCTCAACAGCCATGATGGGGGAGGTTTCATTGGTGTTTACCTCACTTAGAGGATTTGAAACAGGGCTTGTGCAGGGAACCCTAAAATGACAGTGAGAATAGGTATGTAATTGGTAAGTTTAGTATGTACATGACTTCGTTAATCCTTCTCTTGAACATAAATTGGCCTAGGTATTGGAGGCTTCAACTCACAGCTACGATCCAGGCACATACCATAGGTCCCCAGAGTCAAGTCTAGTCTCCCAGGTGGTATAAAGAAGCAGTGCTAGGACAGCAGTCAGACAGCACATTATACCTTTGAATTGCTCTCTCCAGACATTGAGCATTTTCCCATACCCTCTTCCATTTCCAGGAGTCCATGACAGGTACCTTGGTGGGTGAAGGATCACATGGAATGAATGGGTGTTGGTAACCCACACACTGGAAAGGATCATGTGTCACCAAGTGCACTGAAATTCTGAAATTCTGGGAGAACTCTACCGAGAGGAATCAGAATCACTCAGTCTGTTGATCATGACAGACATGAAGAAATGTCTCTAGCTTCTGATTGACCTAGCTCTCTGTCTGGCTGTTAGACTGCGGGTAATAGTCCAAGGTGAAGCTGACATTGATACCCAACTGTGCATGAAATCTACAGCCTCATAAAACCTATACACTAGGGCTGGTGTTACCATAGTAAAGGTTGTAGTTAATTTATTTAATCTTTAACCTGACAAGTGAGCCCTGGCCAAGAAAGCAGCACAATCATCAGGGTGGGAGGGGTAAAGGAAATAATACAGTGTAAGGAACAAGCATAAATAATTCTTTAATGGGAAAGTTTCTGTGGTTCACCAGAACTTTGTGACACAGCTCCAACTCCAGTATCTGACTCCTAATACAAACGACCCCTAGGGATCCAGAAGAACCAGCTAAGGATACATTTACAGAGAAAAAAGAATAAATGAATATGTTAATAATGATCAGAGATATTGAATTCACTACAGCTGAGCTATTGAAAAACAACAAAACAAAAATAACCCAAACAAAAGTTCATGATGAACTGAGCATGGCTAAACAAATAAAGATGGGAAAAGGAAACAGAAAATCAGATTATTAAATTTACTTTTAAGAATAACGGAAACGGAAGACAGGGGCTGGCCAATCGACATCTAATTACATTACATATGCTGATACCAACTGGTGGCACAGGAAATGTTCAGAGCCTACTTTGTGATGCATTCGACCAGGTCCGAATTTGCAGCTCAGGATTCTTTTTCTTATCAAATCACTAGTTCATAAGCCTGTGCAATAAAAATAAAATCAGACGCAATTTTGTTTAATGTGCTGAGTGAGAGTCTATTTCCTTGGTTTCTTGGAAATGTTTCATTGTGTGTCCCAGAACCTAGTGAGCGTTTTATGTCATGGTGTGCGCGCTGGGGGACACGTAGGCCGTCCCGGTTCTTTTAGACACCTTAAATATTCTGGCTGCTCGGATACCTTAATTAAACGGGTTGAATTTTGAGTCAGCATGAAATGGTCCTTTAGCCGCTAAGGAAACCTCACGACTCAACGCAAGCACAACGTTTGCTCCCGGTGAAATCATTTTCAAATGTACGTTATTCTCTCAGCTGTTTCTAGAATATTCAAGAAACATTAAAAATACATGTTTCTTAATATAAAACCACATATCATCTATTTTACCTTTTAGTTTAGTTTGTGGCCAAACTACGTTTTATGCATTTTTATACAACGAGGGATTAGCATTTATGCTAGCGGAGTTTGAAGCCTCAAGATACTGTTGTGGGTTGCCAGCTTGCTAGCAATCGTTTTAGTATAAGTATCTTTATCTAACGCGAGAATAAAAATTGCAGTAACAACGGGAAGAGGAGAATCAATCGTCCTGAAACGCCGAGGCAACGCTAGAAACTGAGGTAAACACCTTTCACATACATTGGGCGAGAACAGGATGTCATGAATTTGCTTTAACTAGAGCCTCTCAATAATCTGCCGTATGAGGATAGATGACGGCGTACGACTCACTAGGTTTGGGGACAAACCCATAGTGTCTTCATAGTAGTAGACATCGTTTGGTACCAGAAGCTTTTGTAGCAGGTCATAAAAGCAGAAGGGTGTTCTACTAAGTACTAAAGATTGTTGTCATCATCGAATAATTATGAGAGTGCAGAAGTCATTAAAAGTGGTATTTTGTGTTGAATTTGAAGAAACTGTTATATCAAAGTCAAATTTATTTATATAGCGCTTTTTACAGTATCTATTGTCACAAAGCAACTTTACACGTGTCTTTGTCCAAGCCTCCAATGGGCAAGCCAAAGACAACACTGGCAAGGAAAAACTCCCTAGAGCATGATGAAGATACCTAGAGAGGAACCAAAGTAGCATGGAGCGGGAGGGGAGGGGGGGCATAGCCGTTGAGGCAGGTTGAGGCTCATCAGGAATAGGTGTACCTCAGCTGAAAGAGAGAAAAGATTAGGCATGTCCAATTATGAATATAAATTAGGGAACTATAGCAGAGTCTAGCAGATCTAGCTATGGCAGCGCAATTGAAATGATAGAGCCAGAAGGTAACATGGGTATGAGGGTTCCCTGGAACGTCAGAACTCTGCCACTCTCTGTCAACACACTTGAGTGTTGCTGTCATTTCAAACTTGAAGTGACATCAACATCCCATCTTTCTGTGACTCTCAATGGCCATGAACCCCCAGTTCTACACATTTATCTGTAATTAAAGTATTTAATAAAATCCCTGACAATACAAATAGGTTTTCAGCCTAGACATAAATATTGAGACTGTGTCTGATTCTTGAACATTGGCGGAGCTTTATAGGAAAAGATTCTGCTCCCTATGGTAGATTTCCTTATTCTAGATATTAATAAGGAGCCTGCAAATTTGATCTAAGAAGATATGGCGGCTTATAATGCACTAAGATTTTTCCACGGCACAATGGGTCAAGACTGTTCAATAATTTGTAGTTCATTAGAAGTAGGCCTATTTTATGAGCAATACTGTATTTAACGTAAGCCAAGGTAATGTACCTGAGATACAAGTAATATCAAACCTTCTAGTTCTAATTTTGGCTGCTGCAATTAGAACTAGCTGGAGCTTGTTTAAGCACTTAGTTGTAAAGTCAGTTGTCTGATTATGGATGATTTAGGTATATACTGTATGTTCAGGGAGTGGTTCATTAAATTTAGTAAAAGATCAGTGGTGTCAGGTAGAATTTCTTTGAGAAAGTGTGTGCCCAGTGAATCTAGTAAGCAGGAGGAAGATTAGTATAATATCAGAGATGTTATTTCAGGCTCTTGGGCAAATGATTCTAGTTCCTTTATTCGCATGGTTGTTTTGGTTTGTATGCCACATGCCACACATAATGTGCCTTATTTTCTCAATGAAAAAAATTATTACTACTCATTACTCATTACTACTCTGTGATGTTGGAATTTGAGCTTTGGTGTAATATGAGTTTTATTCCTAGGTAGTTGTGCAGTTGTACTAAATAAACATATGGGATTGTATTTGTTACTTTCTCTTAGGGTAGAGAGATGAGATGTTTGAGCTTTAATAAGTGTAGTATCAATAGTTAAGAAGGCTCTGTTTCGTGTTTAGCGTTGCCCTATATGCGTATTTCTAGTGTTCTGTTTTCAATTGCAAATGTGATCAATATACCACAACACAATTTTCCCCCTAATTTATTTGTTCTTAAGTGAAGCAACATCATTCTGCAGGGAAATGTTGATTCTAAGCGTTATTTAATTTAATCAAGTTATGTAGGGTTTGAAGTTAGAAAGTCAGTCAGAAATGATAAATCTGGGAGATTTGCAGTAAATCTAGGTGCAGTGGCTGATGCGTGACTGGTGTGGTTGCGAAGTCACTATGTTGTGGCAGATGTGTAGTGCAAATTAAATGAGAGGTCAGAGATGTCATCAGCCTGGGCTAGTATGACTATATTCTCTGTCTATACCATATATCAGTACTAAATCAAGCATATGTCCTCCAGAGTCTGTGGGTTCTCTTTTACTTGGAGTAAAACCAATTGATTCTAGTAAAAACTAAAGGCCAATACCAAACGGTCTTGGGCACTATCAACATGAATGTTGATATCACCAACAATAATAGCTCTTCCAAAGTGACTAGATTAGTGAGGAAATCTGTGAAGTCATTAATAAATTCTGAATACGATCCTGGTGGCCTGTAGATACCAATTAGTGAATAAGGCTGAGTGGGCTTCTCTTTGCTAGCTACATTGTTTGTTAATAAAAAAGGATTTGAAAGGATTTGAAATCATAACCAGCTTTCTGTGTTACGTTTAATGGGTCATTATAAATAACTGCAATGCCGCCTCCATGGCCAGTTAGATGAAGGTGATGTACATGGCTTTAGTCAGGAGGGCTGGCTTGATGTACTGCATTCATCATGACTCTCTTAGAGAGCCTATGCTTGCCTAAGACCTTAAGATTATCTGCAATCTCCAGTGCTGAGGCCACCAATATACAGCTAACTACAGCTGCCAGTGTTCCTATTACTGCTGTTAGTGTGTTGTATTAGTTGTGTTGAGCTATTTAAATTCTTCTTGATTGGTTCTTTGGTTGCAATCAGCTGAAGGTTTGTAAATTTTGCTAATAAATCTAATTTGTGATGGGGTTTGAATGATTTTGATTGTCACTGTAAATCTTTGCACAGTGGTGATGGGAATAGTGCGATTAGGTTTGAGAATGCGGGGCAGTATATTGGAGAGCAAGTGCAGGCTATAAATATTGATAGATGGGTTGGAGCGCAAGATTGGAAATTGGTAGCAGATGTAGGTAAAAACGAAAATATACAGGTCCCACAGTTACATTGCTTTAACTATGCTGAGGCCGGATACGGTGCTGTAATCTGAAAGCGGATAGGTTATTTTGTAGAGTTAACAATTCCATCTGAGGATGCAGTGGACGAGGCGTTCAAAAAGAAGAAGGTGAAATATGCAGACTTTGTGGCTGAGGTGAGAAAATGTGGGTGGCAGGCATATATAAGGAGAGATAGGTACCAGGGGATTTGAAGCTAGCTCTGCTACACGCTTGCTTGTGGAATTTGGTTTTAGAGCCTCTAAGCTATGGGTAGTTGTGAAGGAATTATCTGAAGTAGTTGAAAGGGCTAGGCAGTGACTGTGGAGAGCGCAGGTTAGTTGAAATGTGGTGAAATGTATTATAAAGATGGAACGGCTGAGGTGTTCAGTGTGTCAGGTACATGGAGGACTGTGCAGGTGAGTGGATTTTTATATGGAAAGCAAGAAAGAGGAGGCAAGGGAAAGATGTCCAGTTTCATTTTGTGTAAGCCTGGTTGGTGTGGTGAAACCTCAACAGCATACCATCTGTATAAAAGGAGCAGAAACTAGCATGGTTCACCATCATTTCTGCATCCTGGCTAAAGGGCTTGAATAGACAGGAGAGAATATAAGTGCAGGTAAGCCAAATTACACTTTGGCACTGAGCATGCATTAACAGTGGCAGTGGAGCTGGGTAAAGCCTTAGTCACATTGGCTGGTTGGAGGCAGCACAGTGGGTAAATATAGGTGATTAACTCTGTCGCTGTGCTGTTGGTATAGTGTATGAAGCCCATATGGAACTGGCAGCACTCAGCATGCATTAACAGTGTCTGTGCACCTCGCTATGGCCTTAGTCACCAGGGAGGCTAATGTGGATTTATGTCTAAAGACATTTTGTATGTGGTTGATTTAAAAGTGAGCTTTGAGGTTTCGTGGGCTTAATTCAGCGGAACTCCGATGAGGGGAGGTGCATGATGACCCCTGTGAAGAGCTTGTGAGATTGTGAACTGAGTGAGCTGGACCATGTGTAAAACGTTAATGGTTTGGCACAGGATATTTGACATCTTCTCCTGTTTATAATTATAATACTCTGGGTGCAGAATGCACACACCAGTCTGTACCAGTCTGCAGGGTCAAGCAAGGTCATACACAATATCATAGGAAAAATTTCCCTAAGTGGTATGCTGTCCAGGACTATTGTT
Organism: Brachyhypopomus occidentalis; assembly: GCA_020368025.1. Classification (NCBI taxonomy): domain Eukaryota; kingdom Metazoa; phylum Chordata; class Actinopteri; order Gymnotiformes; family Hypopomidae; genus Brachyhypopomus; species Brachyhypopomus occidentalis. Next base: position 1,089,622 of record JAGXOD010000009.1, on the reverse strand, counting down.
TTATAGCTGTTTTACTGCCTTGGGATGCGTGTTTATCCAGCAGAACCTTCCTGATGCTTTTGCTTAATGCACAAGGCATTGCCCTCCAGTGTTGTCAAATCATTGCTCCTACATAACAGAAATATTGCTAGTATGCCCTAAATCGTAAATCACTCCGTTCATAACCTTGCTTGTCTTTGCCATTTTCTAAACATGAAAGATGGTGAAACATTAATCCATACCTTCATTAGGTCTCATATTGATTATTGTAATGCTCTATTTATTTATTGGTCTACTTCCTAAAACTCTGAACAAACTTAACTGCCAAAGTGCAGACACATAAACCACTCAGATCCTTCAGTAACTACACTGGTGTCTTTCCATTTTCAGTATAAATTACTCTTTAGTACATTACTGGACTTGCTCTGGTTTGTCACTCTGAACATACTGATCATTGCATCCTATTTGCCACCCTTAGGTCCTGTGGCAGCAAACTACTTTCAGCACTGCCTAAGCTTTGAAAAGCACTTTGGCAGTTGCTCTGTAATTGCTGTTCTATTTCATCTTTTAAATCTTAGCTGAAAATTTTCCTCCTTGTGAAATATTTTTTCCCTTTTTCATAAGCTCTGCTTTCTTCATTATATGTGGCTTTTTTAAAATAAACGTCATAAAGTGACCTTGGGTGTCAGGAAGGTGATATATAAATACATCATATGATGATGATGGTGATGATGATAATGACAATTGCACAAAGTCAATGTTCACTAAATGTCAAGCAAAGCCAGCTTGTGTGGTGCTTTCACAAGGGATGCTTCACAGAAGAAATGGTTATTTACAGTGTACAAGGACAGGAGTGTCATTTACTAGTGATTGGTTGCTCCCTGTTCCTCCCATAAGGTTTGTGTTCACCTGTGAGTAGCACTGACTTTCTGTAGAAAGCAAAAATTGGGGCTGTGCAGATGAAGAACAGAGAATGAGTTTTGAATATTGATGCTGTAGCCAGGAGCCACTCTCTCTCAGTAATGAAAGGATTCGTTTAGGACTGTATAACATGGACAAAATTACTATATTTTAATTATGTTGCTGCGATTTTAATACGCCTTGATGTGAACTTTTGATGTGGCAGCATTAAAAACTAAGTTTGTATTTATTTTGGATGATCAAATGATTTGTTACAGTGCCTATTTCCATATTGCTGCCTTCGGTGATATCACTATTGCAAACAAAAATGTTGCAAAAATGATTATCATGTGTTAGATTGTATTTGTGATATTTGTTAGCAATACAATGTGTTCAATCTCTCAGAGAATGTATAAAAGTTCAAAAAGGACCACATGGTCCATGTTCACAATCATCAGTTAACAATTTTAGCAAAGACCACATATGTGCAGTAAATACAACCTGACATGGGTGATGGGCATGAGGCTGGATTGATGAGAGATAGGAGAAGACACCTGAATGGAAAACGTCACGCTAGGTTGCTGAAGAAAGGCAGAAGGGTGGGGAATAATCCCATGCAATGAAATGGAGATACCTGTTGATTTTGCTCATTGTCCACAAGGAAATGAAATCAGTTTAAATAAAGGCACTTTGTCGGGAGGTGGTGAATTTAGCAGTTTGCAATGGCAGCAGGGAGGATGGTGAAACCATACAGAACGGTAGAGTCATGTGAACAAATGTCCTTGCTGTCTCCCTACACAATCAGTTACATCTGATTTGTAGTGGTTTTGTTCTGGATTAGTGCAGTAACCTGGGAGTCAATGGCCATGAGAGAGTAGACTCTTCTTCTTTAATCCTGTCTACCCAATACATTTACATCACAGAGTGATGTCTGCACACCAGAATCATGTGGAACTCCAGTCTCCTTCAGAGTTTTTTTTTCTAAGCACTTTATAACCTGTAGTATAATAATGTAATAGAGATTATCTAGCAAATATCTGATGGACTATTTTATTTCTCTATGGTGAGTAAGACCTGATTCCCTTAATATGCAGGGGAAAAAATTAGATTTGATGGAATGAACTGCTTAGTGTGACAGGAAATGTTGCTTTCCTTATATCCCACTGCTTGCAGCAATCTCGATGAGCATTGCACTGCAGTGCATGATATGCCTGCACTACAAAAAGAGGGTTATATGACTTCTGTCAAATAAATCACATCACAACAATAAAAGTGCTTCCCCATTTGCTCAGGAACATGGAGTTATACATACTTCACATTCATTTAACACAAAGTTAGGAAACCAGCAATGTTATGGCTTTCAAGAGTTTTGTTTACTCCAGAGAGGAATTAATAATTCAGTGTTTTTATATTTGTGCATGTGCATTGTGTTTTGTACATTATTTTGTGCATTCCATTGAAAAGGAGCCATAATGGAAAAAAGCTTTATCATCATGACATAAATATGACCACATTAAGCTCTGGAAAAATGCTTGATTGATGTAATCTCCTATAAAGTATGCATGAATTTCCATCCTATTGATACTAATCATAAATGATCACGGGTAAGATTTCAGGGGGTAGCATGTGTGTCTGTGTGAAATGTATAGAAGGTAACGAATAGTTGGTCTTTTGTCAGGAACCCTGAGGTTAAGAAGATGAACCTTAAGACTTTCCCACACAAGTGGCTTAAAACTGATCATTTGTAACAGTGCATTTTCTCTTATTTTATGGTGAAGATGTAATTATTTGAATCAAAACATACAGATTCATTTGGTACAAATGTTTCTAAATGTTTAGAAAGGGTTTCAACAGGAAGTATTTCAAGACTTCTAAACTGATTTGGACTTCAGAATGAAACTCTCTTCTTGTAGACTATTTTACAGAAACAGCACAATTTGTCTTATATTTAAAAAAATACTGTTTTGAATGCAGTTAAAATATAATTTAGACTGGTATAATTATATGTACTTTTAATGACATGATAATAATAAAGATTATTATATGTGATATTAAATATTATAGAATCTAGTTTACAGAATGCACAGATTAATCAGAATTTACCCCCCCCCCCCCCCAAAAAAAAGAAGGATTGTACCCATGTGTAAACCTGTCATAAATTGTTTGAGACTGAGATTGAGTGAGCAGTGGTGAGTGATAACCTCCTCTGTCCATCCTGGGTTTTTTTCCCCTCACTGCATTAAAAATCCGTGATAGTATCTGACTCTTTCTCTAAAGTCAATTTGTCTTCAAGTACCACTGAGGCCCTCCCAAAGAACTGAATAAAAGATTTATAAAGGCTGTCACAGTGTCTAATGGTGCAAGCTAACTTAAGAAGCTCTGCTTTCTCTTAGACCCAGGGCAGTCCTCAGAGACCAGTTGACTAGGTGGGCAGGGCTGCTGCTTTATAAAGGAAACGGTATCAGAGCACAGTTGCATCTGTCTGCAGTTTCAATCAAAAGGGTCAGATCAAAACCAGGCTGACTGCTCACATCCCACAAAAGGTTACAACCTTTTATTGACCTTTTTCTGTCTTTCATCCCACTTTTTCTGAATTTAAAAACTTCAAACAGCTTTTGCACAATACAGAAACAAGTGTCCAAGTGTTTCAAGAGCTTGAGTATACTGCATATGTTTTATTGTGACATGTTTAGGATACAGTATACATTTGACTGCATCAGTTATTAGATAAAGGCTTATTTTTATATTGGCACCTACTAAAGTCCTATCACTGTGAGTGGCAGTGATTGGGCAAATATCTGTTTTACTCTTCTGACATGAGTTGAATTTGTCTGAGTTTGAAGGTTACCATTCATATTTATTCCCATATTAATCCCAATACCAATCAGTGATTGGTCATTATCTTCAACTGACTGAACCTTTATGAAAATGTTCATATACTAATTATATGCATCTGTCTGACAAAATGATCTTCAAATTCCACATTTTAGCAACCATGTCTTGTGGCTACAACTCAATTAACACATGGTTAAGCCTTTATGACCTTGCTATAACCAAGACTCTGCAAGGGATGTGGCTTTAGTTTTATACATTACAGGTGATATTTATTATAGAATGGTTAAGCAATTAGAAATCATAACAGTATTTAAAATATAAAGTTCAATGACAGAAACTGTTCAAAAGATAACAGTTTTAAAGATAACAAAAGATAAAGTCTTGCATCATTATAAATCTACATGAATCATATTGCTTATTGTTTGCATTTCCTATCCTGTCACAGTAAGTCACATTGTAGAGCAAATAATGAAAATACAAGAATGCATTTTGTCTCCGTGTACTAGTGTTTCATCTCATTTGATTTCATCTTCTCAGTTAACATTTGTTAGCAGAGTGTTATATCATTGCTTTGTCCTTGATCTCAGTGACCCAATGGAAGTCCAGAATAACATCAAATAAAAAAAAGCATCATAAAATTTCAGTGGCCTCTGCAAATAGCTATTTAAATCGACTAGAATGAACAGTCTTTGGTCTCCTTGATGTGGCTTCTTTGCTAATGGTTTGATTCTCCAAAGAACATCATATCTCTTCACATCTTTACCCTGCTTTGTTAGCTAACTTATAAGGACTTCTCAAAAGATGTTAATTCTTGCACGTGTACATCTGCCATCTCAAAGCAAAAAAATTAAAAAATCTGTGCCAAACAACTGCTAGTTTTGTGCTCCAAGGGCAGTTCCTTCTTTGCTGTGGTCTTAACTGGGTCACTGAGTAGAAAACAAACATACTTTTCTGTCAGGTTTGAATCCCACTAGAATACTAGTGGTATTTCAGTTCATGGTACAAACAAATGAAAAGAATGTGCTTCTGAATTAATTGGAACTTCCCTACAGTTTGTAATATCTCTATGTATCCTACCTAAGAATTGTACAAATAAATGAAAACAATGTCTCCAAAATGGCAAGCTATGGGTGCTGTGGCTTGAGATTTGGTGACTGTGTAAGCCATTTGAGTACAGTGAACTCACTCATGTTTGAGATGATTTGAGCTGATTTGACAATGCTCAGGTGGGCTCTGACATTTAACCAACGCTCATTTGGTATTAAAGGGCCCAAAGTGTTCCAAGAAAATATCCCCCACATCATTATGCCACCATTCAGCCTGAACCCTTGATGCAAGGCAGGATGGCTCCATGTTTTTGACTTAGGCCAAATTCTGACCATAGCATCCAAATGTCACAGCAGAAATTGAAAATATTGTCCAGTTTTGGTGTGAATTTATAGATAGGCCTGCATAGTTCAACATTGTGCTAATAGTACATGTTTAGCAATTGTTGCTTAAAAAATAAGTAGTCTGTGGTCAGTATGAGTAAAAAAGTTAAAAATAAAAGTTGGGGAAAACATCCAATATATGTTATATATTATGTATTTGTCCCCATATACATTTGTTGCAGAAGAGCACCACCTCTGGCACTGGTAGCCCTGACTCACACCTTTTCACACCTTTGCAAGCACTCAAGAGCAAACACAATAATGGAAACCAAATAACAAGTAATGTTGACTTGTTATATGTAAAATGTTCAGTATGTTTTCATACTAATATTTGATGTAAATGCTTATTATAATAAACTCACTCCTGGTTGTTCTTGCAGTCTTGCAGTTGACTTTAAACAGAAACATGCAAGTACTCAGAAGGTGCATAATGAATAAATTATGCTTGTTGTATGTTTTCATTTGCTTCAGTACAGGGCCACAAAAAAAATTATAGGATGCCAGGTGGATTTAAAGAAAGAGAAAGTAAGAAGTTAAGGGCTTTGAATGCATAGGATTTAGTGTAAGTTTCAGTCTTTTTTGACTATGACTAGTACCATTAAAAATAACCGAGCAACTTTTTTATTTTTATTTCTAAATAGAAAGTTGTTATCATGGCTCATTTTGCAGTGTGCCATCAGATCAAGAAATGTCCAAGTTGTCCGTTAAAATAACTTTTGGCAGCACCAAACCACACAATGCCTTAAGGCTGTGGATTACCTCCTCTCTGAAACTATTACCCTTCTGGCAATTCTGTAAAGATATGGTGTATGAGCAAAAATAATATAATGATAATATGGTATATTTACTACCCTCACCACTGTCTGCTTCATCAGTATGGATTTGTTTGGACTGGCCTATGTGGCCATCTGTTTGTCATTGCAGTCTCACTTTCATTCTGACTTTCTAAACGAAGCTGAACATAAGTGCACTAACTGAAGCAAAACTGGGGAAGAGCCAGTAGACTGAAGGGGTTTGGTGATATCTCATACTTCCCCCCCCTCTCTCTCTGTTTCTTTATCTCTCTGTTTCCCTCTTTCTCTGTCTCATTCTTTTTTAACTTTCCTTGCACTGCTGACGAAGGATGTTTGATGAAGGACACTTGCACTGCTGATGGAGGTAATATTCAAATATTTTATGCTGAATTTCTAACATTGTTAGTATAACCTCATTATAGTATCTATCCAACTCAGAGGAAAAGAGGGGTTTAATAAATAAAGTGCTAACCAAAATCCCGTGCACTGATCCAAATTAAGGATACAATAACCAGCAGTCAACTGGTACACAGACAAGGCATATATAGACAAACAAACTACCATCAGGTGAAGCTAATAAGCCCCACCCACCTGATCTGATCCACTTGTGATGTGAAGAACCACTAACTAATTGGCTTGTATTATGACAATCTGACAATTCATGTGAAGACAACTTGAATTGACAACACGTGAAGCTCAGCTTTTTAGACAGCATTACATAATGTAAATGCATAAGTACTAATTAACTTGAGTGAAGAACCAGCTGTAGTTTTACAGATTGCTGACACCAGTTCCCTGAGAAGATTGTGATCTCTGTTGTGCACATTTACTAGGTTAAACCGTAAACTAGTTGAATAGTAAGCCTCTGGCCTCTGTTTTAACTAAGGAACTATATAGCGTTGGTCATACATAAAGGACCCATGTGTAGGTTGGTTCTTATACTGGGATATACAATATAGTGTGATCTTCCCAATGAAATTTGGAATTAAGACTTGGAGTCTGACACACAGCCATGCCTATTTATAGTGTTGGTTGTAGGTAAGCAAGGAAAGGATAAGTAAATATAGTTACAAAACACCTACTGAAATGAGGCAGTAACATTTTGGGCAAGGTTCAAAGTCATTTCACAGGTTTGAAATTCATTGCAAAGTATTGCTTATAAATTAAAGCAATTATTCATTCACTTAGTTTCTAATAGCAAAGACTTTATTAGAGTTACGCCTAAGTAATCTGGGAATGTCTAGCTTTGCACGTGGTTTTCCTCCGGTAAGCAATGTCCTTTCATTCCTGTTACACACAAGGACATTTTAGACCCCGGTGGTTTAAATTGAAATCTGCATAGCGCTGCTTGGTGTAAAATACATCTAGAAATCAGTCTGTGATTTGACCGTAGGGATGCTGTTGTCATTCTCCTTGGAGCTAATGTAGTTTTAATCACCAGCAGGGCAGAGTGCTGTGGATGCTCTTGGGTTCCGGAACCACAGCTCTCCCTTTGGACCTCTCTTCATTAACAAGGGAGACACAGCTGGTCGCCCGAGCAGGAGCAGGTGCAGCTGTAAACGTGAGGTTTCTTCCTGTCACTGTTTATAGGGCAACTGACTATGTTCAGGGGTATTAAGTCTCATGGTTAATTAAGGTCCTGAAAGATGGACATTTATTATTTTAAACCATATATCTTTCAGAATCAGAGACGTGTGAACGTTGTATGGTTTTAAAAATGAACTGATTAATTTAGAACAAACGCTGTTTTAAAACTTGTTTAATGACAACCTTTTTCACAAGAGTATGACCAGTCATAATTTGAATGAATAAAATCTATGCTTTCCAAGCATGTGGTCTTCTGGCAAAAGTGAGAAACAAGAGGACTGTCATTAAAATACAAATGTTACCATTTTCTAACTCTACATAAGCATAGTGAATGTAGCTCAGTTTGCTACATTGTGAGTTAGTGGATCAGTTTAGCTGCTTAGTTAGGACGTTAACATAGTACATTCATCTAATACTGAAACTTGGCCACTCTCAGTGATGCATTAAAAGTGCTCAGTGAATAATCATTTACTGCAGGTACACCCAGCTACAGGTCTGAAGGGGCAAAGTTGGACACAATTTGATGACACAATGTTAGTTCTGATACCATTCACACTACTACTTTAGCCACACATTCTTGCCTATGATGTGCAAAGAATATTTTGGTTTAAAATCAAATGACTATGCTTATTGTAAATTGTTCAAATCATATATATATTTTTTTGCAGTCCAAGCTATTATGCTTGCTGTAAGTTTCCTTTTGCTGCTTACAATGCCACTAGAACTGTTATGGAATGTGAGGTAAAATAGACTTTGATTAAAATAAAGTAAGAATTTTATGGACCTTAAATGTATACAGTTTAGTATAATTGTTGGTCTTGTGCAAATGTGCAAGACTATGATTACAGTAATAATATCAAATGTAATCAATCTAGGATTGAATTTATAAATATTAAGTGGTTATCATAGCTATTTTGTGCAGTGTGCCAAATCACTGATCAAGAAATGTTTGAGTAGTCCATTAAAATAATTTTGAATTTGGCAGCATCATGCCATGAAAATGCCTTGGGGCTTCTTTAATAGCCCTGCTTGGTTATTACCTGATGAATTGCTGGACACATTTGATTTACAGCACTCTGAAAATTAGATCTACTGTCCTATACACATTCTGTTGTCTGTGGATCAGAAGAGAGAATTTACTTATGTTTCAGAATGAATGCCAAGGTATGTTAATTGCAAAATACAGGGCAGTGATAAAAGGCTAGAAACAGCAAGCTCCACCATGTATAATTACTCTCTCAAGTGTGCTGAATGCCTGTTCACAACTTGGGGACCAAATGATGGCCATAATTCCCATCTTTCCCACAATCTGAGCAGCATACGTGCATGTCAGACAGACTGCCACGGCACAGAGACTGCTCCAGAATGCTCCAGAATGCTCCGGAATGCTCCAGAATGCCATGCACCGTCTTGCCTGTGATCAGGTGGAAAAGCACTTGCATGTTTCCCTTTTCGGCAGCTAAAAGGTTTGCTCAAAGACTGGCGACCACTTTCCGGAACCTTTCCATGTAGACAGAGAGGCTCTCATTACCACGGCCATTTGCTCACTCGTAGCCTTTTAGACCACAGCTTGTCAATTAGCTCTAGCACCCAGGAATGCTGAAGGGCACTTTGATCACAGGAAACTGCAAGAATGACAGAAAGGTCAAAAATGATTTCTAAAACTTTGTTTAAAAAAATAAATTGAATGTTTCATTAGGAGCATCAGCATTTTTGTGAAATCTAAGCCATAATTTAGATATTTGTTACTGGGTTGCAGCGACAACATTGCTGGATGTGCGTTTATTTAAAGACATTATTATTTTAAGACATAAAAATAAAAAAATAATATTTTCCAAATTCAGTTATAAAATTAGATACATATGTATGTGCAAAAAAATATATTATTCTTTTTAAATAGTAAAATTTATTGGTTAAAAAACAGGCATCATGTGAAATCCTTCAGTGTAATCATTAAAATAAAGTTCAAAATGTTTAGATGATTTGTCATCATGTGTATGAACAGTATGTATATGTTTAATAATTTTTATTCATAATACATACACATAATATGTAACAGAGCAAATGTAAACCAAAACCATATTGTTTATTATTTGTTTGGTTTGTTGAGTAGTAAAGCTATTTGAAATGTTTAGAGCACATGTTACTATTTTAATCTGGGAAATTGCCTAGGGCATTAGCGCTCATGGCTGCCACAGCAGGGCCATATAACACATAGTAACATATGACTATGCCATTATTATATGTAGAGTTAAAAAGATGATACTCTTTTTTACTCTGGAGAGTAATTTCATGCTTGAACTCTGATACTGTGTACTGTGTGGACCACAATAGGTAAAAACAAATTGGCAATATTCCAGCCCTTACAATAATAGAACAAAAGCTTTAGTTTGCAAATGCAGTCATCATGTCAGAACTACTGTTCCTCCTTGTATGCTGGCTTTCATAAGAATGACCTTGGTGGGCAGCAGATGTCTATGAGAGGGAAATGATATGCCAGCAGTAACCTGCACGTGACGTAAAATTCCCAATTAAACCGCAGGACGTCTGGGTGCCTGATGGAAAGAGGAGGCGTGCCAATGACTGCATGAAAAGACAAAGGCTTTCACCCTGTGAATTAAATGGAAAAGAAAAAGACATGAACTATAGTGAAATGTGTGTGGAAATATAGCAAAAAGAAGAAGCACAACAGCCACAATAATACAAATAATATTAATTATAATAATAAAGCTATAGAGCCTCTCCTCCTTATGGTTCCAGCTGTCAACATCGGCTGGCGATCTGTTCAGCTGGTGGCCAACAGGACAGGTCACTCAATAAGGAATGAATTCAAGACAAAAGAAATCTATTCCACATAGGACTTGCAATGGTATAGCTGCCTCTGATAGGCCAGATTGAGACAGAATCTTGGAATGGTTCTGGTCCTAGTATCCAGAACTAGTGTAATACCTGGAACCCTGCTATCTATTCTTAAACCAATGCTAGCTTTCTTTTGACCACCCAGAAAATGATCAACTGGAGTGGCATGATGTGAAGATTACTAGTAACTCTACCTCCGTCCTCAGTGAGCTCAGGAAAGGATTCGCTTCAAAGCAAGTACACGCAGTGGCCAGAACCGTCTATCTCAAGTATCAAACCAACAAGAAGACTATCAATGATCTCATGTAACAGGTGTAGATAATTGCTCTCAATCATATGTGCATTTGGAGCAGGTGCCATTAAATGGGACTCTCAGGCAGATATAGGGCAGCACTGATGTGTGTAGCAGTAGCCAGAGATCCAGTGTTCCTCCAATACCACTGTAAATACTACTCTATTTAATTCATCTTCATACACCTTCATACAAAGGATATGTAGTTCACAAGCAGAAGACTGTCAGCTGCCTGCTGTACATGAACAATCTCACCAGTGGATGAGTATCAGCTCAGCCAAAGCATCTTAATTCACCCGATGTTAAATGATGACATGAGTTCAGCCTTTACGGTCATGCCATGATCGTATTCAAAGGCAACAAGCTCATAGAGCCAGAATGTCCAGATAAATGATAATGCCTTGCAGTCAATAGCCTAGCAGTGGCAGGTCCTATGTTCAGCTACTGTATCATCAACTGGATGAATCGTGAAATCGAGTGAATGAATCTGAAACCCAGAAAGCACGTAACCACCTTTGGGATTCATCATGTGAAGGCTGATGTGTGAAGTATGTATATTAAGCAACATCATATGGGTCGTAGAGCTAATATTTACTTAAAACACTGCCATTATTCGATTTAACTCTGCAAACACAAGTTCATTAGGCCAGTGAAGACATTTAAGGGCATCAAAGCCAAGCGCTCTCTCACTAAGGAAGTGAAGACCAATTACCTCCTTTAATGCTGGGAATCTAGCCCATCCCTCCATGACTCAAAAAGAGCACCGAGTTAGAGAAGATTAAGGAGCTCAAGGCAAAGTAACCTTGACCAACTATTTGTCAACATTGAAAGTAGCTGCACATTGCTACAAAGCACCAGTCTGAATGGAGAGAAAGAAAGCCTCATCACTGTAGCATGGAACCAGGTACTGGACACTAAATATCATGAAAAGAATATATAACAGCAAGAATGTACAGCTGAGCCAAGGATGCCATCAGCTATAATGTTGCTGGCTGCACAGTGCTGGTACCTAAGGAGATCATGAAGTGACGCAAAAAGGTAGCCCTTTATCTGCAATGGTAGATGTGCAGACAGCTCAATATAATGGTGCCTAAGAAATGATGGACAATACATCCCAAAAAACATTCTGAACATCTTGTGGAACGGAAGAATTATAACTGATCACTGCTGACCACCTAGACATCGTACTTCATGACAGGAAGTGCAAGCAGCACTTCCTGATGGACATGGCATCTCGTATCATAGGAACGTTATGCTCAAGGAAGCTGAAAAGATCAACAAATATAAGGATCTGGAGATCGAAATTAGAAATTAGAAGAATGTAGAGCATCCAGATTCAAGTTGTGCCTGTGGTGCTCTTGCTACCATCAAGAAAGGTCTCCAGTGGAACTTTCAGTAGCTACCAGGTCAGAGCGATTCCCATAAACTGCAGATGATCACACTCATGGGAATTATGCATGTCTTTTGCAAAGACTTAGAATAATCCTTATGCCCCTGGAGGGTCGTGAATAGTTCAACACCAACTGGCACAAGCCCTGGGAAGTCTAATACTAATAATAAGAAGAAAAGAAAGTAATAATAGTAGTAGTAATAAAAAAAATAATAATAATAGTGTATATAAGAGAGAGGGGGGGGGCGTAGTCAATTATTTATGGTTTTATGAATTTTGAATGCATCCTTTAAAAGCTAAATTGTTAACTATTTATGCTACCCATTATGAGTTTGTTAAGTGCTATAAAGTTGATTTTAGACATGGTATGTAACCAGGAGTACAGGAGCTGTGTGTGGCTAGGTGTGTTTGTGTGTGTGTGCCTGTGTGTGTTTATGTGTGTTCTAATGTCAATATTCTGGAGCCTCTACTTGAGCAGCATTATCCTGGTTCTGGTATCTTAAGGAAACATAATAAAACCACAAATAGCTCTACAGCCTATGCCAGGTGGCAGCTGTAAACAATGGAAGGATAATACATGAGCCTGTGAATTTTTATTTCTTTGAGTTCTTTTGCATAAGGTGACATTCAGATGTTAACTCTAATTTGCTGAAACAGCTTGCTTCAGGCCACTATAGCAGTCAACTGGTAAAATCCAGACCTTCATGAATAATGGACAAGTTCACTGATTCTTGGCTACCAACAACCCTATAGCTACACTATTATGAGGGTTTTGTTGGTAATAATGTGATTCTGGGAGCATTAAAGATCAAAATCTTGCAACTGTCACACCACTATCAACCAACGATCTATAAATCTAATACAACTGTGATGTGGAATATTTTACTTTATTCATGTGTTTTGAGAAAAAGGTAATATCATATAAGGAAATGTAAATAACATATCATGCAAGAGTGCCATTTATTGCAAAGGTCATTTTGAATGTAGAGAAAACTGATCTTTGTATGCAAGGTGATTGCAGGATTTATTTTAAAGGTTAGCATCCTGTATGTGCCACCAGCAGAAAATACACAGGTACTGAGAAGATTAAGCATTTCTCAAAAGGAAAAGATCACTCTCACAATGTAATACAACACACACCAGAAAATGTTTACATCACATATCATGAAGCAGTGCACATTCATCTTCCCATTCTAGAACATTGGACAACAAGTGCACTGAATGAATACTAGTATTCAAACTAATGACAAGGTAATTGAAATATAATGTTGTGCATAACCTAAACACCATGAACATGAGCAGCAGTCAAGATGGGTGATGATGAATGTGTGACACCTGATGATATGTTTCATCTTTTGGTAGCAGGTATGAAGTGTATGTTGAACTATGTACAGTGTACGCAGAATTTGAAATGTTCTACTATTGTGTGTCACAGAACTCTATGCAGAGGTGGAAACAGCAGGTTGGTCACAAATCCACCATAGACTTATCCTGCCCTGAGAGGTTTAGCTGTCATATGAGATGTTGCCCTGGTGAGAACACTCACTGTGTTGGCAAATATGAGTTATCTATTGACAGAAAAGAGCAATAATTAAATTGAAATTGCTACTGGTCACATGAAAAACCAAAGCACAAAAAAATCTATGCCTCCTGCTTCAGTGCAGTGTATTGGGTAGCACAATTTTAAAATGGTACAAAGGGGGCAATCATATGTAACAATAGTAATCTGTAATACATTGTAATTTTTTTCTTATTAAATTGTACAATGGGGACCTTACTGTTGATGGTATATTGTACTTTGATAATTATATAATAGTCAAAGTGTTTTTCACTTACACATAAAAACAGGATTTTTTTTCTTTTCCTTCCTGTACAGACATAAGGTTAAAGGGTACCGATGAATTCCATCAAAAGCTGGATGGTAGCATTTGCAATAAATAAATAAAAAAGAAAACATATTTACACTGATTATGTTCAATAGTGACATCTACAAGAATAAAAAATACCTTTCTTAGAACTGTAACCTCTAATAATCTGGTATGTACACATTCTACAGGCTAAAGTACACAATACAATGGCTCAAAGTAGCTGTCCTTTACTGTTCTGCTCTAAAACTATAGGTTGTTTGTGCTGTCTTCTATATGTACACTATATGTGCGTTTCACTTTGTCAAACAGGGTCTTTTGTCTCATTCTCAATTGTTTACATTGTTCAAAATAAAGAAAAGGTCTTCTGATCATGTCATGCCAAGCCACAGGCCTATAAGAGAGCCAGTGGTGATTTGCTGACAGCACCGTCCCCTATCCATGAAAGGTCTGAGAGGATTGTCTTGTACCAACAAGGAAGCCTTTGATGCCGCTAAAATGGCCTAGTCTTTTTAAAGAGAACAGCAGGTATGTCTGGAAAATCTATCCTCTGCCAGCTAGCTGAAGACAACCTATTGGTATTTGAGATGTGCTACAGTGAACAAAGTCCTCTCTAGGGAGAGCTCTGAGCCCCCGCTGATCTGAATTCTTATGTCTGAGGAGGAATTTTTAAAATGAAGAACACTGAAAGGTCTAGACAGACACCAATAGATTGAACAGGTGCTCAGTGGTTGGGCTTGCAAAGGAAAGAGAAAAAATCTATGAGTATTACTAAACATTTTCTTCGTTGTGTTTCTTTTTATCATTACACCGAATTAGTCTAATAATACTAAAGAAGGATGGAAAACAATAAGATGCATGTACAAAATAGGACTTGTATAGAAAAGATGTACTGCTTACATGAGTATCACTCACTTTTATGCTGTTATACTTTCTCTACCAGTTAAGTCTTTCTTATGAATTAGACTACAACAGTATATTTTGCACTGTGTGACCTTAACAGATAGGTAAATAAAACACAAATTAATAACTACAGATATAAATATTTTATAAATATTAATTAAGACTAAATACTGGTGTTATATTCAGCCCAGTGATTTTATTTTGACCTCTTCCATGTACTGACCTTTTCTTAGAGCTAGTCTACAAAAAACAAGAAAGGCTAGTCTGCAATTAAAAGAACACAATGGATGCTTGCATGGCCTCAGGCGTCTTTGATATGGTTCTGCACTGGGAAAGGCTTCAGAATAATGGGTAAAATCGGTGTGCGTGGGGGGGCGGGTCTCATTTTGACCTCATCTCAGCTAATGCTCAACAGCCAACTAAAGGTCAAACTAACCAAAATGCTTACCGATTTGACAGTTATTTTTCCAACTCATGGAATGAGTCCCAAAAGTGTAAGTTAACACACAAAATCTTAAAGGTTACTCTAAGAGGTTTGGGTCAAGTGATTCTTCAGATATCACAAGTTCAATAGGTTAAATGTCAGTTTTTACCTTGTTAGGCTAATGCGGCATCTCCTGTCATTTATTTTGATATATTGGAAAAGCAATGAATGGTTTTGTTCACATCACCTTATTTTCGTCCCACCTCTATGGTCCATCATTATTATGGGTCATCAAAAAATAACCGATTTTCAACAGCATGTCAATGACCCAAAATAAATCACAAAAATAATTACAAAAATAATTTAATTATTAATGAATGAATTAATTGAATTAATGTGTGTGACCTGTGGAGAATTTGTTAAGAGAGTTAACAAAGTGAAGTGTAAGATCAATCAGTTGCTTGATTGTTTATAAATGGACTTTTTCTTACTCTAGGTCATGTTGCATTAGAGTGGTTGTGATAGGTGACTGTTTTCATAAATTCACCATTGTCCTTTATATCTTAGCTATGATGGTTCGCCCCTATTGGCATTGCAGTTAATGTGTATTTGTTTCTGTTCTGTTTCCATACCAACGACAACAAAACACGTGCTTTTATTTTGGCTGATAACTCCACCCTTGGGATTATTGTGTGAATCCCCTCCTGTTATTGATTGCATCTGTGCCTCAGTTCCCCCCAGTTTACCTCTTAAACATTTAAACCTCTTCTTCTCTCGTCGGTTAGTTGGCGGTTCTTTGTTTTGTTTAAGGTATGTTGTGTTAGTTTGCTCGGTGTATGTTGTTTCTCCTGATAAGCTCCGATGTGATGGATGTCTCCCGAGTTGTTTTCTCCTTGTGGTGCTCGCTTGGTGCTCCTTCTTTCTGTTGTTTTCAACGTTTTAACAGATTAAACTTGCAGTGGAATCTTGCCTTGCGGCTTGCCTTCCATGTGTGATATTAGCTTACATTAGCAACTCGTAAATATGTTAAAATAATATAAAGGAGTTGGATCCTGCAATAGATGCCTGACTGGCAGGATTAGCTAAATGGAGTAGAGGGATTTGCTTCCTAACTTCCAAGGGAAATTCCACCCATTTGCAACTTGAGCCATTAGGTTGCACTACCCAGCCTGTGTCTCTGCAGTGGGTCTCAACATGTACTCCCATATCAGGGTTAGCTGCACTAATTTGATCTGTTCTGTACTTTTTAACCAGCATTCTTAACAGTTGATATCTGGTATCTAATATGTCAGGGTATATATAGCTGCATGTGAAGGACTACAGCCTCATTCTTATGTATTTCATGTGACCTTTTATTGCTAGGCTTTGCAGTTGCTTGGATACTGTTTCTCCCTCTCTGTAAATCAGAAAAAATTAGTTATTTAAAAGGTTGTAGTTTAACTCAGTGTTTCAATAGCATTAATAGCATTAATAGCATCACATTAATCGCATTAATAGCATCATATAACATGAACTTTAGTGCAAAATGGTAACACATTAAGTGATAAATTAAGTGAAAGATACAGTATTCCTGTATGTTTGTGTACTTTTGTTTGTGTCAGTTGTATATAAAGAAAAGGGAAAAGGTTTGTTTATGTGGGTATTTTCTTCCATGTAGAAATACAGATCTAGAAATGTGATGAGCCTATTTCATGTCAAAGACAGGATGTGTTGGGTTTCTCCCTGTCCCTAACTAAGAATTATCTAAAGTTCTGATTTATAATAGATCTAAAAATGATTGCAATTAGTAGAATGCATATACCCAATTAGTGAGCATGGCCTAGAGCTCAGGACTTTTAGTTTGAGCTTGAAAACTTTCAGTGAGTGCATGAAAGGCTTGAGAAATACAGAAAATTGTACTGTAAAAATGTAATAAACACTGTATATATATGTGTGTGTGTGTGTATGTCTATGTGTGTGTATTTGGCAACAGACCAGAGGCTTTGACCAAATTCGTGAGTTAGTGAGATTAGTGTCTCTCCCTCTGGGCTACAGACAGTAGAGAGAGACCTGAGAAACAGCCAGTCTCTTATTGCATTACACTTTCAATTCAGCTAATGAAATCCACTATGCTGGACAATGGGAGGAAATTACATTTGAGCAATGGATGCCCACCCTTTAGATCCCCTCTCTCAAGAACCCCCCATTCCACCTTGCAAAGGAAAAGCAAGAACATCTGTAAAGATGGAATTTGCTTTAAAGATAATTTTCCTAATTAACCTACACAAGATTTAATTAAAAGCCAGTCTGGTTTAATTATAGTGTTTTTCCCCCATCTCCCCCACTGAACAATGTGGTGAGAGCAGAGTGGTGAAGCTGAGAAGGAACATGTCTTGTGTGAGGCTGAACCAATATTACTTGATGGATGGGCATTAAGAGTTCTTTCAGCTTTGTCCTAGTTTGATGTAGCTGGAGTTTTAGCAGTGCCAGAAGTGGCCCTGTCCTCTCTCTCTATCTCCTGTCTCTCCATTTGCACACTCTCTCCATTTCTCTCTCTTTTGGGATCTGTTGACAGTTTGTGTCTTAGTTTTCTTGACCTTATTGACATGGATTATCTGAAGCGAATCAGTGCTAATCACATTAAAATGCAAAGTTGCGATTGATTTGGGCTGTCTTCCTGATCCTCTTATATACTGCCAAAGTGAGAAACTTGGAATCACCAAGGCATGTTCAGGGAGGCAGAGAGCTTTAGTGCTGTGTTGTTTTTTAAGTTTACTACAACCTCAGTGTGTCACCTCCACATCCCCCATTCCCATACAGACAGCAATGCATCTCCAAACATGTTCACACTCTCATATTATTCAGTGTGTGGGGAGTGTGTGGGGGATGGGTGGGGGGGGGGGGGTTGACAGGTGAGTGGCTGTAGCAGTGGCAATCCACAAAGACAGATATGAAGTTAATTAAGCTTTCATCCCTCTAAAGACACTCGCAGTCTCAGAGAAGCCATTTTATAAATCAGAAACACGCTTCACATGGAGTGAGCTTATCAAAAGCATTTGGGACTTAAAAGTTTTCTTTTTGGTTTGGTACCTGTTACAAGTTCAAGACTGCTTGAATTTTGGCACTTCAAATGTGCTCTCATCACGTTGTTCATAATCACTGATTACTCACATTTTAAAATTATGATCCAAAAAGACTTTTTTATTAAAGAGTTACTACTGTATCATTACCTGTAATATCAGTTCCACAGACAGTGGTCAATATACAGATATATGTATCCTGTGTGTATATATATATATCGGTATATATATATCTGTGTATCATTTTAATACATTACGCCAGAGATTCTTCAGGTCCTTATTGTGTTTTGCTGCTGTGGCCAATACTTTGTGAGCCAGAGATTGTCACTGTTGTCATTGTGCTGCTTCTCTTTTGTGATTCCTGAAAGGAAAGAAATTACAGGAATGTTGTGTACAAATACCTTCGTTATTCAAGCAAGGAAAACCTACTGCCTGCTTTGATTATTCGAGATAAGAAAGAGGGGACCAAAAGTCAATAGCAATAAAAGAACACCAAAAGACTCATACAAATTCCAGCAGTCTGTCAACATGCTAGTCCTCAAACAGTAACGCACTGAATGCTCTTTTGGGAATCATGGACAAATTACTTAAGCATTGCAACCTTTACTTGAAATGTGTTACAAATCTGAAACAATCATGCCATGAACGTGTCATAGCAGATGTCATTTGCTGTTAAAAGATGTCATGACATAACATGATCTGCCATACTATTTGATATTATGTCAGCTGTAACATTTACAGTTAGTAGTAACATAACACTTATATTACTGGACACAAACTCACATGAGGATTTGTGACAGCATATAACATCTGATGACATCAAGACATGTAAAGTGGAGCATGAAAACAGTAATTGTCACAGCAGGGTGCAAAAATCTTTTTTGTTGTTTGTTTATAGAAATCAGCTGGTCTACAGTATGTTTCTTCATAAGATTATTTATTCAATACAACTAACAATTTGCACACATGCTTTAACCATAAATGTTTTCTTTCTTAAGTGCCCTTTCCCAATATATGAGTCACTGGTGAATTTGAACAACCCTGAAACTTTTAAAGTGCTAAGCGGTTTAAGAATAACTGATAAATAATGCAATGGTTCATTCAAAGTTTTAATGACTGTACACAATAACATGCTTCATTTCCTATCATTCTCCACTAAATATATTTTTACATTTCTATAAGGGTGTTCTGGTGGAGCTTCTGTGGTTTAATCGGCTTCATTATTTGGAGTCTGTGAAATGAAATGTTGATTCTGAAATTACAGAGTTATTAAGGAATTCTGCATTGCAGAAGTTAACATTTAAT